>CM058169.1:1800000-2132500 GCA_030254885.1 Vitis rotundifolia | reverse complement strand
TTTTAAGGTATAAAACAATGAGACATAATTACAAAAAACCAAAACTTAAATATAAGAGATATAAGATGTATGCATGATTGAGAAATAGAGTATAAAGAAGTAATTTAATACTATCTTAAAAAAAAAAAAAAAAAAAAAAAAAAAAAAAAAAAAAAAAAAAAAAAATCTAGCTACTAATAACTTATGAAAATATACCATCAATTAGGTCGCGTAACACATATATTTTAATTTTACTGATTTGTACCTTAGTCTCATTGGATCTCGGTTTTTTTTTATTTATAAATTTTCAATTAGAGTTAATTTCATTCACCTCCTTCAGATTTTAACTAAACATACATAACCCATATAAGTTTGAAATTTCATTAAATACCTCTCTTATTATTTTCATTTCTTACTTTTACTCATCTCCCCACTCACTCAAAATAATGGAGGTTTTTTTTATGAAATTTAAAGCCCATGGGGGCTAGGTGCATTTAACTAAAATATCAAAGAAGGTAAATGATAGATATTGGAAATTTATTAAGTACCAAATTATCAAATTGATATTTTAGTTTTTTCCTTTGAAAAATCAATCATTCTATTGAATTAGAAATAGTAGTTGTCTAAAAAATGTGGTTTATAAGAGCAGTAATCAACCAAGCCCCCATGGGATTCAAGGATTTAGTGTTGGGGAATCATTGATCAAATAGTAGATTTTGGAAACACTCTTCATTGATTGAATGGTTGGTCAATCATTTATCAAAGAGTGACAAGCTCTAGGTCTAAATACTAGGTCATTGAAGTGGTGGTTTTGGTGAACCATTGCTTCTTCTTACATGAAGGATTAGAAAAGAAAAAAAGCCTTAGATGGAATTCAATAAGATTTGATGAACGATTACAAAGCCCAAAGGCCATTTGGTGGAATTTTTGGTAGGAGGATTGTGTATCTTTTTTTTATAAAAAAAATTTATATTAGGAGGCAACTTTGGTAGAATGTCTAAAGCCTTTATTTAACCCTTTCTTATATCCTTATTTCCTACTTAGTTTAAGGTTTTACTACTTAGGAATTAGGTGTCTATCCTTATTTCCTTCTTTTTAGTACAAGTTGTTAAGGTTAGGATCAAGTATTTGAAAGCAAAACATTTTTTTGAAACATTTATCATTTATTAATAATATTGACGACATTGTATATTTTGATTGTTATTTGATATTTTGAGTATATATTTTGCCTCATAAAATTGTATTGTACATGGTTTAAATATATGAATTGTTACATAAAATTAGAGCACGAACCTTTGTAATTTGATAAGTTGTTTACAACAATTCACCGATTTGGGTAACTCAATAATGACTTACTATTAAAGATTGACTTTTAGATAAATGTGTTTGTTTGTAATATATATATATAAAACACTACTTTTAGAGAAGATGTCACAAATGCTATCACATGGATATATTTTATCTCATAAATTAACATTGTATGGATTCTCAATTTTAAGTTGTTGTTACACTGTTGTTCGAGTTAGTGAGCACTTTAAGAGTCATGCAAATGATATCCTAAAATGACCACATTTTTTTTTATATTAAGAGTAATCATTGATTCAATAGTTAATAATAAACATCTTCAATATCAATACCATCATATCTCCAAGAGATATGGTAATATCCTCTTGAGTAATTTTAAGGTGAATAGTAATTATTAGTTCATGATCATGGTAATTCCATTCTATGGAATTTGATATTTATCATTGATATAGACATGGCAAGTCATTATAGAGAAAGTGGGCTTGCCTTACAACTTATCGGATAACCCGAACCCATTTTGTTGATAACACTTTTCATATTAGATTATAAATATTAATTCATGGAAAACAGCATGTAATGATATAGTAACTCCAAGGTACTAGCATCTTATTTTATTATATTATATAAAATATTAAAGAAAATTATATTTCATAAAATAAAGATAAATTGTAGACTTCTTTTTCTCTTTGTTCCTCTATGGAAGCCAATTATTCTAATGGTCTCGGTGACCCCCACTTGGTAATCTCCACTCATGTGTGAATGTTTTGACCTTAAGTAGAAGATGAAGGTGCACTATAATCTTGGTCAATTGGTTGTACCTTTATGCGTGGTGGTGTCATCAAGGTAAAGGGGGACTTTTTGCCCTAGGGTTGTACCAATTGCTCTTGCAGTCACGATGGAAACAGAAAGAGCCACCACCCTCAACCTTTACTCTCCCCTTTTATCTTCCACAGCCAAGGTATCGTCCAACCAATCTGGAGACTAGATCAAGGCAAAAGACTGACGAGTTAGAGAGCAAAATCAAATTTTCTTCACCAAAGGACTCAGACTTGCCTCAAAGCCAAGTAAGTTCGAAGCCTTTTCAGCCAATATTTCCAGATACAGTATAAAATAAAGCCGAGAAGCTTATGAACACTAATTTCTAAATAAATAGTATACATTTTCAATAAGATTCACTGCCACAACACCTTATCATATTACACCACAGAAACTAAAAACCAAAGAAGGAAAAGGGGAAGAGAGCTAGTATCGATCTATCCATCCATGCAGCTCATATACAGACTGGAACCACATTCTCATACTACTATTCACATACATGCCTGCATCTCTTCTTACTCTCATAATGTGGTACACCCATATAAATTATCGGATCAAGCGTCTTCAGCATCACTCATGTTAGCTCGGGTATCGATGTAGAATTCCGAGTCAACCCCATCAGCGATCCTCCCTCTATTTCATAGAAATGCACAGGATGAGAAAAATAAGTGCAGGTTTGATCATGGGTGTTGAGAAAACCGAAAAGAACAATCCCAACTCTAAAATAATTGAGGATGCCATGTACCTTTCAAGAACAAATTTCCCTTCTTTATACTTTTGGGTCTTGTCATGTGCCATCTCCTGGGTGGTAAAAATTGAAGGTTGTGGGCAATGCGAGATTGAGATGATCTTAATTATGGAAGCAGATGCATAGAAACCAGGTATGATATTTAGTGAGAGAGAGATAGAGAGAGAGTACATATTTCCAGCCAACAATTTGTCCACAACAGCAGCAAAATATATCTGCTACAGTATGCATTCCTGAAATCATCATCCTCTCCTCTTGAGCACCAACTGTGATATTCACCCTGCATACAGACTCCAGCATAGAGATAAGAAATCTAGTCTCAAGCACCTATCTCAGATAAGGAATCATTAACTATTAATTCTATTCATATCTTAGCTCTTTGAAGTAAGAAAATTCCCTTCACTTTTTGACCTATTTCCACAAAGGCAATTTCTTCCTGAAAATTAATTTCTCAACATAAGCACAATTTGTTCTTTCCTTGATCCAGGAATAGTCCTATAAGTTTGGAAGTCAAGAAATAGCAATTTCCTTTCCTTCAGGTCAGATCATTCTCCTATTCTCACCATGTCCATCTTTCCATTGACTGCTATTGGCATCCATTTCTTCTTATGATAATAATATTTGTAAGAATTTGACATATGTAGTTAGAGGGATGGGGCATCCTGGAAATAATTCTCATCAACTCAGATAAACTTCAAGTTTCGCTCTGAAGTCATTGGCAATATGTTAAACAAATGATAACTTGTTTCAGGGACTACATGAATGATCGAGGGAGAAATCAGAATAGAAGAGAGAGCAGAGAGAAGATGGAGAAACTATCAAATTAATAAATAACTAGTGTATATGCTTAACACTGCAGTCTTTTACGTGTCAAAACCAAAGCTCATCTGATTTATCCTTCTAAGTATGGATAAAACTATTAGAATCAAGCACAAATCTGAGGAGGGATTTGAAAATAGACGTGTACTTGGATGAGCCTTAAACTATTAAAGTATCCCAGAGAATTGATTTCAGCTTTTTTGCATTTTGACATCTATATAATATGCATACACTGCATCTGTACACTGAGTTCTTGAAGTGGATTAACAATGAATACACAAATTTAACAAAAGAAATGGTAAGTGGATAAATCCATTAATGATAGACTATCTTCAGCAATCAAACTGGAGTTTAAATATCTTTAAAGAGGTAATTTACAAGTGAAACTGTATAATTTTCACCAAAATTACAACTACTTCAGCTTTGTTTTCATTTTGAAATTTACATGTAGCGTACAACAGCTACAACATGCATCAATTTCTGTAAAGGAATCAACATTGAAGCTCAAAATTAAATGAAGCAACTGTTAAGCTGATTAATCCACAATTGATGTTGTATCAATGTCAGTAAAGGAATCAATATTGAAGCTCAAAAGTAAATGAAGCAACTGTTAAGCAGATTAATCCACAATTGACAAACAATTTTCAACAATCAAAGTGGTGTATGGAAGAATCATTACAAACTCACGCATTATTGAAGAGGTATGCCTTTCCCCTGCGGCAATGAAAAGCCTGATGAAATCACCAAGCAATAAGTGAGATTCCAGAAGGACGAAAAATCCAGCAGACAGTAGAACATAAAAATACTGTGTATGAGAAAATGAGCCAAGAAAAAATTCACAAAATAAAATATCAGCTGCACAAGGAAAAGATTTGCAACTGACTATTTGTTTTTCCCCTCCATAGACTTAGTTAAAATGGAAGTATAAACATTTATTGAAATCAAAATAGATCAATATAACTGCATCTATATTACCATGTAAAGAAAGTAGTTGGTGTGCCCAACCTATGATTCCTAAGATGCTTCTATTTTTGTTAGTTAACAGTAACACTCAACACAAGAAGTGCATAACCAGTAAAATCACCATATTTGATTTCCTACTTGATTTTTTTGAGAAATTCAGAATCCAATGTACTATATTCTTATCTGAACAGGTTGCTTTAAAACAGAGATATAGAGTACTAAACCCACACAAATAGCATGTACATGCACCCCCTTAGTATATCACACGTTTAATTATACATCTGTCTTATACTGTGAGATCAATGTGGCCTATAAAAATCAGTTGTATTTTTTATGGCTTCAGAACTTCCACCAATTCCATATCTTTCACAAGAATTACAGCATCCATGTGCCTAGAATTATGTTAATAAGACAATATGAGATTTCAGATCTCTTGTCAATTAAAATCAACCCATTTCAACTAGAAAAAGCCAATGCCATGTTAAAAAAAAATTTAGGTTTTCAATTTCAGCAAGCAACAGACAAGTTCTTGTCGATACTGTTACAACCGATTTGTCGCAACATGCATCACTTGATTACAACAAATTATTATGGGTGTAACCCCACATCCAAACCAAACCACCACCACCACCCCTCTCTCCCTTTCCAAACAACCCAATAAATCGAACCCACACCTGAACCCCACTCTAGCCCTGCATGTCTATTATAAGTAAGGCCCATAAGAATATTCCCTTTGATTAAGAAGATTATATGGGTTATTTAAAATAGCGGTTGCACATAAGTTTAGCTCCTAAGCTGATTATGCTACTCATGATACAGGATCAAGCCAAATTCTAGTTCTTGATTTGTTTAATGATCTTCACCTGTCAGGTCTAATTAAAAATGGGAAACACATTTGTAATTAGTGTAGCTGCTCTCTCTGATGGGTCCAGGGTCTCATATTTGTTTATATTTTTTTATAGAAAGGGATTTTTAATTAGAAGGAAGACTCCAATATGGGGCCAATCCTCGTCTAAAAGGAAACACCATAAAGAAAGACATAAGCTAAGGCCAGCAGAATTAGCCCATTAGTAAACTTTCCAGAAACTATAACAAACAATAACATTCCTCCTTAGCCTGGACAAAAGAAACCTAATCCCAAGTCTGTGTTGTCTTTTCTTCTAATAAAAACACAGCCCACATCTCAATTGTCTCCAACAACATAAAGAGACCTTTGTACAAAATTCCATTTCCATTTCCATTTCCATTTTTTGCAGCTAATTTTTTACTAATGTCTAGATTCAGGTAATGAATGTTCCATCCTTTTCATGGGTCTAGTTTAAAATCAAACTAGGCATTGTTTCAAACATTTGACAGCCAGATCTCCACTGCCTCCTCTCAACTATCAAGCAGGCTAATGGGGCAAACAATTGAACAAGCAAGCAAGCATGCATTTCCCACAAATGGGTTCACTCAACCACCCCGTGCCCACCAACCCAAATCCCCCGGGTCTTGCTTAATCACCAAGAAGCCATTTTTTCACCCTGCAACCACTACTGATCCCACCCCACACCAACAACCCCAAATCAAAACACACTCCCACAAAAATTCAAACTTGATATTCCAAAAATAGACCAATAAAAAAGAGGGGAGGGGGGAAGGAATTACCCGAGAGACGAGATCATCAACCAGAGCCAAGTGGGTTTTGCAGAACTTGCATTCATAAGCCCTGCCCTCGAGCTCGACCACAAAGACCCTTCCCATTTGGTGCCCCCCCAAAAAAGGCTCAACCCTTCAACTGTACAGATCCCCTGTTCAGATGATGGAAGATGGAGTCGGTATGGAGAGAGAGATTGGGGATAGAGATGGGATTGGATAGGCGTAGCGTCCACAGCGAATAGAGTAAGCCAAGGTTGACGGTGCGGCAGAATCAGAATGCCAGCTTGTGGAAGAATCAAGACACCTGTGCTCTCCTCACTATTTATCTAAAATATCTCATAAATTTATAAAAAAAAAATAAAAATATTTTTCATTAAAATTAAAAGTTTAGTTTACTTTCTATCTTGTAAACATCCAATAATTAAATAAATACATTTTTAAAATTTTGTACTTAAAATATATTTTAGTTTTCACAAATTTTTTAAATTTCGAAAAGAGTCTTTAAAAATATAAAGTAAGTTTAAATAAAAAATAAAAAATAATTTTTTTTAAATCAATTATATACATGATCAAGGTAAGATAGGATAAGGAAATACCCAAATCACGTCTCATATTTTTTTTTTAAATGCCCAACTCATTCCTAACGAGTATATTTTAATTTCAAACATGCCTTATTAAAAGTAAATACCCGTAAAAACTTGTCTCGTTATCATTCATAATGTCAAGTAAATATGGCATATTCATAAAAGCTAGTTACAAACTTTACTTGACATGATCCAATGACCCGATTACCCTATGTCAACCCAAACTCCAGCCTTATAAGATGGGTTTAAACAGTGACCCATGGGCTGGGACCAGTGTAACCCAAAATTCTACTCGACCTTCATGGCATACGTGAAAATATGTTTGGGTGGGAGGATTAACAAATGGTAGAAGTTAATCTCATTGATTCCATGATAAGCAAATGAAAGAGTAAATAAAACAATATCATCATAAGTGTTTTTTCATGTCTTAATAGATGTGGATTGGATTGGGCTTGTTCAAGAGAAAGTTTAGGCAAACGAAGCCCAATCAAAATCCCAAAGGGCAAAACCTGAAATCTGTCTTTTAGTGAGTTGGGCTGGTGGGGATGGGCCGCCCATGGTTATCTAATAGTAAAACAAAATAAAATAATTTTAAAAAGTTATACAAATTTAAAAATTCTACTATTTGTTGGGAATTTTTAGTATTAATCATTGATGAAAATATCGGTAATCACGGATATATCGGTAACTTGATTTTACGGATATATCGGATATATTGGAGAAATATCGGCAAATATTTTGGAAAAAAAAATTGGTAGGCCAAAAATTGATCAAAACTCATGAAAATGTAAGAAAAACCTCGTAGCAATGTAATTAGAAATATAATAAACAATTTAAAGCTATTTTGTTAAAGAATTTGATATATGTATGATATGATTTGCAATATTATATGTAATTATATCATGTTGGTCGATAAAAAATGTGAATTTTGTAATTATACACTTATTATGAAGCTTCATGAAATACTTTGTTTCATTAAATATCAGTAATTTGTACATATTACATTACAATGACTCTTTAGTACCAAAATGAGGATCGATGTGGTTCAATAGAATTGGTAGATGAAGGAACCCCGTCTTGCTGTTGGAGACAATATTGGTACCAACTCATTAAGTCTTTATAATATTGGTTAAAAATTCTAACATGCCATTGCAAATCTATTGAACATATACTATTTCATTACAATTGAATAAAAATTTAAATTAAACAAGTAATTAAAAATAAACTTACTGCAACTCTAGTAATTATGTCAATCAAACTTATTGTAAATGTACTAATTATTTACAATTGAAAAGGAAAAAAAAATATTGAAGAAATTGGGAAGGTACTAATATTGTTAATTGAGTTAATAAATTAACTAAGCTAAATTAATTTAATAAAAATCTACTAATTCATCAAAGAGTTAAAAAATATACTAATTAATTCAAATGTACTAATTAATTACGATTGAAAATATAAAAACAAAAATTGAAGAAATTGGGAAGCTGCTAATATTTTTAATTAAGTTAATAAATTAACTAAACTAAATTATTTCTATGAAAATCTACTAATTCATTCAAGATTTTAAAAATGTACTAATTAATTACAAATGAAAAGAAAAAAACATTGATGTACTAATTAATGATAACTGAAAAGAAAATAAATAAAATTGAAGAATTAAATTATATACTAATTAATTACACTTCAATACAAAATAATTAAAATTTAAAACAAACATACCTAAGAAACAAAACGAGCAATGAGAGATCAAATATGAAATATGGATGAAATTGGTGAAAAATGAGCTATTCATAGAAAAAAAGTTGGGCCAAAATAGTTGTTGGAATCTTATTTTACTGTTGGAAAACAAAGTTGGTCATTTAATCGAAATATGGGCGAAATTTGATAATTGGATCATCACATAGCCGTTAGGGTTCAATTCTAGTCGTTGGATTACATTCAATTCCAATTTGGACCATCAGATGCACATAAATTGACCGTTGGAGCTTGGACCAAATCTGGACCGTCAAATCAACATGGGGAAACTAAGAGCCGTTGGATCAGCAGTAGGTGGAGGGAGCCGATTTTTTGAAAAAATCGCCGATATTTCTTTTGTCGACATTTCACCCCCCTCTTTTTGTTTCACCAACACCTGAAACACAAAATTTTGGTGAAAAAAACCAACATTTTCAACCATTGTATTAATGTAAGCATTATAAAAACAAAAATTCCATTAATAGTAATAGAAAAAAAATCTAATGGATACAATGACTAGAAGAAAATAAATTAAAGAGAATAATATATGTTTTATAATAATAAATAATTATAAAAATATTAGAAATTTATGAGAATAATGTTTTACAGTTTGCATTTTAGAATAATTTTTTGTTCTCCAAAACAAAAAACATATTTAGTAACTAAAAATTGTTTTTTTTAATTTTTATTTTCAACAACAAAATATATGATACTTTTATAAAATATCTTTTAGTTATTTTTTATTATTTTCACTTATTTTCTGATGATTGTTTTAAAAAATAATTATATAAACATATACAATAATAAAAAATAAAATATTAGATATAAAAATTATTTTTAAAACATATTTAAAAATAGGTTAAAAATATTTTAGGTTTTTAAATAGACTTTTGTTACACAAAAATTAGAAAACAATTTTGAAAAATTATTTTTTAAAATTATTTTTAAAAACAGTTATCAAATAAACACTTAGTATCTTTTTGCTTTGAATCCATAACATATATTATAAACATTATTTAGATTATATAATTTAAAATTTTAATAAAATAAAATGAAATTTATATTAAATTGAAAATAATATATGATACAATCCAAAATTTTAATATTAATATATAGTTTGAGATTTGGAGTAAACAAAGAAAAAAAAAGAAAAAAAGGTACCATTTAAATTCATGTTTTGGTTATATTATTTTATTTTTAGTCACTTTTTTATTTGTATTATATTCCTATTTATGATGTGAAAAATTGAAATATCAATAAATTAATTTGGTGCCAAAATTGAGCTTGAAATTAATAATTAATAAGAGAATATTAAATTATTTTTAAAAAAATCTCACTATCAAGCCTCATTTTCACGAACATAATTATATCCGACAGCAGCGGGTGGGCTGACCCAAAAGCACAACAGACGGAGGTTATAACGGCTGCGGTGAGCCACCAGCCGCCCGAAAAAAAAGAAAAAAAAAAAAAAAAACCCTAACCACCGCTTCCATTCTCTTTCGGCGGTCGCTTTTAAGACCCACCACGTGTCACCCAGGCCACCCGCATTTTCATTCATCACCCGCGGGTCCCTGTACCATCCCCCACCGCCACCGAACAGCGCCGACGCGCCGGCTTAACTGTCTGTCCTACACATGACACGTCACCACCACCCGTCAAAGCATCTGATAGACTTGTACCAGGCGTTCACGTGACAGAACGACACGCGTCTACATATAATTTGCGGGATGTCTACGTCACCGTACCCCTGCATGTAACTCATGCATGACAAGTAAGGAAGAAATCCTGTCCATAGATTCTAAGACGAAGACGACGACGACGACGACGACGGAGGTGAAGACTGGGGCCCACGTAAAAAGCGGCCGCCGCGTTTCCACCTCCAAGACTCATTCACACGTGGACCCAATTGCTGTCTCCTTCACACTGATTAAATTTGAAAAAATAATAAAATAAAAACATTCATATTATATATATATATTTAAACTTATTCAATAGATATCTCACATTTAAGATTTTTGTTTTTTTTTTTTAATTTTAAAATTTTTGTGGAAGGGATGGCTTTGATGAAAGTTGAGAAAATCTCTATATTTTTATTATTTTTCAAATTTTAATAATTGATTTAATTTTTTTTTGTTCTAAATTTTGAAGTCACAATGACGTATATAATTGTAATTAATTAGATCGATTTGTATGGTTATTGAAAAAGAATCTCGGCATAGTTGGCATCAATATTAGGTGGTGGGGCCAAATTCCTTTTTAACATAAAAAGGGGGTGTTTACCTCTCACCCTTGGAATGGGTACCATTTCAACCTATGCCATCAACATCCACGACAAGTTTTCTTACTCACATTTGTTTTAATATAAATTTTTTTCTAATATTAAGAATATGTAAATGTTAATAAAAATCGTAAGATGATATTTTCGTGTCCAACTCATTCGTCTACTTTCAAAAGCAAATTTAAATATTCGCTCGTAAATTTTGTTTGTATGTCATGTATATAGAAAGTAGTTGGCCAAAAATGACGTGTAGATTTTCCGAAAAATGAAGTGAAAAACATGGTATTTAATTAGGACGGTGGAGTGCCACGTCACGATAACCATATCGCGACATGTACCTCGTCAACACGGAATCACACTTAGCTATTGGCCCCCACCACTTCCGATTCGCCCTCTATCTGTCCCCCATCTTTAACTCGGCGGTTTCGCCGTCGGTGCCGTCTGAAATAAAATACGCTCACACAGAAGCGGTCTTCTTGGGGCCCACCACACCCGTTGTCTCAGCCGTCGGATCAAACCCGCCCTAGGGATGCGTGTCCTCAAAAAAGAGACAAGAGGAAACGCGAATCACGAGGCGGTTTCTGATCCGACAGTGCAGGCAGAGAGGAGCCCATGCTTCTCATCATGAGGCCGCCCTCTGTCACAACTTTTCACACTATATATTAATTAAATAACTATAACTAGTGCGGTTTCCGTACGTTTGTAAGGCCCCTTGCTCTCGTAAGCGGCCATGGTTTCTAACGTACGCCATCCGGTTTTAGTCTGTTTGGTTTGCGAGAAACGGAGCCAACGAATAGAAAGTTTCGAATCTTATGGTTCATTTATTTTTTTTCGTAGTGAACAAACGGAAAATTAACTGATCTGCAAAATTTGATTGAAAAACTATGAAGCTTGCATACATAGTAATAGGGAGGGAACAACATTAAGAAAATCTAGTTTCTCAGTTGCAAAAAGGAGGTCGGTTATGTATATACATCGAATAGTCATCGATCAGCACATCAATACAAACGTGGCTGCTGCTTTCTCTCTCTAGATTGCTTCGTCATCTGTTTCGATTCGAGACGCAATATAAAAAAAAGAGAAATTCAATTGCAATGGAAAAGAAAATTTCAGAGATCCGATTATCGTCGCCGTGGACGGTGCAGAAGTGATGAAATCAAGCCACTTCCGCTGGAGGATGGTTGAGATCGAGATTGAGCAGCCTGGTACTGCGGTCATGGTAATTGAAATCAACCACGGAGGATGAGTCGGAGTCGCTGTGAACGCTACCGGCAATCGCAGGGTGAAAATCGGCAACCGCTCGATCCAAATCGAACATATCGCGGTGGGTATTTGCCTTCTCTGGACGGGAAAATGGCTCGAAGAAGAACAACGGCTGCGCTATAGGAAAAACACCAACCGCAGGGTAACGGACTGCGGAAAATTGGCCGGCGGCGGCGGGGTGGGATAGATTGAGATCTAGAGCCGGAGGACCGGCGATCGCAGCCGGAGACAGCGCCTCGCGGCTGGAGGACTCCACGGTGCTGCTCTGGCTAGGGCTCCGGTTAGCAGTAGTCGCGGCAGCTGCCACAAGGTCGGTAGGCGAAGGGAAGTTAGTCTTTGCCTTGGCTCCACGAAACTCCCTAGCCGCTGCATCGTAGGCACGCGCGGCCTCCTCGGCCGTATCAAAGGTGCCTAGCCAGACGCGGCTCTTCTTGCCGGGATCCCGTATTTCAGCGGCGTACCTGCCCCACGGCCTCTTGCGCACGCCTCTGTAGCGGATCTCCTTGTTTCCGGTAGCGCCGGAGGTTACGCCGGTGGGTTTGTCTCTCGGCGCCATTTGTTTTGTGTTTTGGTACAAGTGTTCGTGAAAACAGTGAATGGAAACGAAAACAGAGGGACAGAGGGAGAGAGAGAGAGAAGTGGCTTGGAGAAGCAGAGAGGCGTGGAGGTGGCTTTTATAGAGACTTGTGGAGGTGGCCTTCCATGCCCACGCTCTTTCGGGCGTTTGTAATAATGCTACCATCCACACAGATGTGGCTTCTGTTGCCTCTGCCGCTTCATCTAGTTCTATCAACCAATCGAATGCCGCCACCTCACCTATTTTTTGGCCTTTTAAACATGAAAAATAGAAAATAGTTTCCAGTTCTTATCTTTTATATCTTTTATATTTATTATATTATTTTTTACACAAGAATTAGAAAAATACAAGGTTTTTTTTTTCTGTGATATAAAACCTTTTTTTTTTTGCATTTATAGTTTCCAAAATATATTTTATTAAATTTATTATATTTTAAGATAATATAATTTTATTATATTTTATACCCTATTATTAATTTGAGGATAAGTTAGGAATAATGCTAAATTACTATTTATTTAATAGCCATTTGGATATATTGTCTAATTTTTATTCTAAAAATAAAAAATTGTAATAATTGAAAAGATAATGAATTTTAAAAATGGATTAAAATTCTGAAATATTTATTACCTTCAAATTTTAAAAATAATTTTTAAATAGAGAAGATCGGGAAGTTTTTATTTTAAAAAATTAAATAATATTATTTTCTTATATTATTTCAAATTCATTATGACAACCAAATATCCGCTATATGTTAAGAATAATATTTTCCATGTCTCTAGCGTTTTGAATAAGCCTCCTTAAAAGCATTTTTAATTTTTTTTTTTTTTTTTATAATGTACGTAAAATAATGTCAATCCATTTACACTTGTGAAAACGATTTTTCTTAATAATGTCAAAGGCAACGAGGTATGAATGTTTTGATATCAGGAAACTGCAGGGGACCCACGAAGGCGTGGGGAGTACGCGCTATTGTTGTCGGTGAGGAGAAGATGAGAGGAAACACATTGGGGGGTGAGTGAGGGAGGCATGGCGGGATGGAGTCAACAAGAGCGTTGACTGAGAATAATAAAGGGGCGCGCCGCCCTGCCGGGAGCGTGGTGGCATGAATCACTCGGGCGGAGCGAGATGTCACGTGGACCGCGTTGTGCGCGGACACGCGGCGACCTGCAGACCCGGAGGGGCGGCGTTGTCTAACGGCGGTTTTGACGCTTTGTTCCCTTTAAACGGCAATGGTGACGGCAGCTTTCGCTACCATTTGTCTGCACTCTCCGTCTTCTCAGTTCCCCCCCTCGCCGCGTTAATCGGATCGGTTTTTGTACAATACTACGAACCCGCTTTTCTCAACGGCTCTCTCAATCTCTCTCTCCCCGTGTCTTTGACACGTGTCCCTCCCACCTCCCTTACATGTCAGTTTTTTATTGGACATAATTTTTTTAAAAATAATGCTACTACAGAGTGGACCCCTCCCCAGATTTTGTCGCTCATTCTATATTTATATTTTTAATACATTTTTTAACACCCTAGCACTTGTGACACGTTTGGGTTCACTTTCTTTCTTTTTTTTTTTTTTTTGGAGAAATCATAATTTTTTTTTAAAAATTCTAATATTTTTATTTTATTTTTTTAAAAAACGCAATTTTTAAAAATAAATTAAAAAATTTATTGAATGTTTTGAAAATGATAAGATAAAGAAAATGGTAGACTTTATACGAAAAGATTGAGTGCACATGCAATACTACAAAAAAATCTCCAAATGCATGACTCATTATTCGGAATCATACCCTTATCCGTAAAATAATTAAAAAATAATAATAATGAAAAAATAAAAAAAGAATGCATGTACCAGCTGTAAATGTTAGCTTTAATTAAATAGTGGAGTGGACACGTGTATGGAAGGGGGCAATTTAGCACGTGTCGTGTTTCTTTAGAATGCCCAAAATCTTTCACGTATTAATATCGCCCAACTCATTTTGTCTCGCATCATTTCTCCCCCAACAAATCCTCCTTCCCATAATCATAATCATACATTTATTTGGAAAATTTAAAAATTTTAAGCTACCAAATCCAATCGCTTTAACTAAAGTTAAAGTTGAATTAAATTCACAAATTTTTAAAGACTAATAATAGTAGGGATTGTTATTTTCACTCAACTTTTTCTAGAACATTGTTTAGTTTTTATCTTTCACACCAGTCAAAGTTGTAATTGTTCCTAACAGAAGAATATTCTTTGCAACTATATTGTCGTATAAATTTCATATCCGTGTTCTTTTGAATATTTCATATCCGTGTTCTTTCGAATAAGTCGTGTACTCCTGATTGTGTTCTTGTGAACATAACAAATGAGTCATATTTTCAAGAACACGGTTTATCTGTGTTCTTTTGAATAAGTCGTGCTTTGATGAGTACAAACCCTGATCGTGTTCTTGTGAACATAACATATGAGTCATATTATCAAGAACACGATTTCTATTAGGTTAACTTTGTTTGTATTATGAGACAACTATCTTATGACTCGTACTCGTTATGATGCCCACTTCAAGGATGACAATAAGACAAATTTTTTTAGGTATTTGTATGATCCACCCGTCCTTAATAAGGTCTTGTAAAAATTTTATTACATATAAAAAAACTTGTCACACAGGTAAAATAGAACTCATATAAAAATAAATAAATAAATTATTAGCTTAGAAAATCTTAGTGAGCTTCAAAGAGGGAAAAAAAAAGGGCACTTTTGACTAACATCACCCATATGTTAGTAATGTTTATTTTAGGAATCTTACTCTATTTTCAAAGAATTATAGAGCTTTGATTTGACATATTTTTGTTTGGACCTTTGATGTAGGACCAAGGTCCAAAAAGTGACGGATATAAATTTGAAAATAGGGGTCAAATTCAAAGACTTTTTGATCCCTAAACTTCACTCCCAACAAGCACCGCTAAGTTGATACATACATCATCTATTCTCAAATTTAACTAAAAATAGAACAAATATGACCAAGTCCAACCGACCAATTATTATTATTTAAAAAAAAAAAAAAAAACAAAAAAGCAACATAAGACAAAAAGAAAAAAACAACTTGATATAAATTTTGTTAGAGATCAATTTTTCATTTCATCCGATACTAAGAATGGGTTGAGTCTGAGAAAAGCCTAAATTTTTTTTAACTGCAAGATGAGTTCGGGTATTGCCTTATCCGGATATGTATATTATAATTAAATAAACAGGAGGGCAAGCGAACTGATCTAAATAATCAGGATGGGGTTGGGATGGGATGACCCGCCATGTTGGCATCCCTAATTACGAATGGGCCTTAAAACAGATCCTAATTGGATTCAAACTCATTTGGGTCCAATTCAAAAGTAGACAGCGTGGATTCTCTACTGTGAAATAGTGTTGATGCTCTTTTCTCCAAAGAGTTTTGCCTATTTGCCTTCCCAAACACTCTTTATTTAAGCTCCACGCAGAAGTTTCTTTTCCTACATTTCCCAGTTGGATGATTTCAAGCAACTCAGGGTTCAAGTGAAAGAAGCAGAAACCCTTGGAAGAAGTGAAAAAAGTGGCCAACTTTAGAGGTTGAAAAAGGGAAACAGTCAGATGAAGTAGCAACGATATCAGCAAGTTTTGGAAATTAATGACTTGCAGAGACTTTTTACAAGTAGAAACGATGGAGGATTGATCCATCAACTTCTTTAACAGTCCTTTTTTGATTCAGCCCCCAGAAGACACTTGTTATTAATATTGGAAGTCTTTGGTCCCTCAAAGCTACTATAAACAGAAGCACCCCAGGTGCTAGGAGTTGACAATGAACGGATCAGAGTGGAAATTAGAGTCTTATGACAACCGCATATACAACTAAACCCAAAGATTTTTTTCTGCCTGTTTGGATGACGACTTAATTTTCTGTTACCCCTTTAACTTTACTTGCTGCCAGTTTGGTTGAAAAACTTGGTCCTAGCAGCCCCACATCTTTTTGTGGGAATTTTAGACTTTTTAGCCTTTCCATGTAATGTATGCATCTATACAGCACACATACGCTCCCCCTAGTTTTCTAAGTTCGCGCATTTTTCATGTTTTCATGAGTTGTGTCTATGAAAGCAGCCGGCTGGAAAATGACATGGTTGTTCGGTTTAAACTGACAAAAACTATTTTGACATTCACAAGAAGTGAGAGAAGTACGACAAGTAAATGTGGAACATGTGAAGGTTCAAGGGGGGACGGGAAAAAGGTGTGAACTATATGCATGAAAAAGAGGAAGTACAGCAGTTACAACATGAATAAAGCAGTCTGAAGAAAAGAAAAAGCGATGAAAATTGACTTCTCCACAATTCCTGCCTTTAGTAAATGTGACACAACAAGGTAGATTTAATTCCTGCCTTTAGTAAATGTGACACAACAAGGTAGATTTAGGTGGTTACCGGGGGAGCAGGTGCATACCAGCCATGGTGGATCTCAACAGCTTTCTTTCTTCGAGCAAGACGTGATTTTCTGCGTGCACCAGTGTTCCTGTGTAGTGTACCCACTTTCACAGCTTTGTCAATAACTGAGTATGCCTCAGCAATCAGCTTCTCAATTGGAAGGACTTCTTCAGCTTGTGCATCAGGTTTCTTCTTGAGTACATCCAGTTCTTCCAAAACCTGGAAAAGAAAAGGTAGAATGAATTTTGCAAAAACTATCTGCACTCTTTTAATGTAATTTATATTATTTCCTTACAAGATTCTGATAGATTTGCACTAGCATTTACTCAGGATTCTGACTTCTCTTGCTTAAGGCATTAAATTCTATTATTATAACCACATAGAGGCAGATGGGTAATGAACACATGGAAAGCAAAAAAACCATTGTTGTAACCAAATTATTTTAAATTAACAGCTCAAGAATGTAACATGGAAAAAGGGATTTTCTCAGCTTGAATAGAACTTCATCAAAAAAGAAATCGATATAAGAAACACTAAATCCTGCAAAAAAAACATACAAAACCATGACTCACACTCTTAACTAACTGGCTTGAGAATGTAACAAGCACCCAAAAGGAAGTGTCTTTTTTCCTCCTCTCTTAACATTTCATTAAACAAGAAATTGGATACACAAATACATCACTGACATTCTAAGAATGTAACCACTGTAATTGGATAAAAGACAGAAATACAAGACAGAGGAGCTTTGTAGACATATACTGCTACCAAGAAATTCCCCCTTGAAGAGAAACAGTTAATTAACTACAATAAGGGCAAACAAATGTGAGCTTAAAAAAAAACTTATTGAAAGAAAGCTCTTCGGTTTGATGGTAAATTTCCGTGACCTTCATTACCAGCCTATCTTGAATGTCATAGAGTATCAACATATTGGCTTGAGGCCCCTTTCATCCAACCTAGCAAATTACTGTCTACGATGTTGGATAAACCTAGTCAATAAGAGCTTATAAACACCTTTCTATTTTTCTCCAACTTCTCCATGAACTGCTAGGAGAGTATAAATCTAAACGTTTAGGAAAAATTTAGAGAGTCAAATACTGAGTTTAAATTACCTATAAGAAAAACCAATTTAAATTTCCATTTATATGTTTACTTAAAAGAGCAATAGGTCAACCATATCCCATGTGAAGTGGCCTTGCTCATTAAGTATATTAGCATTAAATTCCTGTCAACAAAGGACTATAACAGCAACAGTTAACTGCTTGGTGATGATTTTGCTGAATGCACAAAAATGATGAATCCAAAAAGGCATTGGCCAGAACTTCCTGACCATATAAATTCCAGATGTTTTGCAAGGCATAATTCACTTTTTGGGCCTAAAAGCACCAAGAGAGAGACAGACAAGAGCATAGCAAATGAACCCCAGTAATTAGTAATCATGATCAAGAAGTATGAAATAGTGGCACAAGAACATTGCCAGATCCTTTAATCAAACCATCAACCAATCCACAAGCTTAATAAATCATAGTGGTACAGAGTTGGTAGCCTTTTTACAAGCTTGCTGACAGGGTTTGGCAATTGAGACAAAGCTTCTATCACTTTTGGAGGATCTATTACAAGTGAAGGACATGAGCCTCTCCAATTTCTTGGTGGAGGGGGATGCAGCTATTGTTATTTCATGGGTGTCCAAAGAACAAATGGTTCATGGAAGTTTGACAAGCAGTTTTGCCAAATTGTTGATGATGTGGTTTGAGATTTTTGCTCTTGAGGTCCAGGCTTAGTTAATAGCCTTGCCGATCTTTTAGTCAAGATGGGGGCCAAGTTTCTTTTGTAGGGGACTTTCTAGCCCCTTGAGTTGTACAGAGTTTTTTCAGGAATGTACTTTGTTTTTATCTCCTAATTAAGTTCTGTAGCTTATTCAGTTGTTTTTTGGAGTAGGCAACACCAACTTTCCTTGTTTTTTTTATAAGGTTTCATATATTTAGGAAGGATTTTTTTGTCTGTCTTTATAATTATCGATCATATCAATGAAGTTGTTTGCAATTATTTAAAAAAATAACCCTAAATCATGAAGTTCATGTGATACATATTTTTTTACAAAATTATAAAGAATTAAGCTTCCTTTCCTCTGGTGGACAAACAAAATACCCATTTGCCTTTTACAAGAATGCCACACCATATTCTGAATTAAGAACAACTTTTATGAAGATCCATGCAGAGAGTGGGCCAGTAAAAGGTCTTCAAAATGATGGCAAATATCAAGAACGCGTTTCTTATAAATAAGTAGGTTACGAAGGGAAACTAGCAAGCATTACTCTACCAAAAGTTTGTTCCAAGTTCCTATTTACCTAATTTAAAGGGAAAATAAGTTATGACACCATCCCCATGTTAATGGTAGAACAATGCACCGACCATATTAGGTATGTCCCCGAGGATTTTGGCTCATAGTCCATCAGAACTTCAACAGTGTCAAATAACCTTTTCCCTCCCCAAGAAGAATCTCCTGAGCTAACCTTTAAGGTTTGTTTGAGTTCCTTTGTTTCTTCAAATGCCAATGTTGAAAAGTTTCAGAATCTCCATGGATTGCAAAACATCCTTTTTTATGGAAGAAATCAAAACACTAAGATGTGAAGAACTTTACTTTCAAATAATTATATATAGTATATAGATACCAGATCTTGCATATGGATATGATGTTGCATAAAGACATGAACAATGTAGTATAAATTCATACACAGACATGCATGGTGTTAGACACGACAACCTCCTAAAACCTAGAAATGATATCACAGCGTAAATTTGTTAGTTGTTAGTTAACCACATTGATCAAAATAAGTTGGAAGTGTCTAAATCGGTGCATGTCCTGTTTACAAAATAGCGGAAACATTTTTCTGATACATCAACTAGCATTACTGTAAGTGTTCCAAGACTAATGGTTTTTATGGAAGGGCTATAAGCATTTTGAAGAAAGTTTGGTCTGCCATTACCAACACCTCCATCAACTCCAACACAGTAATGTTAACGGAAAAATGTGCTTTTATTACTTACTAGAACTTCAAATATGCCATCACATCCAACTTATCCAACGAAAAAATGTCCTCTTTTGGTCTCTTTCTCACGATCTATTTTCAAAAACATGGGAGCTGAGAACCAGGAAGCTTCAAGATAACATAAACAAAGAAATAACATAGCTCGCCAGCATCATCAATATTAGATGGTGGGATTTTGACAAAAAGGAGTCTTTGGGTGTAATTGGGGCTTCGAGATTTGAGACCTTTAGATCGGAATCTCCTTCCACAGTAGTTTTTTTTTTTTTTTTTGATAAGTAAATGTATTTGTATTAATCAGAAGGAGGATACATCAGAGAACTGATGCCTTCCAAGTATACAGGGAGTATACACACCTATTTCCCTGATTAGGGACCCAACCAATCTATAAAACTTACAAGAAAAGAAAGGTTCGCATCTAAGGAAACCCTTACCCAATACCAAAAATTACTTACAAAAGAATATTTCAACCTATGAAGCGAGAGTTCCTCATTACCAAATGCTATGCTATTCCTCTCCTTCCAAACTGTCCAAAAAATGCATAAAGGGGCCATTTGCCAAGCCCTCTTACGCCTTTTCCCCACAAATGCTCCACTCCAACCAAGAAGGGTCTCCTTGATTGTACGCGAAAGGATCCACGACACACCAAAGAGGGAAAAAAGGAGGTTCCACAGGGTCCGCGTCCTACCACAATGAAGTAGGAGGTGATCCACCGTTTCTACTTCAGATAGGCAAAGAAAACACTTGTTTGCCATAGAGAACCCCCTCCTTTGAAGCTGCTCCAAAGTTAAGACTTTACCCCATGAAGCCTCCCAAGCAAAGAAAGCTACCTTAGTAGGCACCCTTACCCTCCAAATACTTTTACTAGGGAACAAAGAAGAACCCCCCTCCTCCAACATGGAATACAGCGACTTGACCGAGAAGACACCGTCCTTTGAAGCTGTCCAAATCACACTATCTTCCTCCTCCCCTTGGACCCGGAAAGTATGGATCTTCTGCAACAAACGCTCCACCAAGGCAACCTCCCAGTCATTGAACGCCCTTACAAAAAGAGGGGTGCAGCCATCCCCATCACTGACAGGGTTCCAAACTTCCGAAACCCAAGCATCCTTGGACAGAGAAATAGAGAACAGAGAGGCGAAGGACTCACAAAGAGGCCCATCTTCACACCACTTATCTTTCCAAAATCTCACTCTTTGCCCATTGCCCACTTGGTAAGCAAACCTACCATCTAAAAGCCACCACTTCTTCCTTATTGCTTTCCAGAGCCCAACCCCGTTTCTCCCATTTACATCCCTGGTTCGCCACCCCCCCTCCTCTTCGCCATATTTGAGACTAATTGCACGCCTCCACAACGCCTCTCTCTCATTAGCATACCGCCAATTCCATTTGCATAAAAGAGCACTATTCATCAAGGCTAAGTTCCTCACTCCTAGCCCACCTTTGCTTTTTTCCAGGCATACCACATTCCATCTAAGAAGGTGAGGCTTTTGGATGAGATTTCCCCCACCCCACAGAAAGTCCCTCTGAATCTTCTCCAATCTCAGCCTTACCTTTCTAGGCAGATGGAAAAGAGACATAAAATAAATAGGCATACTAGAGAGAGTGCTTCTAATTAAGGTGAGTCTTCCCCCTTTAGAAATGTACTGCCTCTTCCACATAGCAAGCTTCCTTCGAAAACGCTCTTCAACCCCATCCCACACGGCCAAAGAGTTGAAAGGTGCCCCTAAGGGCAATCCCAAGTAGCTAGAAGGGAGTCCACCAACTTTACAGCCCAACTCCAGAGCCAAACCCTCTATATCATGAACCCTTCCCACCGGGATCAGTTCACTCTTCTCCAAGTTGATCCTCAACCCTGAACACGCTTCAAACCACATGAGGAGCCAGCTTAGATAAGTCATCTGATCTGGAGACTCCTCACAAAAAACCAATGTGTCATCCGCAAATAACAAATGCGAGATATGAAGCCCCACACCACTCCTTCCTCCCACTCTCCACCCTGATAAAAAGCCCCCATTAATTGCTCTACTCAACATACAACTGAAAACTTCCATAACTATCACAAACAAATAAGGAGAGAGCGGGTCTCCCTGTCTCAACCCCTTGGAGCTATAAAAAAAACTAGAGGGAGAGCCATTAATTAACACCGAGAATTTCACAGTGGAGATACACCACTCAATCCATTTTATGTACTTCTCCCCAAAACCCATCTTTCTGAGAACTGCCAACAGGAAGTTCCAATTAACATGATCATAAGCCTTCTCGATATCCAGCTTGCATAACACTCCCCCCACTTCATCTTTCAACCTAGAGTCCACAGCCTCATTTGCAATTAATACTGCATCCAAAATCTGTCTCCCTTCCACAAACACATTCTGGGACTCCGAAATCACTTTTCCCATCACCTTTTTGATTCTATTTGCCAAGACCTTGGCCAACAACTTGTAGAGGCTGCCTACCAAGCTTATTGGCCTGAAATCCTTTAAATCTTCTGCACCTCCCTTCTTTGGAACTAAGACCAGGAACGTGGCATTCAAAGATTTGACAAATCTGCCCCTCTCATGGAATTCCTTGAAGAAACCCATGATCTCAGTCTTCAATACGTCCCAACAGAACAGCCAAAAGGCCATGGTAAAGCCATCCGGACTGGGGGCTTTATCCTTGCCCAGGTCTGACAGTGCTGCAAGCACCTCTTCCTCTGAGAAGGGGATCTCCAGCCCTTCAGCCTCATGGCTAGCTATTCTCTTGAAGGATAGCCCCTCAACACCAGGACGCCACCCCCCTTGCTCAGTATACAGCACCTTGAAGGCCCCCACCACATTATTTTTTAAGTCATTCTCCTCCGTATACCAACATCCATTTACTTTCAACTTGGACAGCCAGTTTCTTCTGAAGTGGAAATTCGCCATCCTGTGAAAGAACCTAGTGTTGTTGTCCCCCTCCTTCAACCACAGTTCTCTTGATTTTTGTCTCCAAGAGATTTCTTCCCTCAACACCCAAGACATATAAGCCTCCTTAGCCTCCTTCCTAGCTTCGCAGTCCTCCAAACTCAGGGCTGAATGTTTCTCCACTTCATCCCAGAATTCCACCTGTTTGAGTGCTTCACTCTTTTTAGAATTAATTAAACCAAAAACTTCTTTGTTCCAGCTCCTTAAAATAGCTTTTAAGGCTCTTAGTTTTGCATCCAGAACAAAGCTGGCAGACCCAGTAAATGATAAACTCCCCCACCACCTCTTCATTTGATCCATGAACCCCTTTTCCTCCAGCCACATGTTCTCAAATTTGAACGGTGAGGGACCTCTCTTCAAGCCTCCACCTTCTAAGAGGATGGGGAAATGATCGGAGACTGGTCTAGCAAGGATCCCCTGCACGGCCCCATTAAACATTCTATTCCACTCATCTGTCACTAGGAACCTGTCCAACCTAGACTGAGACTGGTTGTTTAACCCCCCTCTCCAAGTAAACGGACCTCCCTGCAAAGGGTAGTCCCTTAGCTCCAGATCCTCCACCACCTCTGTAAACCTCCTCATAGAAGCAGAGAGCCCACCTCCCCTGTTACGCTCCTCCGGGTATCTTACCACATTGAAGTCACCTCCCACACACCAGGGATCACTCCATAACCCTTTTATTGCCCCAAGCTCCTCCCATAAAACCTCTCTGTCCCTGCTGTCCACCGGCCCATACACTCCAGTGAACACCCACCTTAGCCCATCCTCACAGTTCTTGAACAGACATGAGATTGTAAAAATCCCTTCTTCCACCTCCAGCAGGTCAACCAATCTATTGTCCCAAAACACTAGGACACCTCCAGCTGCCCCTTTAGAGTTGATTGCCCTCCAGTCTATATATCTTCCAACCCCAAGAGTACGGACATATCCCATACTCATTTCCTTAATTTTGGTTTCCTGCAGGCACACCACATCCGCTTTGTTGGATTTTATCACGGACTTAATGACTTTTCTCTTATCCCTGTCGTTTGCCCCTCTTACATTCCATGATAATATCCTTATCTTCATTTGCACCCCGATCCAACAGCCCCTCCATCCATGCCTGCATTGGTGGCCAGTTTAGCTCTTTTATAGCTTACTATCCATTCTAACTTCTTTAATTCCCTACTAGTTTTTGACCCCGAAGTCTTCATCTTACTATTCTCCCCGTCCTTGTTCTTTTGTTCAATTCTCCCCTTCATTCTCCTCAAAAGAAAAACAATTTCCTCCTCAAAGCCATCTGTCGGCATACCCAGACAGCGGCTGAACTTCGCAAGGCAGCTGGATCTCCACCCTCCCTCTTCCTCCCCCTCTTCCAGTTGATTGGCCATCCTCACTGCTAAAGGACTCTCCAAACCCACGCCGAAAGGGACTAAAGCTAGCTCGGCCCCACTTACCCCACCTCCCGCAGGCCGTGGGGGTGAGCTCCAACCTTCGCGGGCCGACACGACATCCGGAACCTCTTCGCGCCGTGGAACCACAGTCATCTCTCCTTCCTCTGCCTCAGAAGACCCACCAAAAGTCCCCTCCTTCCACAGTAGTGAAATTAAATCACCATAAAAACTACACACTAGACCACATAACTC
Organism: Vitis rotundifolia; assembly: GCA_030254885.1. Classification (NCBI taxonomy): domain Eukaryota; kingdom Viridiplantae; phylum Streptophyta; class Magnoliopsida; order Vitales; family Vitaceae; genus Vitis; species Vitis rotundifolia. The sequence goes on along the minus strand of CM058169.1, from coordinate 2,107,763 downwards.
TTCAGTTTAATATTTACTTCTTTCTTCTTGTTTTATGGGTTTATTACATCAAGTTTCTGCCACAAACTAAGCACAAATCCGATCTAAAAACCAAATAAGCTGAAAATTCTTCCACAATAAGAACAGAGGAAGACAATACAATCCAGATGAACATTCACATGACCAGAACAAGCAAATGAAAACTAAGCAAACCCATCAATCCAAAACATAATTTTTCACAAACCAAATTACCTTCTTCATTCGGGTTCTGATTTCCGATTTCCGGGCTTTGTTGTAGATGCGCCTTTTCTCAGCCTGGCGAGCTCTCTTTGCCGCTGAATCAGCTTTCCTCTGCGGCGCAGCGTCGCATACAATGGAGTGATGAGTCGGCCCCCGGATTGTGCTTATTGACAAACGGCCTAAAATTGAAAAAACCCCAGAACTTTAAGTCCACACAGCTCTGTTTGGCATCCAGGAAAAAGGATAAAAATAAAACAAACCAAAAATTTAAATCTCAGATATTTCAAGTTTTCAACCAAGCCTAAAGCAACCCTTTCGCTTCGTCAAGTCGAGTTTCCCCACCACAACAAGCGAAACAGAAGAGCCAAAAAAATCATTTTCTTTCCTTTTTCTCTCGTTTTCGCAGGAACCAAACAGGGGTTGAGGAGGGCAAATCAAACCAAACCAATAAAAACGGAATTACCCATTTTCAGAAAGAGAGAAACAGAGATGGGTAAGTCGAATTATATGGTTGCATTGCATTACCTTTGGAGAAGACAGTTTGTGACAGATTAGAGGAGAAACCCAGAGAAGTGAAAGGAACTGAACAAGAAGAAGAGGAAGAAGCGTTAAGTGAAAGGATTCGGAATTTGGAAGGAAGAGCCAAGCAGTGGGCAACCCCAATTGCAGCACCGGCCATGGTTTTCTCTCACCCTCAAAGCTTCCTCAGCTACTGCTTTGCTTTATCCACAGAGAAGAAAGGGAAGGAAAATAGTGTGGAGTGAGACAATATCTCTCTTTTGCCCTTTCTAGTGGGAATATATATTGCAATTTTGTTTTTTTAAGAGGATAAAATTAGAAAAAAATCTATAATATATAAAATAAATTCGAATATAAATTATAAAATAATAAGACCTGAATTAATCATATAAATTTAATTTAGATCATTAATAAAATATATTAATATTAGGTAAAATAATTTAATATTATAATTTAAAGTAAAAAAATAAAAATAAAATATTATAACAAAATAATTAATTTATCCCGAAAATCAAATCTCTTTTACTCTATTTACGCATGTTGAGCAAAGTCTCTTTTTACATCTACATGGTATTTTTTAAGAATAAATATTTTATAAATAAGATTTTATATTTATAAATTTTTAATATAAATATTTTATAAATAAATTTATTATTTAATATTAATTAAAATTTACAAAGGATAAATATGTTAATTTGATAAATTTAATACTTAAAAATAAAAATTAAGGACATATTTAATAATTATTTTTTAAAATAATTTTCTATTCTTTAAAACAAAAAAACATAAAAAAAATGTTTGAAAATAAAAAATTATTTTTTATTTTTAAGAACATAAATAAAGTTTTCAAAAAATATCTTTTAATGGTTTTATATTATTTTCACTTATATTTATTATTATTTTTATAACTATTTTAAGAAACAATTATGCTACATATAAAAATTATTAACAGATTAAAAATATTTTTGGTTTTTAATCAAATTTTTGTTCTATAATAAACATTAAATAATTTTTAAAATTTAATTTTCAAAAATTAATTTTTAGAATTGCTTTTGAAAATAATTACTTAACAGAACCTTTAAGTCTCTATTCATACGTATTTCTAGCGCTTTTAAAAATATTAATTTTTCACTTTTAAAACGAACTTTTAGAAATATTATTTTTTTAAAGTAATCGATTATAATTTAAAATCTTATATAAAAGAAGATACTATCTTTGAATTTTAAAAATAGAAAAATGAAAGATGAGTAGTTTTTAAATTAATAAATTTAAATTAATTTAATTTAAATCATTAAATAATAAATAAAATATAATTTTACTAAGCACCCAAGAATTTTAAAAAAAAAATCCTTACAAAAAAAAAAAAAAAAAAAAAAAATCATCATCCACTTTATTTTTAGCCCAAAAGAAAAAATAATTATAAGCTTTAGAGCTAAACTCCTTTAATATTGCTTTGTAATTTCTTTTCTCAATTGATGGTGTTTCAGCTCATTCACCATGATGGAGGCCATGGCAGCTACTCTTCTCTTCTTCTTTTTTGCTGGAAAATAATTTCCCGGCATCCAAACAGACCCAACTGACAATTTGCAACATGCATTCCAGATTCCAAATGTTGAAACTCTATTCCCGCGTAAACACCCAACTGAAATTCAAATTCGAATTCCCAACCCAACCCAGAACAAAGCACCCTATCCTTCCTCACCTTATTCCCAATCAGCATTTTCACAGCACACAGAACCCGAACTCTGAATTTAATTTCAGAGAAGGGTTTGAAAGAGACGAGTTTGTTGGCTCGGTTGCTGATCCCGGCAAACGCGAGGTGTTCCGACGAGACCCAGATGACGAAACCGCTCTCGAAGTCCAAAATCTCCTCAAAACGTACAGAGACAGCTCAGTTTCTGAGATCGAGCGAGCTCTGCACCAATGCAGACTCTCACTGACCGATGACTTGGTCCTCGATGTGCTTAAACGGCACCGTTCCGACTGGAGACCCGCATATGTGTTCTTCAATTGGGCGTCCAGATGTGGTATAGAAAGTGGATATTCACCTGGGTGTGGCGTCCACAATGAAATTCTTGACATACTAGGTCGAATAAGGCGGTTCCATGAAATGACCCAACTGTTCGACGAAATGTCTAAGAGAAAAGGTCTTGTCAATGAGAGGACTTTTGGGGTTTTGCTTAATAGATATGCAGCTGCACATAAGACAGAAGAGGCAGTGGAGATTTTCTATAAGAGGAAAGGGCTTGGATTCGAGCTTGATTTGATTGCATTTCAGACACTTTTGATGTCATTGTGCAGGTATAAACATGTTGAAATGGCTGAGTTTTTGTTCCATTCCAAGAAGAATGAATTCCCACCTGATATAAAGTCTATGAATATCATCCTCAATGGGTGGTGTGTGCTTGGGAGTTTGCGTGAAGCCAAGAGGTTTTGGAATGATATAATCACATCTAAGTGCAAACCTGATAAGTTCACATACGGGATTTTCATAAATTCATTGACAAAGGCAGGGAAATTGAGTACTGCTGTGAAGCTGTTTCAAGCAATGTGGGAGAAGGGGTGCAATCCAGATGTGGCAATCTGCAATTGCATCATTGATGCATTGTGTTTCAAGAAGCGGATTCCTGAAGCTCTGGAAGTTTTCAGGGAGATGAATGAGCGAGATTGCCAGCCTGATGTCGCAACTTACAACTCGCTCATCAAGCATTTGTGCAAGATTCAGCGGTTTGAAAAGGTTTATGAGCTGTTGGATGACATGGAACAGAAGGGTTGTTTGCCAAATGCTAGAACTTATGGTTACTTGTTGAAGTCCACGAAGAAACCAGAGGAAGTTCCTGGGATTTTGGAGAGGATGGAGAGAAATGGATGCAGGATGAACAGTGATTGCTACAATTTGATTTTGAAGTTGTATATGGACTGGGGTTATGAATTAAAATTGAGGTCTACTTTGGATGAGATGGAGAGAAATGGGATGGGACCTGATCAGCGAACATATACTATTATGATTCATGGGCTTTATGACAAGGGAAGGATGGACGATGCCTTGAGTTATTTCAAGCAGATGACATTGATGGGAATGGTGCCGGAGCCAAGGACAGCATTGTTGGTGAATGCCATGAACATCAAGTTGAAGGAAAGAGAAGCTGAACCAGAGGGGAAGGGGGTGAGAAACAAGGCTGATTTCATAAGGCCTTCAAGTAGAAGGGGGAAGAAGAAGAGGGCATTGTAAGTTCTACTTGGAAGTTGGGACTTAATGAGAAATGAAGAAGAAAATGAATAGAAAAGAAAAAGCTTGGCTTCACCTGTTTTGAAAGATACAAAACTGTTGAGCTTCTTTTGAACTGGAGACTCCATGCGTATGAGAGGTGTTGAATTCAAGTGTGCTGGGACTTTTGGGGCAGAATGGCCAAAAGGGTGTTTATGGAGTTGGGTTGAGGTGATATAAGGAATTCTCTTACCCAACAATCTTTTTGTTTTTGGTTTTTGTTGTTTTAAATTTCTCAAAAATACACTTGATGCTCTCTGATAAAGTAAATCTTCTTACAGCAGTTACGTCTGTGTTTATATTCACATATATAACTGATGCTGCATGAAGATAGCCTTGAGAGTTCATTTGGGAATTGACTTGCCAAGTTGTATCTGTTAAATGTGCTTGATCAACACTCATTTTCTTTCAATGTTCTGCGAACGTTTCTTCCTTGAACCCCAGACCATACTAAAATGGGTCCCAAACATCGTCCATCAGATGATATCATGTGTGCAAACAAGATCCCATTACATTGCATCTGCACCCTATCACTTTGATCCTCTTATATGATTTCATTGCTTCGTGTTTTGGTTTTTTCATTTTCTTTCTAACCTAATCCCATTTACTCGAACTTTGATCTCATTTATTTATACCTTTATGCAACTATTCAAATTTTATCACATATACTTTGAATAGTTTAGATTAAAAGTTTGATAAGAACCAAATCAAAATTTTCTGACTAAAAACTATTGATATGAAAATCTAAAGTGAACCTTTTTCTTTGATAGGTAAAAAAATAAGAGATATATGGAAGAAACAAAACAGAGCAAGGGGGCAACCCCAGTATACAGGAGGAAAACAGGAGCACTCAAACATGAAAGGCCCTTAGAAATGTAAGAACAAGTCTACATACCTAACCCACCTTATCAATAAAATCCCACATAGGGAGACCAAGCCCCCCTTAGGGATGGAGTCGGTCCAATCTCATAAGCTATGTTTAAAATTGGAGAAAAAGAAAATAAAGAAAAAAAAAACTATATTTAAACTTAGTAACTTATTTTTACACGATTCTTCAAACTTATCCTACATATTGAATAATTTAAAAATACATCAAATTTTAATTTATATTTAATTATCTTTCATATTTTCTACAATAAACCAAACAGGAGGAAATTATTTCGAGCTCCTCTCAAAGTTCTAGCATTATGTTTTCTCTAGGTGCACTAAAATAGGCAAATGGGGGCCATTCTCCAAATGCTTCTCAGGTGGTGTTTGTTTTTTTACTTAATTCTAAATAGAACCTTAATGCTTAATAATATTAAATATTATGTTGTTTGTTTTTATAGTATTTTATTTCTATTAAGTATTAAAAAGTAAAAAAAAAACCAATATGTTATTTTTTCTATTTAGAAAAAGTTACATATTTTGACTTTTTCTATTTAGTAAAAAGTTTATAATAAGTCATAAAAAATTAGAAAAACAAACAACCTAAATTACTTTAAGCTAAAAGCTAAAATAACAAACACTACTTAATATTCTATTTAGAATTAAGTAAAAAAACAAACACCACCTACCTGAGTCTCTTTCTTTTTCCCACCTTGAGACCATGCCCTGACATTTCTAGGAAGAACCTAATGAATCCCAACAAAAGGTTCCAAAGCTCCATTTGGGAGCTGGGAAATCACAGAAGACTTACATGCAGTTTGGGATCTTGCAACAGAAGTTAGGAGTCGTGGGTATCAGCTCCCAAATTCTCCCTTTTTGTACTCCATTCTCTTGCTCTTTTTGTTTCAATCTCACAAACCAAACAGCATTTGGGTTCATCCTAAAACCTTCATATGCCTTCGTTAGTCCCATATTTTATATTCCAGGAATAGCTAGAAAATGGGTTCATGATATCAAAACTCGAAATTGGGTGCACAAAATTAATTTTGCAAGGTTCTTCCATTGTTTCATGAGCGGTTCATCCAGTGAAAAGAAGTTAGCTTCAGAGTGCTAAAACATTCCATGGTTATGTCAACTGAGGTGGAAACTTTCTCACAGTGTTTCTAGTACATTAGAAGGTCTGTGGTTTTATGTTGAACCTAAGAGAGAATTCCAGTAACATACTGTAATTTGTACATGTTAGATGGTAAAGGCCACACCCGAGGGGCGGAAAAAGGCCTCATCATAGACTGATATGGTTACAACTATTGAGAGGAACTTAAAATCTGTCAGCTGTCATTACTACAGGTTGAGCTTCCTGAAGCTTTCTTGCAAGATAAGGACCCCTTCTAACAGCTTCTTGCAACTGCAACAAGAAAAAGAACAGAAAAAAAAAAATCCATCAGTCAAAAACTAGAACAACATAAGTTCTAATGCTATATTTTCCTTCTATTTTTTGGGTGAGGATTGATGCTCGCACATTACTTTAAGTTTAAGGTGCAGAGTTCCTTATGCATCAAGCATTTTGATGAAATGTAATGTGTATTAGGTCCAATAATACAACATGTATATTGAGGGATCTGGGGTTGAGTTTTAGCATGATGACAAGTTGGCTGTGCATGGGAATTTGTATATTGAGGGATCTAATCACACCTTTTCAGCTATTCCGGCGAGAGCAGGATCACTGGTAAGTTTACTTGATGACATGAAGACCCAATGAATTGCCTTGCAACAATTGTATTTAGCTTCCATGCCTGAAAATTTTCATCAATCCCATTAAAAGAATAAAATAATCCAACAAATTCAGTTGGGAGCTTCATGAAACAACAGAGGAGGAGATCATTTGTCTTGTGCTAATACAGAATGCAAATGACAGGTGAAAGCAAACAATAAGACAAACATCACCAAAAAGAAGTGGGAAAGCTAAAAGCGAATTCAAAAGCATCACATTCCACACCACAAGAACTGAAGAAGAGAATAAATCTTCTTAGTGGGAGAGCTGAAAACTAATCAAAAGCATCACATTCCACCCCGCTTCCCCACACCACCAAAAAAGAAGACACCAGTGGTTCACCCAGGGCCACAATAAAGAAATTCCAGTTTCTGTATGAAAACATTGCTGCAAGGCTCCAATATACAAATATCTTATTGGAAGACTGAATATTTTTATCCATCTCAAACACATGAATCAGAGTGCACCAATCATCAAACACTTGGTCACATAAAATTTGAAAAAGAAAACATATTTGACATGGCCACTTTAGCCCATCTTAAATGGAGCATTGAAAATCAAAATTATCAAATATTAGCTAGTTTCGACAATGGTATTCTAGTTCTGAAATGTGGGTGTCATATGGAAGGAATTCATGAATTCCTTAATTAGAAATAGTTGCCCCATTTCTATTACAATGATAGGTTGTTCCAGCAGCACTCATTTGAGATGCCATAACCCATTTTGTCTACTTCATATTTTTATTATTATATCACCATAGAAGGATGCCATAATATCCAAACAAGTAATTGTAATGCATGAGATGATGGCTGCGATAATGATGATGAATATAGCGACAAGAAGCGACAAGAAGGCATACCTATTTTTGTGGTTTCAGAATGTGCACCAGTAATGATGTTTACTATTTCTTGTTTTGAGCAAATCTCCATCAGGCACCATGGCCGTGCCACCAGGCCAGTTATTACTCTATAACCCTGAAAAGATTCATATGGCACATTAATTTTTTTTTAGAAAAGATGACAGGAAACTATAAACACCAAGCACACACTAGACCTAATTAAATAGACTCGTGCAGGTACAGCCAGTTGGGCAGTTAGGCCAAAACCTTTTTGACTTCAACTTATATGGTGAACATAGAGTTATCCATCTTTATACGTATATCACAAACAAATAATTCATTTCATAGAAAATGAATATGACAGTTCAAGAAGAAAGAGTTATGCTTCACAACCCAACAGCATAATGTCACGGACTTAGTCTTTTTCTAAGCTCGTGCGGCACTTAGACAAGTCAAGACACTTGATCTTGCTAAGTCAGCCTGACTCCCAATGCTTAGCTTACTAGGCTAAGATGCTCACAACTTGGAAGCTTAGAAAGCGTAATAGGCAACTCTTTAAAGAATGGAAGCTTTTATTACTCAAGGAAGCCTTTACAAGTGCTTTGAGAGCTTACTTTCTTGGTGCCTTGGCCAAATGAGGCCCTCACCTATTTATAGGCACCAATGGAACTCTCTGAAACCTTGGAGGGTTCCTTACAATTCAAGAATATTCTAGAACACCCTACACTATTTTATGTACAAGTCTATGTACAAGAGACCTCTATAATTCTCTAGAAAGCCCTAGACTCTTCCCATGCCTTCCACCATAGTGTAGAGATGTGTGGACTTCTCTAGACATTTCTAGAACCTTTCACACTCTTCCCACTAATGGTTAAGTGTAGGAGTCTCCAGAAGCTTCCTGGGCTCTATATAAGCCCATGGGGAGGCTCATTTGAAGCATTCTGTGACAATAAGCTCCAAAGGACTAGTCATGATTGATGAAATGGTGGCTTTAAGGGTGTCATTTTAACTGTGATTGGTTGAAAGAGGAAACCGCTTTTATACATTGGCTTTTTACAGTTCCATATCTTTGGCTCCACTAAACCTCCATTTGTTTCTAAGTATGAAGGATATAAAGGAAAATGCATTAAATGTTTAAGGAAACCACTTTCATTTAACAATTTTCTTTTCTTTCCTTTGTTCTTTCTGAGAATCAAATGGATCCCAACTAAACTGGAAATTTGTTACTCTTGTAAGATTCTCACCGCCAGACGAATTTCTGCATCCTGTTGAAGAACTGATAGAAAAAGACCCTGCCAAAATCACCACCATACTCGTAAAATTTCTGAACAATAAAAGGCAAATGAAAAGAGGAGAATAGCCAGGAATAAACATTCATATTCAGCCAAAACGGTAGAATTAGCACTTAAAATGATATTAACACTAGCTGAATTTATGCCAAATAGGCAAAAAAAAACACTTCCAAGTGCAAGATGCAGGAACACCATCAGCACCCTAGGAAGCAAAATTTGGTGACTTGTTGCCTATAATTTTTTATTCATAAATTTGAATTAGAGGAGTGGTTTAAAATAAAAAATAAAAAATTCTTTGATTAAAATACAAGAAAAACTGGAGTCACTGAACTAATGCAATGAAACAAGAAATGAGCAGTAAGAGGAAAAATAAAAACTATTAACTGATGAAGTCAGCTTGGGACTCTTGGATGCCGATTCATAGATCAGGTGCTGGAGGCTTTCTTCTGCATCATTGTTTGGCATTATCTTGTTTTCTGATCTAGTTTCTCCAGATATGTTTCCAAGAGCATGCAATGCAGCCTGCAACATAATTTGTGAGCAGTATCAATCAGGATACATATATTCCATATATATATATATATATATATTAATTTCATTTTCATAAACCTGTAGCTACAAAACATCAGTTTCAAAATTTTATATTTTAACACTCCTCTTGATGGGTACAAGTGTAGGCCTGAATTGCAAGATTTAAGTGTGGAATCAGTCAAAAAGACAAAAAGAAAAAAAGGGAATAAAAAATGACAGGTTATTAGCAGAGCAGAATTTTCCCACCCCTTTATAAAAATATTAAAAGACATTACTCCAGGGGAACAAGAGAGGGCTCTATATGCTTATGATTTCATTGGATTTATAATGACTGTCGCTTATGTGTGATTTATATAGCCATTGTGTTTTTGTAGTGACATGTAGCAGGAAAAGAGATATTCGACTGTTTCCACCTGTCTATCAATTCTCACTTACCTTCTTATGTGACAGTTGGGAGCTGGGCCATTCTCCTAAAATATGACACTTTTTTATTTTACTTTTTCATAGGTAACTTTTTTCCCCTTGTTGAGTATCAAACCTGCCCTTGTTGAGTATCAAACCTGGAACCTACTAGATACCCAACCAAGCCCTTTGCCACTTTAACCACACCTCAAGGACTACTATTTGACACAACTAGAACCAACTGCACTAAATAAATTATTAAACCTAATGGGAGTGTTGCATAAGGAACATGATTTAAGGGAACAATATTAGCAATGTAAAATTGTAAATTACAAGAGTCAGATATTAGTTTTTTCCATGACGCTATGCCAGAAGCATTTTATTTAGAAATACAAACTAGAAATTTATAAGATAGACTCCCAGGACACTGTCACCACCAAACAAATGATCGATACCCTAAATACAAGAGATCGAATAAAAAATCCATCATGTGAGAAATGTGTGGTACGATCTTGGGTTGTACTCTGTTCTGGTTCCTCCATGAGATTTGCAATTTGTTTTGTTTACATTTCAAGTTATAGGCATACTATTTATTTTTTATAAGTGTTTTGTAAATTTTGGAAGGATTTCTCATCCTTTATCATAATTACCAAGTTTAATGCAATGGATTATCTTGTTTTTGATCCCAATAAATGAATAAATAACAAAAAAAAAAAAGCAAAAAAAGAAAAAAGAAAAAAGAAAAAGGGCACTATTTTATAAAAGCCAGCATGAACTATGCAGATAATAGATAGACAAGAGTACCTATAAACAGCACCAGCTACTTTGAACCTAAAGATAAGAAATATGTTTGAGAAATGAACATATTCAATTTGAATTCAAAATGAAAACATGAAAAAGGATATAAAAAAAAAATAGAGAAAGTTCTCACGCATAGGTCATTTAAGGGACTCACAAATTCTTCAATTACATTAACTGCTTAGATATTGTTGTATGAAGTGGCCACATGCAGACTCCAATCTGCAGTTTCCTACCTGAGAGTCCAGAAGTAACCATCCAAGCAACCTATGGCCCCTAGCCTACTGAATCAAGCAATGGCAACATCCATTCCTACCTCCCTTCCTATATAAATGACCAAAACCAGATGATGAAAATAATTTTTCTTCTGTATCTCTTGGCATTAATCTTCTTTATCACTTCACTTTACTCCTAGTCTTGCTAAAATTGCTTTCATATATTGTCTTTCCTGCTTATCTTAAAATCTTTTGTCCTAAGGAAGGTGCCCACAATTTTCTAACTCTATCTTTATTTTAAGCAACATAGAAAAAATAAAAAATGCAAAGATAATTTTAAAGGATCTGATGTGATAAAGATCCCTTGATATACTGATTAAAAAAAAAACCTGATATGAATATAAAGATAAAACAACAGGATCTGATGTGCTTACCAGCTGCCTACCACGTCCTTGCCGATCAAAGGCAGCATCAATAACATGTCTAGCAGCAGGTGGTGAACTTAAAAGTAGCAATTCAGCTCCATGAATTGCTAAATACAGGAAAAAAAAAAATGTAGAAATAAATTTGAGCTTTCAAAGATAGCAAGGAAAGGTTCAGGGAAGAACACAAGCACATTAGAAATGAAGAGAACTGTTAGAATGATAAAAGCATCAAAACAACTACATAAGCAATGTGTAAGAATCAAACAAGGTAAAACTAATCTAAAAACCTTAGATGCAGAATAGGTGCCATAATCTTTCTTTTTTTAATAAAATATAGATTATAGAAGAAAGAGTTGAGTAAGGGCTCATTCCACCCTCACTGGAGAGGGTTCGGCCATTGAGGTAGAGATCTGTTATTTTTGGAGGGTCTTCAACAGACAACAGCTTTGAGTTTCTCCAATATTTGCTTGGAGAAAATGCTGTAATTGTTATTTCAAGGGTGACCAAAAAGAAAAGAGGTCCATTTAAAGATGATGTAAGGCTCTGCCAAATTGTAGATATCGCAAGTGGGGTGGATTGCACTTTAGTTAGGCTCCATGACTAACAAATCATGTAGTGGATGTTTCAGCCAAGCAAGGAGCAAGCAATTGGGTGTCTTTTGTAGGGGATTTTTAACCTCTAACTTTTGTACTGTCTTTCTAGCCTTTGATATTTTTGGATTTCTTTTCAACTGTATGGTTGGTTTTGCTTATATGGTGGGGCAGGTCTTTCCACCTTTTTCATTTCAATCAGATATTTTATAATATATATATATATATAGAGAGAGAGAGAGAGAGAGAGAGAGGAGGAGGACAAGATTTTCACTAAGAATGAGCACCCCCAAGGTTGATCATATAAAAATGTTAACTTCCAACAATTTACAATTCTCTCTTTTAATAAAAAGTGTAGTGCATGACTCATGTAAATACTGTTATAAGCATAGCAAATTATAAAGGACTTCAAGAAATGTACAACATGAAGTCTAAATAAAATTTTCCATATTCATATCATCAGTGTAGCAATACAATTTTATACCAACAAAACATCACATGTTTAACAACCTTCTCTGAATTTCAAAATTCTACATGACAAATAATTGTCATGAGTGTCTCAGCTGTTTGAATCATTAGTTAACAGCAGTATTTAATTTTAACACACAAATGTAGACAGGAGTTTTTCAAGATCTTTCAAAGGCTTTCATCTTTTTAGGCAATGTGAAACTTGGATTACTACTGAGCTCATAACTATATTCTTCACTTTATCCCTAAAATCCCCTCCTTCAACTACATTCTCAAATAGGTACGGACATTGGTCTTCTCTCAACCCCCTACCATGCAGGGTTATCGGTGCATGATCTAATGCCAGTTGTACGAGGATGCATTGAGTAACATTCAGCAAAGCCCAACTCTCTATCTGCTGAAACCAAGTTCAGGTCTGGGTAACTGACTGAATCTCTTCGCTATTTTTCCATGTGTAGCTGCTCACCCTTCTAATGGTGATCCATCAAGTTGAAATCACCAATACACGATAACTTTATTGAGAAATGAAAGCTTCTCAGAAACATTGTCTGTAGGCCAGGATGATATTACCACCTGCATAAATTAACTCCTGCAGCTTTACAGATGCACATCACAGAACCCTCTGAAAAAGTCTTATCCCTCTTCAGAATGCTATACCTATGAAAACTACAAACTAGAACAGATTTCATAATTTTATGCATAAATTAACTCCTGCAACTCATAAGTGCAAATTACAAGCATCCTCTGAAAAAAATTCTATTTCTCCTCAAAATGCTCCACCTATGGAAAGCCAAATACTAGAACAGATTTCAGATCTAAAATTGAATATTTATATTCTCAGGGCTGAGACTGTTGACCAACAAAAAAAAATTCCTCAAATAAGACAGTGAAGACAAGACAACTTTAACCACATGACTCTCCTGTTAATATTGGTAAGGAATTTCAAACCCAAGCGCCCCCTCCCCTCTCTTCTTTCTCTCTGAGCATACTCTTAGTATTTGTTCTTAAATACCGAATAAACCTAAGTTATAGGTCTCTAGTTAGGTTAGTACTTTACTGAGAAACCATCTTCCCCTTACACCTATTGGCATGAAGTTCAGTCACATGTAAACAGGTAGGAACGCTAATATGGGAAAACAAACTATACATACATACATACATATACATACACCCATACCCACACACACACACACACACACACATATATATCATCGAAGATACTAGCATTTAAATTATTGGTTCAACTAATGGCAATAATTCCTAGTCTACTACAGTTAGTGGCATACTTACATGAACCTATTTGACCCAATGCTTCAAGTGCGGATTCACATTCATCTGCATCTTGAATTTCCAATGACCTGAGTCTTCCATCAATCAATGAAATAACAGTTTTAACACCTAAAATGCAGAAGCAAAGAATACAGTTAGAAACCACTACTGGAATTTATAATAACAATCTGATGTTGAGAAATAAGAAATCTCACGACTGATCCCCTAGTAATTGTAAATGTTTAATGCAACTAGTTTTCCATCTAATCACTAACATCTACACCAACTTGAAATGGAAAACATTTTCATGCTGCATAAGTAACAGCAGGATCCTATCCAGGCACTTATATCTAACAACCCAACCATTTTTACTTATTTAACAAATGCTTGTCTTACATCTTTGTGGAAATTAAGGTAAGTCCAGGATGAGGTTATAAAATCTAGACTGAACCAGCAAAAGAACCATCAAGCCCACTATTATGTTGAATGATATTAAAAAAATGGTCAAATATAAAGTATTAGTGCACTGTAGCAGTCTAGATGATATTGAAGAAATGGTGATCATGTTTAAAACATCACAAAAATTATTGGTGTTGTTCTGCATATTCAGCATTTGTTTGGGAGCTTTGCATTTGTTACATTCCTTGAGGTACTTGGGCAATTTAGTAGTCAAGTGTTTGTCTCTTACAGAATAGGAAACAAAGATTATAGATTTGACAATCCATATTTGACACCATAATATACAAAATAGCTAAATAAGGTTATAATGTATCGCCTACAGATTTGTCCACAAAACACAACTCAAGATCAAAGTAGCATCCCATCATGGAGGCTTCAACCAAGACTTCATGCAATGAGTTCCAAAAGCTCAGGCACCAAAATTGTCAAGAGTAACAGCTGAATTTGTATTATGAACAACCAACAGGCATCTTATAAAAACTGAAAAACTTCACACCATGCAAAAATTTTAACCTATGAATGCTATAACCTATGAAGCCATGGTCCATCAAGTAGTAGCTTGGTATCAATTGAACTGGTTAGACCCAAAACCACATCAAGTAGTAGGCATGGGCTAATAGCATAATCTTCAAATATTCCCCTCATTTTTGGGATCAAAGACAATATAATGCAATTTCAGTTTGGCCTCTCTTTCTAACATGTTTATAGGTGTGCCTGTTTGATTTTCATGGACAACAGAGTATTTTCATCATGTCTTCTAGAAATATTCTACACCATTCTCAAAATCCTTTCATTGCCTGTGCAAGCTTATTAGTGACACTGTGTGAGACCACAATAGGCACATCAACACTTATTCTAAGCCATTTGGAACAGAAACAGCACATATGGCAGAAATTAGAAGCATCAAGGAAGCTAAAAACAGATATCAGATTTCTGAGGCAACTCAATAGCCAGAATGTCATTAAGACAGAACATTTGCAACATGCCCATGCAACTTGGTTGTTGGCATGATAAATGGGCTCGGATGCACTTGTCCTTGCATGCGTGCATGCATCAGTTGGTGGCCCAGTGCTTGGTGATTGATTATAGCGCCATAAGGGAGATGGATTCCAGTTATTTTAATAAGGGAGCACACTCAGCACAGGAGTTATTATTTCAAGTTTGTCATGATGGTCTGAGCATAGTTTTTTTTTTTTTTGATAAGTAAATGTATTTGTATTAATCAGAAGGAGGATACATCAGAGAACTGATGCCCTCCAAGTATACAGGGAGTATACACACCTATTTCCTTAATTAGGGACCCAACCAATCTATAAAACTTACAAGAGAAGAAGGGTTCGCATCTAAGGAAACCCTTACCCAATACCAAAAATTACTTACAAAAGAATATTTCAACCTATGAAGCGAGAGTTCCTCATTACCAAATGCTATGCTATTCCTCTCCTTCCAAACTGTCCAAAAAATGCATAAAGGGGTCATTTGCCAAGCCCTCTTACGCCTTTTCCCCACAAATGCTCCACTCCAACCAAGAAGGGTCTCCTTGACTGTACGCGAAAGGATCCACGACACACCAAAGAGGGAAAAAAGGAGGTTCCACAGGGTCCGCGTCCTACCACAATGAAGTAGGAGGTGATCCACCGTTTCTACTTCAGATAGGCAAAGAAAGCACCTGTTTGCCATAGAGAACCCCCTCCTTTGAAGCTGCTCCAAAGTTAAGACTTTACCCCATGAAGCCTCCCAAGCAAAGAAAGCTACCTTAGTAGGCACCCTTACCCTCCAAATACTTTTACTAGGGAACAAAGAAGAACCCCCCTCCTCCAACATGGAATACAGCGACTTGACCGAGAAGACACCGTCCTTTGAAGCTGTCCAAATCACACTATCTTCCTCCTCCCCTTGGACCCGGAAAGTATGGATCTTCTGCAACAAACGCTCCACCAAGGCAACCTCCCAGTCATTGAACGCCCTTACAAAAAGAGGGGTCCAGCCATCCCCATCACTGACAGGGTTCCAAACTTCCGAAACCCAAGCATCCTTGGACAGAGAAATAGAGAACAGAGAGGCGAAGGACTCACAAAGAGGCCCATCTTCACACCACCTATCTTTCCAAAATCTCACTCTTTGCCCATTGCCCACTTGGTAAGCAAAACTACCATCTAAAAGCCACCACTTCTTCCTTATTGCTTTCCAGAGCCCAACCCCGTTTCTCCCATTTACATCCCTGGTTCGCCACCCCCCCTCCTCTTCGCCATATTTGAGACTAATTGCACGCCTCCACAACGCCTCTCTCTCATTAGCATACCTCCAATTCCATTTG
Source organism: Vitis rotundifolia (assembly GCA_030254885.1). Taxonomy (NCBI): domain Eukaryota; kingdom Viridiplantae; phylum Streptophyta; class Magnoliopsida; order Vitales; family Vitaceae; genus Vitis; species Vitis rotundifolia. Next base: position 2,091,515 of record CM058169.1, on the reverse strand, counting down.
CATAAAAGAGCACTATTCATCAAGGCTAAGTTCCTCACTCCTAGCCCACCTTTGCTTTTTTCCAGGCATACCACATTCCATCTAAGAAGGTGAGGCTTTTGGATGAGATTTCCCCCACCCCACAGAAAGTCCCTCTGAATCTTCTCCAATCTCAGCCTTACCTTTCTAGGCAGATGGAAAAGAGACATAAAATAAATAGGCATACTAGAGAGAGTGCTTCTAATTAAGGTGAGTCTTCCCCCTTTAGAAATGTACTGCCTCTTCCACATAGCAAGCTTCCTTCGAAAACGCTCTTCAACCCCATCCCACACGGCCAAAGAGTTGAAAGGTGCCCCTAAGGGCAATCCCAAGTAGCTAGAAGGGAGTCCACCAACTTTACAGCCCAACTCCAGAGCCAAACCCTCTATATCATGAACCCTTCCCATGATGGTCTGAGCATAGTGGTGATCATTACAGTTAGCATGAAAACAAGCTAGGCAATGAAGGGTTCAGGTTCAGCAAGAAAGCATCATAGAATGGCAGAAATAAAGCCATAGAAAAAGCCAGTGCTCAAGTAGGGTTCATGGTTCTCTTTTTACAAGCTTTAGAACTTTGATTCTCCTCATGAATTATGGTGAGTTCAGTATTTTTGGCCCTGTGTTAGGCATCGCACAAACTCTCCAACCTCTAACAGAATCTAGAGGTGGATATGAGGTAATAAAGAAAATGCTGGACCACCGCCCAACAGACAATGCTGTTAAAAGGCTGCAATCCAGCGCTTAAAACATAACCATAGAACTCCATGGAAACTCAGAGCAGACATTGTCATAAAAAGGCTGCAAGCAGTCACCACTGCACAGATAGTGTAATTAATCTATAATCACCAGGCTACAGAATATTTAGTACTCGGCAGAAAAAATGGAAACTAATGAAATTAGGGCTGCGCTTCACATACAACAATTGAAATCTATGGAATCGAGGAGCAGACAATGTCATAAAAAGGCTGCATGCTGTCACAACTGCACAGATGCAGTTGCAATCTATAATCACCAGGCTACAGCATATTTAGTACTCAGCTGAAACAATGGAAGGTAACTAGTTTATGTTGTGTGTTTACAGATTCCTGAAAGTCTAGGGCTCCAGGTGAATAAAAACCAGATTGCCACTTCAACAAATAAAAACTTCAATGGCATCTAGAAATTCAGAAGTTGAGTATATAGGTCATACAAGATTCATCAATGAACTTGAAAATATTCTCCTTGGAAAGAAGCCTGCCACTTATCATCATCGCTCTTGATCTTAAAATTGATTCCATGGATGTGTTGCTACAAATAGATAGAGAAAACTATATTTAAAAACATGTGAGAGATTAAAGACAAAATTATAATGAGTGCTTAATTTTCACCCCTTTTGTGATAGGAATTACCCGATTATAGAACTGAGTAGTTGAACAAGGGTGGTCCTCGGTAAGAACTCTGTACCATGTTGAATTTCTGCCAACTTCATCCATTGGATGAATGGGCCAAGAACAAATTATAGCATAACTTAGGTGATAAATTAAGAAAGACAGACAAGTAAAACAGATGACTAAGTTAAAAGTGGAAAACATTCAATTATAAACTATCACCTATAAAGGAAGCAATATTGTTTAAATGTTACATAATAAATAAAAGAACTAACAGAGTCCATGACTTCCACTTCTCTCTGCATAAAATTTGTGGTTACTACCATAGGATGGAAACTGATTCAAAGATTAGGGACTAAATATCTCACTATTATTGAAGTGCACAACGCCTTTCATCTTTGTACTGAGAGAGGAAAACACATTATTTATTTTGGTAATGCTGGTCCTAAGTTGTTTCCTTCGTATAGAAACAAAAGGAGGCCTTATTTAAGGGGTTCAAGGTGGAGGGTCCAGGGATTGGGGGGTAGATATTTCTCATCTTCTGTTTGTTGATGACACATTACTTTTCTGTGAAGCAGATTGGAGCTATCACTATAAGAGGGAGCCTTTTGTGCTTTGAGGCAGTTTCAGGCCTGAAATCAACTAGGAAAAGGGCGTGCTTATCCTAGTAGGGAGAGTGGATGACATTGAGGGGTCGGCTAATAGTTGGGTTGCAAAGTGCACAGCCTTCTAACTAGGTATTTGGGGCTGAACTTGGGTGCACCTTTTCAATCTGCTTCAATTTCAGAATTGGTTGAAGAAAGGTCTAAAAGAAGGTTGGCTTCCTGGAAATAATAATATTTGACTAAGGTGGGAGATTTATTCTGCCGAAGAGCATGCTAACCAGTCCACCAATTTATTTCTTATCAGCATTGTAATCCCAAAGAGGGTGAAGACCAAATTAGAACAAATCATAAAAGAATTTCCTTTAGGGAGGAAGCCTTACAGGAGAAGGAAAAAAAAAAAGATTCATTTTGTAAAGTGGGTTAATCATTTGTTCTATGAAGACAGTGGGGGGATTGGGCATCACCGCATCAGGAGTCTTGGTCCTCTCAACAAGGCCCGACATTAGAGGTTAGCATAAGACAATGTTTTAAAAGCTAAATGCAGTCTTGAGGTGTTATGCTGAAGTGAGGCGAAGCATAAGCCTTAAGGTAGAACAATGTGTAAGCCTCAACTTAATAAGAAAACCATACAATTCGTAATAATCAAATTAACTATTGTCATTAATAATTTCCAATTTGGTTCCTCTTTTCTAAAATCTAACTCTCTCTCATGGCTTCATTAAATAATCTTCAACACTACTATCACTATCTTTGGTAGGAACCTTCAAGGAATCATAATCATATCCTCTAATTACACTATTATCCTCTCAATTAGTATTAATGTTCATCTATTCTTCTTCTTCTCCTTCTTCTTTATCTATCAACTATGATGATCTTTTTTCTTTATCTATCAATAACAAGATCATGATTATATATGAACTCAACCACTACAATGGCCGACAACTCCCTTATTTCTTTTTCTAAATCTCCTTTTTACATCTCCATTTAAAGGGTAAATCAATAGCCAAACCCTTAATTTGTAAAAGGTCAAACCCTAGTATTTGACTTAAAGCAAAACTTATAAATTTATGCCAAAAACCCACAAAAGCATAACTCATTAAAACAATTGAACATGGAGGCTTAAACCTCTAATAAATATATACAAAACGACCGCAAAGGCCCTAAACCCATTAAAATCCTTTGAATATTTGAAGCTTAAGTCTCAATAGCCTCAAGGCTATAACCTCAAGGTCGTAAGCCTCAATAGAGTAAGGATGTAAGTGTTAACAAGGTGAGGCTTAAGTCTTGATTACCCTACACTAAGGCTATAGCCTCAAAGCTAATTTGCATACTCTCACCTTGAGGTTACCCTATATTGAGGCTATTGCCTTAAAGCTTAAATTGCATAGCCTACCACCATAGACTTTTAAAGTACTTACTCAAGAGTGATATAGTTACTAGAGAAAGATGATTATGGGGAAGTATAGGGAATTGGAGAGGGTAGAGAAACCTATGGTTCTAGCTAGTGGAAAGCCATTAGGAAAAGGAAGGGTTAATTTTTCTTAAGAACAAGGGTTGCTATTAGTAATGGACATAGAGTCAAGTCTTGGCATGATTCTGAAGGATCTCTAAAGGATCGGTTCCTAGGACTATTCAATTTTTGACAAAGTTAAAGAGTGGTAAGTCTCTTGTCAAAGCCCTTTATTCTGTTTTGGAGCTTGGAAACCCTCTAACAAAAGGTTGAAACACTCTTTTGTTTGCAACTTTTGGTCTTGGACTAAGATGTTCATAGATTTTTTTTTTTTTGATAAGTAAGCAAGGATTTCATTAAAAAGGCTAAACGCCACAAAGCATACAGGAAGTATACAAACCGGCTACAGCCCAAAAAAGAAAAGGACCAGAAAGAACTACCTCCCCTCAAGTGGAAGCTATCCACTCCAAGAAACCTATAAGGGAGAAAGACTCCTCGTCTAAATACACTTTGGCCCAGTTCCACAGGTTACAAACAAAAGAATTCTTTAATCTCTGAATATTCAACTCACCCCCCCTAAAAGCTAATCTATTCCTCTCCTTCCAAACCGTCCAAAAAATACACAACGGAATGGCTTTCCAAATCTTTTTCCTTTTCTTCCCTACAAATGAGCCCCTCCAGGAGATAAGAGTCTCCTTTACAGTTTCTGGTAGGACCCACTTGATATCTATCAACCCAAAAATAATATCCCAAAGGACTCTAGTCACTATACAGTGTAAAAGAATATGATTTACATTCTCTTCTTCACAGCCACACAAAAAACAACAATTTGGTAGTTGCACCCCTCTAATCTGAAGTCTATCCAGAGTGAGCACCTTCTCCCAAGTGGCCTCCCAAGCAAAAAAGCAGACTTTAGTTGGCACCCTATCCACCCATATTTTCTTTGCAGGAAACACTGTGACATTAGGTTTATCCAACAGCCTATAAGCATCTTTAACCCTGAAAAAACCATTCCTTCCTTGCCTCCAATTTACAGAGTCATCCCCCAATGCAGGCCTATGTCCCCTCAAAGTATTGAGCAAATCTCCAACCATGTCCAACTCCCAGTCATTGAAGTCCCTCTCAAAAACAAGATTCCACTCTCCATGGCCCGAATCTTGATCCCACATTTCCTCAATCGTGGCATCTCTATGCGCAGCTAGAACAAAAAGATGGTTGAAACATTGGGACAACGGAGTATCAGTACACCATCTGTCTTTCCAAAATTTAATTTTGGAACCCTTCCCAACTATAAAAGCCAAATTCTCCCAACACCAATCTGATTCTTTCATAATCTCCTTCCAAACCCCTACTCCCGCCTCCCCATTGACCTTCTTAGGCCTCCATCCATGATCCTCTTGCCCATATTTCGTAGAGATTACTTGTTTCCAAAGGTTATCCTTTTCACAAGCAAACCTCCAAATCCACTTGCCCAGCAAGGCTCTATTCAAAGTGGCTATTCTCCTTAACCCTAGCCCTCCATTGAGTTTTTCTGAACAGACAACATCCCATTTGACTAGATGAACTTTTCCTCCCAAGTGTCCACCCCCCCAAAGGAAATCTCTTTGGGTTTTCTCCACTCTTTTAGCAACGGCCTTGGGCATGCGGAAGATAGACATTTGGTAGATTGGCATACTAGCCAAAGTACTTTTAATGAGCGTGATCCTCCCCCCTTTAGAGATGTACTGTCTTTTCCAAAGAGCAAGTCTCCTCCTGACCCTCTCCTCCACTCCATCCCATATAGAAGAAGCCCTATTGGGGGCCCCTAAAGGGAGCCCCAAATAGTGAGAGGGCAAAGACCCCACCCTGCACCCTAACTCAGCTGCCAACTCAAGAATCTCCTCCACTTCTCCAACTGGAATGATTTCGCTTTTGGCTAGATTAATACGAAGTCCTGAGGCCGCTTCAAACCAAAAGAGAAGCCAACTTAAATGAGATACTTGCTCTTTGCTCGCCTCACAAAACACAATGGTGTCATCAGCAAAAAATAGATTAGAGATATTCAATGAAGATCTCCTACCACCCCGAATATTGCACCCTGTTAGATATCCCCCCTCCACCGCTCTCCTGATAAGGACGTCCAGAATCTCCATTCCCATAACAAAGAGGTAAGGGGATAAAGGATCCCCTTGTCGAAGCCCTCTAGTGCTAGGGAAAAACCCAGCTGGCACTCCATTAACAAGAATAGAGAATTTAGCAGAAGACACACAGTTCCACATCCATCCCACCCACTTGGTCCCAAAGCCCATTTTTTGGAGGACCTTCATTAAGAATTTCCAATTGATGCTGTCATACGCTTTTTCTATATCCAATTTGCAGATAATACCCTTTTCCTTTCTCTTCTGCCACGAATCTATCACCTCATTAGCAATTAAGGAAGCATCCAGAATTTGTCTTCCCATAACAAAGGCATTCTGAGCGCCAGATACCACCTTACCAATCACCTTCTTGAGCCTATTAGCTAAGACTTTAGCCAAAAGTTTGTAGAGTCCCCCCAATAGGCTAATTGGTCTAAAGTCTCCCAGGTCCTCCGCCCCGCTTTTCTTAGGGATCAACACCAAGAAGGTGTTGTTGAGGCTCCTAACAGAGGCATTATGATCATAAAACTCTTTAAACATCTCCATGATCTCCTCTTTTGTGAATTCCCATACGTATTGCCAAAAGGCTACAGTAAAGCCATCCGGGCCTGGGGCTTTATCCCCATTCATCTCCATCAAAGCCGAATGGATCTCACCCTCTGAAAATGGAACTTCCAGACTCTCTGCTTCTTGCTGGCTGATGCAATCCACCTGGATGCTACCAATATCCGCCTACCATACCATGTCTTCAGAAAGCACCTGCTGAAACGAGTTCACAACTCCTTCTCTCACCTCCTGCTCCTCTATCAGCCACTCCCCATTAACCTTAATCCGGCCCATAGTGTTGTTCCTTCGGTGAGCACTAGCCATTCTATGGAAGAACCCCGTATTTCTGTCCCCCTCCCTTAACCAAATCTCCCTTGAATGCTGTCTCCAATGGGCTTCCTCCAACAGCACCCATTTCTTAAATGAGTCCTTGGCTTCCTTTTTTAAGTCAGCTTCCTCCACAGTCAAGTTTCTCTCACTTTCCACCCTATCCCAATGGTCTACTTGCTCTAATGCTGCAGCTTTATTGGTCTCCAGCCTCCCAAAAACCTCTTTGTTCCAAACTCTCAGATTCTTTTTAATTTCCTTCATTTTAACATTCAATCTGAAGCTAGCGCTGCCCCTGACCTCAATCTCCTGCCACCATGCTCTCACCATGTCCTTAAACCCCTCAACCTTCAGCCACATATTTTCAAATCTGAACGGGGTAGGGCCTCTACTAATTCCACCCCCCTCTAACACGATTGGGAAATGGTCAGAAATTGGACGAGATAACCTGATCTGAGTGACTCCATTAAACTGATCTAACCAGCTTTGGGAGACTAAAAATCTGTCAAGCCTCGCCCACGCCTGATTATTAAAACCCCCATTCCAGGTGAACTCTCCCCCCTGCAGAGGCAAATCCACCAGCTCTAATTCATCCACCGTCTCTGCAAATCTCCTCATGGCTGAGCTGATTCTACTTTGACTGCTCCTTTCTTGCTGAAACAGAATAACATTGAAGTCCCCACCAAGACACCAGGGATCGTCCCAACGACCTCTTATCGCCCCAAGTTCCTCCCACATACCTTCCCTTTCCGCTTTAGTAAAAGGACCATACACTCCCGTAAAAACCCAGATAGCCCCATTTTCAATAATCTTGAATCTACAAGACAGAGTAAACAGGCCCTCCTCCCAATCCAATATATCCAAGACCCTCTTGTCCCACCAAATCAAAATGCCACCCGCAGCCCCCTCCGCGTTAAGGACTCTCCAATCTAAAAATCTTCCTGTACCCAGGCTTCTCACAATGCCTTCCGACATCTCCTGGATCTTGGTTTCTTGAATACACATAAGGTCCACCCTCTGACTCCTTATATAGTTCTTAATAATTTTCCTCTTAGAGCTGTCATTTGCTCCCCTCACATTCCAACTCATAATCTTCAGCTTCATTGGGCAACTATCATCTGATCCCCCTTGCCCTGAACAGGACCTTTCTGTTTATTCCCCCCCTCGTAATTGACGGAACATTCCAGCCTCTTTAGTTCCCTTTCGAATTTGGTTTTCTCCAAGAGCTCCTTGCTGTGAATCTTTTCCCTCCTCTTTCTGATTTTAGTCAGAAAGTTCAGTATCTCCCTCTCCAACCCCTCCGTAGAGAATCCCAGAAATTCACTAAATTTTGCTAAACTGCCATCCTCCCATAGTTCCTCTTTCTCATTTTCATTGACTTGAGATCCTGATGCATCAGCACACCCCTCCTTGCCCCTAGCCTTGCCTCGGTCTTTATTGGCCTCTCCCAACTTCCAAGATCCCTTCTCTTTTTCGACATTTCCCTCATATACTGTTAGCCAAGTTGACTTATCCCCCCATAACTCCTCCTCTAAACCCCCTGGATGATCAAAAGGCTCCCCCTCTAGAGCCCGATCAAAATTAGAAGAAAGAGAAGAAGAATCCCCCATAGCCCGGTTTCCTTTAAGATTGGAACTCAGGACATACCTCTTGGCTTCTTCATTAAGCGCACGATCAGTCAAGGATAGACCTTCAGCCCTCTGATCCCTTCTGATCTCTACTGGCTCCCAACACAGCAATGGATCCTCTGGACTGGATCCTATTTTGGAGACGACACAGCCCAAAAGACCAGCCTTCTCTTTGGCAGCAATTGGGCCCTCCCTTTCCCAACCATCCAGTTCTGCACTAGAGGGGCAGCCCAACTCAGCAGCCCAGTTAGATGGGCCTGTCTCTGCCTCCCCGGCCATCTTTGACTTTCCTTTTAATTTTCGGCCCAGAAGCCCATCAAGCTTGCCCAGCCCACCTTCCTTCTCCTGCTCCTTAATAAACTTATTTGGGCCATTAGAAGACGACCCTACCATTTTACCATTTGAGTAATCCCAACTCCCAAACGTCGGGCCATAGGCTTGGATCCCGGGCCCTAAGTCCGGCCCATACTCCTGCACAGCCTTCCCATCGTCTGGCAGGAGCAGTCCCTCGGTTCCCGCTCCTCTCAACTCCTTCCCCACGCTCTTCTCCGCGCGTGAAAGCACCTCATCCCTGTCCTTGGTTCTCCTGGTGCTTTCCGCCGCGGAAAAGCTCCTTCTCACCACGGGTCTAACTTCCCACCACAGCGACAAGGAGTAGACCTCCTCCTCTACCTGAATTTCTAACATACACGGTCTAATATCGCCTCTTAGCTTGACCAGGATCCTAGCCCATTGAATCTCCCCCATCGTCCTTGTCCGTTCATCAATTTCGACAAAACCCCCACATTCGTCCCCTATTTTCTTCAATATCTTCGGGCTCCATAACGAGATTGGCAGCCCAAAGATTTTAAGCCAGGCTTCCTGAATCTTCTCCTCCTCTTCCCAGCAGCCCGTCTTTGAGTTCCAGTAGTCTAAACTCAAATGGACTCCTCCTATTGCTCTGCTCCCCGATGAGGCCACTCTGTGAGCCTCTTTTATATCTTCAAACTCCAACAAGACCTTACCTCGTTCCAGCTTGGCCAGCCCTAACTTGCTTTTTAAGCCCCACGAGCTCGCCCAAAGCCTCCCCAGCCTCTCCAGATTTTCTTCTTGCTTTTTGTTGGATTTCCAGCTCGCGACAAGGCAGTGTTCCAGCTTCTGTAAATTTCCGGCCAACTCCTCCCTCGAGACCTTCATTTTGATCGCATTTATGCCTTTCCAGTTGGAGTGCTTGACTGCATCTGCGTATGACTTCGCCGGAGAGATTTTTCCACCGGCCCGATCTTCCTGAATCTCCATTCTTCTTCCAGCCAGCTTTTCCATTTGACAGATCATCTCCGCCATGTCCGTCCAACCTTTTCTGTCCCTCCTTCCTCTCGGTAGAAAGATGCAGAACCTTCTGCGTTCCAGATCAACCACCCCCAACTTTAAAAAGCCACCCGCGCTGTTGGAGCCCCGAGCCAAGGTGAACCACTTTCCTCTTTCTCTCCACTTCTTCTCCCATTTTCCTTCTTCTTCGTCACGTATACAATGGATTAACCCTTCCTTAAAAAACCCTAAGCTTTCCAGCCCTAAGCGAACCCATGTCGAGACCCCCCTCTTCCTCTCCACGATGAGGATCTGACGCCGTCCTTTCCTTTCATCGAGAGCAAGCTCGAAGGTCTTAGATTCCACCGAGAAGCTCCGCTTTCGACTCGCCTCGCCGGACTCCTCATTATCGCCGTCGCACGCGCCTTCACTCGCCCTCACGCCCCCTCGCTCTCTCACTCCCTCTCTCTCTCTCTCTCCCATCGTTATCTAATTCCCAAGATGTTCATAGATGATGATCCTTTGTCTTTAATAAGCTTTGTTGATTGGTCAGGTGGGTTCTTATTGAGGGTGGGTGTTGTTTTTTGTAGCCCTTATTTTCTTTCGGTTGAGTCTTTAGGCAACCATTGCATACTTCCTATGTACTTTAAGGGACTTTATTAGTGTTTCCTTTTATTTATATATGCACTGTTGCTTTATTTATATAAATCAAGAGGCTCGGGCTTCAAATTATTAGAACATTGTTTGTTGGAAGTTTAGGTTTAGGAGAAATTTTCAAGATCAAGAGTTGTCTTAGGTGTAGTCCTTTCAATTGTTTTTGAGCTCCTTTCTATTCATAGAGGCCTAGAAGACAAACAAATATGGATAATTGCTACGAGGGAGTCCTTTTCAATAAAATCCTTTGAATTTTTTTATTTTTTTTATAAGTAAAACGGTAGTGTTAAGAAAAAAAAAAAAAAAAAAAACATACACGATGAATACATATAAAAAAACCAAACCAATAGGGGCAAATACACACAAAAAACAACCACACCCTATGGGGAGCCTAATCCATCCACAAAATCTATCAAAGAAGTAACGTTATCCCTCATGTACACTCTAATCCAATCCCAAAAAAGATACAAAAAGACACTTTTAACTGTTTGATCTAAGCTTTCCCTATCCTCAAAAGCTTTCCTATTTCTTTCCCTCCAAATGAACTAAAAAATGCATAGAGGAACAACTTTTCAAGCCTTTTTCCTTTTTTTGCTAACCAAGAAGCCACTCCAACATAAGAGCACCCCTCTCACAGAAGAGTGTATCACCCACTGTACATGAAATAGAGCAAAAACCAGCTGCCACAATATGCTTACTTTTGGACAGTGCAAAAGAATATGATTTCCCGTTTCCTCTTCAGCTTTGCATACATAGCATCTGTTTGACATCCTCCATCCCCTTCTTCTGAGCTCGTCCTAAGTCAATATCTTAGCCCAAGTTGTCCCCAAAGCAAAAAAGCTAGCCCTTACAAGGACCCAAGAGTTCCACACTGTACTGTGCGGGAAAGGCTCCGCTCTCCTACTTGCTAGAGAGAAATAGAAGGACTAAACCAAAAAATCTCCATTCTTAGTCCTCAACCAAACCATGACATCATTAGTACCCAAAACAATGGAGTAGTCATGCAACCTCCCAAAAAAGGCATCAACATCCTCCAACTAAGATCCTTTGATTATTCCCTAGTTTCAAGTGAATTACAATATTTGGAACTCTAAGGAGCCTTCCAAGGTTGGTTTTTTTGCATGAGAAGCAACATGGGAGAAGATTTTGACTATTGACCAACTAATGAGAAGAGGATGAAGTTCTCTGCATTGGTACAACCTCTGCAAGGAAGATCTAGATGCTGCTGATTACATTCTCATTTACTACAAATGGCCATCTGGTTTATGATTAATGGTATTTTCTTTGTTTGGTTATCATGGGTTATTCCTCAATCAGTCAGAGATGTTTTGCTTATTTGGTGAGGTGCCTTTGTTGGAGCCAAGTGCAATGAGGTTTGGGCTGTTCTCAATCACTTCGGGTGAGCATAATTGGCTAACAATTTCTGGTGTGCAGTGGTCTTGTTTGGTGGTGAAAGATGTGTTTCTAAAGACATTGTTCCTTTGCACATATAGGAGATCTTGTCTGCCTACTTTGTCTTTGTTAGATCTTGTTGATGGCATAGGGATAGGCTACCTGGTCAGTGTTGTGATTTTGGTTCTTTCTTGTTGGTTCACACACTATCTATATATTTCATGTGCACATGGATTGTGCCTACTTTTGTTGGGCACTTATATCAATACATTTATTCTATTTCTTCCTCTCAAACAAAATATGTACATAGGGATAGGCTACCTATTCAGTGTTGTGGTTTTGGTTCTTTCATGTGCACATGGATTGTGCCTACTTCTTTTGTTAGGCGCTTATATTAATACAATTATATATATATATGCCAACGAAATTCAGAATTAAGATAAATGATTTTTTTTCTTTAGTCAACAATACTATACACAGGAGTCAATAAATGTAAAATATGTGATAATAAGATGAGAAAGGGAGAGAGATCACAGAATCATATGAAATATTGGTAGGTTGTCCTACCTCATACAATAGCTCCAAAACACTTAAAGTTACAAGGGTATCATTTGTGTTGCTGACTTCTGCCTCCAGTAAGTTAAGTAGATCAGAGTTTTGAATTAGTGACGCTACAGAGCTGGAGACAGAGAATAGCTTCACCACCAAAGCTAAAACCCGAACTCGTCCCTGTAACATTTGCATAAGGTAAGGCAAGAGCACAAATAGATAACAACTAATCTCAGTTCATGTATGGTAAACATGACCATGCATATACAGCTCATAAATAAGAAATTAAGACTAACACTTGGATGCATCGGTGAAGGAAACTCTCATAGGTTGGAGAGGTTCTTTTGTGGGCAAGAAGAGGAAGGTGGCGTGGATGTTGGGGCCATTATGCTTGTTTTGGGTTATTTGGAAGGATAGGAATTCAATTGTTTTTGAGGACGGTGTGTTGTCCATCCAAAAACTGAAAATTTCTTTTGTGTATTTACTTTGGTCGGAAACCAAACTGTGGATAAAAGATGGTCCTTCGACCTTAATAGATTTTATTGAATGGGTGTGTATGAGGTAAGAGAGAGGGTTTTTTGTGCTTTCTTAGTGGTTTGGGTTCTTTTGTAAGGGGGTGAGTTTTTCTACACTGTATCTACTTGAGTCGCTTCTTTAGTGCCTCTTTTGCAATATACTTTTTACTTACTAATAAATAAAAAAAACACTTGGATGCATCGGATTTTAAGAAGGACCATCCTCCATGATGGCATTGTTTGGGGGAAAGAACTTCTCATTGAAGCAACCAAGTAAAGGATGTTGAAGCCAAAAGAACACAAATTAAACAAGATGATAACTTAGATTTCTGACAAATAAACTTGACACAATGTTTCCACCATCAAACATCCTTCATTGTTTTAAAAATGGAGTTTATAGTTTTATTCTGAGGATATTCCCCGTTTTACATATTTCACTATATCTCCAATTTGAACAAAGCATAAAAGAAATAAAGGAAGAAAATATATGAAGTAATATTACTTAGTTGATGCCAAAATTGGCTTGCCACATCACATCTGGAAAAACATAAAATAGAAAATTATTCTATTTCTCTTCTTTTGCTAAAATATGTTAAAATATGAAATTAAAAGAAGAATAGAACAGCTTGTAGTCCTGGATTTTTTTTTTTTATTAGTAAAGAAGAGTATAAATATTAAAAAGAGGCACCAAAATAGCGACCCATGATATACAAGATAAACACACCCACCCCCACACAGCTCAAACAAAAAATAGCTGCCAAAATGGAGGTAAAAAAACATCCCCACCCTCAATGAGAGCCCAATCAATCAATGAAAACCAATTAGCGTCGAAGGACTATCCATTATAAACATCTTAGTTTGCGACCAAAGAAAGCAAACAAAAGATCCTTTAAGCCTTTGGATGGAAAGCACATCGTCTTTGAAGGCAATTCTATTCCTTACCTTCCAAACCGTCCAAAAAACACCAAAGAGGCCTACACTCCAAACTTTCTTGCGCTTTTACCCACAAAGGAACCATTCCAACCCAAAAGTGTCGCCCTAACTGAAGAAGAGAGCACCCAAGATACCCCAAAAAGAGTCAAGAACATCTCCTATAAAGCCCTTGTCTTTACACAATGGAGAAGGTAGTCCTGGATCTATGTGTCCATGCCTGATTTGCTGGTGCTTTCTTGCTTGACATTTCTGTACAAGTTTCTGTCTTCAAATGAAGCAACCAATCAGGGAGAAGCTTATTTCATAAATCTTCTGCAGTATATCCCTCCAAACCAACTTTCAGTTAGGAAATAGTTTTCATCCCAAGAAAACATAGTTTATCAATGCGGAGCTTATCCCTCTAAATCAACTCTCTATTTAAACCCACAGGAAAAGCATGGCTTAGTGAAACAAGCTTATCAATGTGCCTTGCCATGCAATTCATGTCAACAGACCAGTGGGCTTCCCCAGACTGTATCAGGTCCTGTATTATCATGCAGCCCACGCTACAAGCATGTAATCTCCAACGAATCTCTTGGATCCCTTGCATTATCTATCTCAAGCCCTTGGACTTTTGGACTCTAACAAGTCCCTTAGGCTTTCAGCATTCTCACCAACCAACCTTTGGCTCTCAAGCAGCCAAGCTTGCACCTTCCAGCGACTGTATCAGGCCTCTGAAAAATCATGCCTTCCTACACAATTTTTGGGCCCCACAGCTACAAGTTTCTCAAAAACCTGAAACTTCAGGGCATGGATTGCTTCATTATATTATGAAGTGACCTCTAGTTTTAGTATATTACATTCACAACACCTTATTGGCATAAGTTTCTGAGACTAGGCCCATAGTTTTTGGACAATAATATTATAAATAATATCAAAGACAAAAATACATGCTACAAATGCTGATTTTTGCTACAACAGCCGCTTCTGGGCATGGCTTAGAGGCTATCCCATTCCTCTTTTCTAATGATTACTCAACATTACATTGACCATAACTTAAAACATCTTAAGTTCCCAACTAAGCCCAACTCCATTAAGCAAAATTCTCATCTATTCAATGGTTGATAAAACCTGTCTAACAAGGTTACTGGAAATTTGTTCCTCCACGTGCAATTTTACATGGCAAAGAAAGTGAAAAATAGCCACAATATTGTTATGCAAAAAATGCAACCTGACAACATTACTGCAACAATGCGTAGGAGACAACAATATGGATACTTTGCACTGCCAAAAACCTATTAATCAAATTGCATGGTATCAACAGCCATACCAGTGATGAACATCGGGCAGCTAAATTTCTGAGATGTGTAGTTTCGTTGTCATTAGCTGGAAAGATGATTTCCTACACAAATTTTGCACAAAAAAATGGTGGCCATGATTTCAGTAGACTAAGCTAATTTATGTTTACTGCAGTGAGAGGATTCCACCACCCAATTCCTTACCATGCCTTCAAAAGAACCAGCCAAATTCTTAATTGCATCCATTGATGCAGTTGCAACTTGTTCATTGCTAGAGAACACAAAGAAGAAATGCAATCAAGAATATAAACAGGAAACGGCCCTCAAAATTTTTATTAAAAAAAATGAAAAGATACATAAAAACATGACTTCAAAAGTGCTCTTAGTCGTAATCTTAACTTCTAAGCATGTGTTTCTTACAAGCAACTGGCAAGAACAAAATGAAATGTCTAGTTTTTGAGGAATCATTGATCCTATACCCCAAAAAATCGACAAGTCAACCTCCCAGACTTGGCAATAAAATTATGCAATGAGCATTCACCACATAAGGAGTGTCTCAAGACCAGAATGAGTGCTCTGATCTAGCATGATGTAGCTGGAATCTACTTAATTATTTCCTACTATGGTGAAAGCCATCTATCTGGCTGACTCCATAGATTTCATAATTTCCCTCATTAAGCAAAGATGCAAATGAAAGAACATCATATCAAGCATATATATACAAACAATAGTAGAAAGGACAAATATAGAAACTGCAGACTAATAATTTCAACACTTACCCATTAATGAGGCAATCAAGCAAAAGTGGATATATATCATGTTCAACAATTAGCTGTGCAACAGGAACAGTATTCTCATCAAAGTTTTCAAGTAGGCAAGAAACCTGCACTCCATATTTATTGCATTAGAATGAATTAGTCAGTAACATTTATTTGCATCCATTATCAAGTAATAGAAAAAGAATACATTTGTTACTGTATGAGTACCAACTGAGTTTTAAAATGATGGCAAATTCAGTAAGTCTGTTAATAATCAAGTTATCAATGTTCATCAGTGTTTCAAGTTTTGGCTTATATGGAAGTGAGATCCAATAGATAGATTAAATTGCATAAAGTAAAAACAATAATTGCTTTCTAGCTCAAATTTCAGGAAATAATTCATCATCTAATTATTTTTGTAAAGAAATTGACAGTTCCTTCGTGTTAGTTATCTATTTTTCCTTCATATTAGTTATCAATTTTTCCTTCGTATTAGTTATCAATTTTTCTGGATATTTTCTAGTGATACTTTTGTCACTTGTGTGCATGTATGTTTGCATAAAGCCCCCCACCACGATTTATAAGCACTCCTCCAATCCCTATCTGTCTTGGATTCCCTCAATGAGCACCTATCAAATTTAACCTCACAAAACCTATAGAAAGCACTCTCCAAACAGGATGTGCAAACACATTGATTTTCTTGTCTAAGAAATCATGACAAAAATTGAAATTCCAAACCTACATAGAGGAGGAAAAGTCTAATATAGATGAGATAGGAGACCCTCTAGTTCTTGCAACCCTGAAAAGATTTAGAAATTGAAAACAAAGAGGCTAATGTCCCACCAAATATCTCCGCCAAAAGGAATTTTTTTGCCATCACCCACTGGAATAACTACTAAAAAGAGAAAAAATCAAAGAAAATTTGGGCAATAGCATACCAATGGCAATGATGTGAATGCTTAACAAAATATTTGAAAGCCTTAGTTTATATGTTAAGGCATGATTGCTCATTTTTCTTCTTATTTTCTAACCAATTTTCTGCCTTTGTATGGACACTTCTACACATGTCGCAACTTTTTTCTTTATTTTTCTATTGTGAACTCCAACTTTCCTCCTTCATTGTGGCATAGCAGGAAGTTTATAGCAGCTATTTTTTCCAATTTTTGCAGTCACTTGAGTGCTGCCAATGTTAGTTTGAGAGACTTTATTGGGGTAGCATTAGAGTTTTCTGGGGAAGAAAATAAATGAAGTTTGGAGAATGATCCCTCTATGTTTGTTTTGGACTATTTGGCAAGAGCAGAATCATAGATTGTTTGGGTGTTGATGTTTCCTCTTTGTTTTATTTTATTGATCACATAGGTCCCATTATTATTATTGTTGTTGTTGTTGTTCTATGATAGCCTTTTAGAGGGCTGCACCACCTTTTTCTGATTGGCACTTATCAATATGCACTCTGTTTGTTTTTTAGAAAAAAAAAAAGTAGCCTTCTTCCTCCTTTACCAAAGCATCACAAAGCCTAAGTTGGTCGCTGTCTGGAATTCCACCAACCTATTTTTTAGAACCATGACAACTGAATTTCTTTAAACCATACATTCTTCCAGCTATTTTCATTCATAAACTGTAGAGCCATCCTTCCGATTAAGTGACTCTGAACATCATTATTCCGAAATTTAAGCACTGTTCTTCATTACAATTATAGCATTTAGATGGGAATTTCAATACCAGCACAGCATGAACAGCCAAAGAAGCAGACTGGCGATACAATAAGAAGGCAGAAATGAAGATAGAAGACAATAAACAATAAACAAAATCAGACTTCATTTCATTGGGAATCAAGCAGAAAAGCAATGAAATCACATGTTTTTTAATTTTAAGCATTAAACAAAAACATACACTACTCCATCAAATACAAAGAGCAAATTTTTTGACACAAACTCCATGAGTACCAAAAAGAAAAAGCACAAATTTCAGAAAGTTTAAAGAAAGAAATGAAATGAAATATGCTTAAGTTATAAGTACATACTGTTTTACAAGCTAAACATCTGACCACTTGAGAATCTGCCCTGAGACCAACTTGTACAAAAGGCTGAAGAAACAGAAAAAGAAGAATAAAACATATGGGCAATTATACTGCTTAATTATCTAGATTCAAGATATTTCAGTACACACTGCATCAGTTCATGATGAATCAAACAATTTCTGTTTATAAATATCTTGATATGGCTATATAAAATCAAAGCATGAGGGAAGTCAAACAGCTTAACAATCCAGATCCATGAGAAAACATTACATGTGTGTGCTAACACCTGCACACTCACTCATGCACACAAAAGCACATGCCCATGCACGCACTGCTTCATTTTGTGAAGAAGCAAACAGCTTCTGATTTGAAATTTCATATTGTAATTGCTGGGAAAAAAAAAGGGGTTTAAATTCTTAAAAGATTCAACTATGATCCAATACCAATGGGCTGCTGTCTGACATATTTTATTGCTGAACGCTGAAATTTTTTGCATTAAAAGTGCACTGTATAACATGTTACAGTAATCACTCAAACGGAGCTGAAATGATCAGCTGAACTCTGAAGTCCACTAAAATATTGCGGAACACACTGAATGCACTCCATATTTCTGATTCTAAACAACTAAAATAAAGTTCAGGATTTTTCCCTTATTTTAGTCTAATGACAAATTAGGGTTCAGCAGTTTTGAGTTTTCAATGCAACAAATTAAGCTCTAAAAAATTCTAGTATAAGTTTTCAATTTTATCAAACATTGCCTCTTATACATGGTCAAAGACATGATGTCCTTCAATTATAAGCAAGGACATATAATCATGAAAACTAAAACAACAAAGGGAGGGCCACTCACTCTTTCAGAATATGGTCCAGATCAAAGAGTACACTTTTTGTGATAAGTATTGATTTGCAGCTTAAATTCACAAAGCAACATGCTAAATTTTTTTTTTTTTTTTTTTTTATAAGTAAACACGGAATATATTAACACAAGACAAAAAAGCCACAAGCATACAAGGAGTATACAAAGCGGCTAAGGCCTCACTACCAAAAAAGACAAAAAACCTCACCAACTCTTAATTGGAGGCTAACCACTCCAAAAAACCTATAAGGGAGCACGGCTCCACTCCACTATACAATTTTGCCTAGCCCCACACATGACAAACAAAAGAATTTTTCAGTTTCTGAATGGCTAGCTCCCCCCCCCCTAAAAGCTAGTCTATTCCTCTCCTTCCAAACCGTCCAAAAAATAAATAACGGAATGAATCTCCAAAATTTTTTCCTTTTTTTACCCATAAAGAGCCCTTCCAGCTTAGAAGAACCTCCTTTACAGTTTCTAGAAAAACCCACTGGGCACCGAACAAGCCAAGGACAATCTCCCACAGCACTCTGGTCACTGTACAATGTATGAGCAAATGATTTACACATTCCTCCTCGCAACCGCATAAAAAACAGCGATTAGAAAACTGCCACCCTCTCTTTTGGAGTCTATCAAGGGTAAGAACCCTCCCCCAAGTGGCTTCCCACACATAGAATGCTAATTTAGTTGGGACTCTATCCACCCAAATACCATTTTTGGGGAAAACGGAGACTGTGGGGCTGATCAACAAGCTGTAAGCATTCTTAACACCAAACTATCCGTTTTTTCCTCCCTTCCAAAAAACCGAGTCTTCCTCCAAATTAACCCTTTGACCCCTTAAAACTTGAAGTAAATCTCCTACCAAATCCACTTCCCAATCATTGAAGTCTCTAACAAACCTTAAATTCCAACCTCCTTGACCAGAATTCTGATCCCACATTTCTCCCACTATGGCGTTCCTATGGGCAGCCACGGCATAGAGATGAGGGAAACTTTGGGACAGCTCAACACTCCCACACCAAAGATCGGTCCAGAATCTGATTTTGGTGCCTTTTCCTACATTGAAAGCCATATTATCCCAGCACCAATCAGATTCCTTCAGAATTTCCTTCCAAACCCCGACACCAAATGCCCCATTTGCCTTCTTAGTCCTCCAACCAAGGTCCTCTTGCCCATATTTCGCCATAGTCACTTGCTTCCAAAGATCATCCTTGGCCCGAGTGAATCTCCAAACCCATTTGCCAAGCAAGGTTTTGTTCAAGAGGACAAGCTTCCTCAAGTATGTATGCTACAGGTTATTACCTGCTCATGTTGTCATTTCATGTAATACAAAAGAGTTTGTAGATTCGTTATCAAAAATTCAGCATCCCTAACCCAAGTCCCAACCCCACAAACCCAAACCAACCCACACTTGGCCCCCCCCACCCCCAAAGGAAAATATCTTTCTTCCCCACATATACATTTATAAAAAGGTAGAGTACATTAATTTAATGCACTTTCCAAAGTCTTCCAGTCTACTATATTCCTGCTTTCACTTTCCTTGCGTGGAACAGATCCAGCCAACTTTCTTTGGTGTGAGTTACAAAGGAAGAAAAAACTTCATTTGCTTGATTGGGAGGTATTGTGCTTATCTATCTGCATAATGATGGGAAGCTGAAGAAGTTGAACATATCTCTTCTAGGAAAATTGTCATTATGGATTGTATCAAAAAGGAATAGCTTGTGGAGGAGGATGGTTGGAGTAAATATAGGATAGAGAGAAGGAATTGGTGTTCAATCCTGGTAAGGGGTAATCTAGGGAAAGGTCTATGGTAGAGTATTAGGATTGAGTGGGAGGAGTTCTCATAGTTCATTAATTGTTCTTTGGACTAAGAGTGAAATTCTGGCAGGGTATGGGTAATGATATTGCTCCTTCAAAACAAGATTCTTGGATCTCTTTGCTACTTTAACAGATAGAGCAGCTTTGGTAGATAACAATGGCAGACAGATAGAGGGTGATGCACATTAGAACTGGAGGTTTATGAGGGAGTTTCAAGATAAGTTTTTAAGGATTTGTGGGATGTTATAGAAGTTAGCCATGATGTGCAAGCTAATGGGTTGGAGGGGATGGTTTGAGATGGGGCTCTGATGAAGGAAAGTTATCGATAAAGTCTTTCTTCAATATGTTATTGACTAGCATTTGGGATTTGGAGATCTTCTGTCCTCACAAGAGTGGCCCTCATGTGACAACATTTAGGGAATAAATTTTGACTATTGACCATCACAAGTTTTAGAGGAAGGAGCATGCTCAATTGGTTTGGCATGTGCAAAATGAGAGAGAAAGCAGCAAACCATCTTCTGATTTGTTGCCCAATTATGCAGGAATGGTGGGCACAGGTTTTAGCTCTGCTTTGGAGAAACTGGGTGTTGTGAGCAAAATGAAAGAGTCACTTATAAGTTGGCATTGCAGCTGCATCAAAAGAAATAGGAGATGGAGAAACTATATTGGTGCCTAAGCAAGAAGCAAAATATCAGAACCTTTGAGGGGACCAAGTCGTTGAAAAAAAAAATCTCTTCAAGACTGCATCAGGATCTTTGCATGTTTGGACCAAGGATGGTACATCAGTAGTTTTGATTGACCAAGGGTTCAAATATTTTTGTCCTTACTTCTGTTTCTGTCAACCTTTTATCTTGTATTTCTATGAGCATGATATGCATATACTTCCTGTGTGCATGGGTTTCCCCTTTAGCCCTTTGCTACAAAATACTTTACATCAAAAGAAGTGATGGGATTCACAGATAATAACTATACAAAAAGGCACCATGAAACATCATGCATTTGAATTACAGAGTTGTTGGTGTTATGTGTTCCAAATAAATAGATCATCTAAAGGACTAGGTTTACACTCATCATATTGCAAAAAACTGTCTATAAGGAATAGTAGCAAATATAAACTCATATGGAATCAACTATAGAAGAAGCATGTAGAAAACTAGATAATTTCTGTGACAACCAGTATTTGGCAATTGAAAGATGTTAAATGTTAGTCAATGCCAATACTCTCACTCTCTATTGTAACACAACATTCAGTGTTGTTGAAAAAGTGCATCACATTACAAAAAGGAACACAATCCTCTTAACTATGAAAGTTTACATACCATATATTGTGGAATGAGAGAGGCTCCATGTTTTGTGCAAAATATCCTCTCAAGACAAGCAACTAGAGTACTTTCCACACCAGGCACATCTGCTTTGGTTTGTAAAACGCTAGAAAGGAAGAGAAGTAAAATCAGAACCACATCCTACTCTAGGTGAAGATGCTTCAAGTTCCAAAAACAATGTCAAAATGAATTCGAACATAGGGAACTAAAATAAAAAAGCAACACAATTTAATTGTGTCACACAAACAAAAGGGGAAAAAAAGTGAAATTTAACATAGGGAACTAAAAATTTAAAATAAAATTAAAATTAAAAAATAAATATAATAAAAATAAAATCAAAACATAATCAGATAAATAAAAAGGAAAAATGCAGTATTAACAGTTAAATATTTACAACCTCACTTCAGAAATGAAGTAGGTTACTTCTCTGAAAGGGTAATAAATTTGCTCAAAACATTCTCAAAGAAATCTAGTATCAGGACCAAGATAGAAAATCTGCAATACAATAACTCATTAACTGCATTAACAAAAGTGTTGAGTTCTTAAGTTTAATGGAACCTATCAAAAATGCAGTAATGAAACATACAAAATTATAAGAGAGACATAACAGTATATTTTCTTATTACAAAAGAAAAAATTTGAGTTACACTAAAGGATTTAAACTCTAGTAAAGAACAAAACGTTTGAACACAAAAAAATAAATAAATAAGTGAGTTATTCAAATAATAACAGGACATACATGTCTTGAGTATGGGAATACACAAATAATACAAAAATACACTCAATGGAGTGTCAAATCATCATCCCTACTTACTTTCCCTGTTCCCTAATATGTTCTTGGAATTAGAATGCTTTTAGTTTTTCTTTAGGTTCTATTTGGATTTTACAAAGAACCAGGGAAAGGGGAATGCTGAAAATTATTTTTAAAAAAAAAGGACGAAAATTGCGTTGCTCAGATTCAGGTGCAGGAGTTGGATCCTTTACACCCTCAAATTTTAAGATACTGGAACACAGAAGAAAAGGATATATGGGGATGGGTACTTGGATCAGCATAATAAAATAGACAAATAGGAAAAGAAAAAGAAAGAAATGAAAAGCCACTTAGGCTCCATTTGAAAGTAAAAATATTGTGTTTCTCATGGGAGTTGAAGTTTCTGACATATAACTAGACCGGATTACCCTTGCAATGTCTAAGGAAAACTCTACTTTCTTGTTATTTAGATCCACGCAACACATTGCTCCGTAAAAAGGACCTATGGAAAACTCTACTTTCTTGTAATTCAAATTCAAGTAAATGCATCGCTCCACAGAAAGGACCTTCCTACACTTCTTTAATAGTACACTGAACCTTAATTTCCTATGCATAAAATAAATAGTAAATCATGTCCTGGTAAATTTTAGTCTTGGAAGCATAAGTTTTCATTCCCACCCCAACAAAACAGAGACTTATAGATTGAAAGCATCTAAGAGTGATTACATATGAGCTATTTTACATGGAAATGTCAAAATGATCAAAATACCTGCCTCAGTCACATTGTAGACGATGAGATTCCACTGATTTACAGAAACAATCTAAAAAATTTATTGAAGTAAAGTTCGCTCATATGCAAACACTCCGTTAAACCCAGATACAGCTTGAAGTAACCCCAAATAACTACAGTATCTCTTTTGACATGTATCTAATTCATATGCAACTGGAATATGAATACAAAACAATTTCTGCAGCCCACCCACTTAATCTATGGTTCTTCATATATAATGTCCATACCAAACCCTCAAAGCAGGTTTCTAAATGCCTTGTTACTTAAATCATTACTGTATCAGATCCGATCAATAGAATACCTAGATGCAATTTTTAAAATCCAAATTCACACTTACTAAAAAATCCATTAACATTGGCTTCAGAAAGCGACAGACAATACAATAAATCCAGCACTTCTCCGAGTTTAACCAAAATTTATAAATTCAACCAAGTCAGTAATAAACATTTTTCAAAAATTGTTCAAACCTTCAACCAACTGAACAAAACATGAAACGTTCTAATTCTTCAGCAATCTGATCGTTGAATGAATTCAGAAAATCTGAATAGAATTTCAACAATTTTCAGAAAACTGAACATCAAAATAGTAAACAAACTGCTGTGTTGAGAATGTAATATAGAAAATTAAAAAATTCTATCATTTTCCGCAATTTTCCCGAGGTTTCTGAGCAACCAAACACGGCGCTTACTTGATGATGACTGCAAGAGGGAATCTCTGCAGGAAGGCTTTCGCTGAAGCGTCACTGTGAACTCCTGATAAATAAATATTAAAAATTAATTTAAATTTATTATTTTATTTTTTACAAAAAAGTGGAAGGAAAATGAAGAATGCTGCGATACCGGGATGATGAGCGAAATCGGAGGCAGCTTGGAGAAGCAGAGTGGGATCATCCAAGGTGTACTCCTCCATTGTTTTCCTTTGCTTGCTGTCGAAGTTTCCTCAGACCGACTAGAAGAGGGACGGATTGTGCAGGTGTCACTCTTTAGCTTTGTTTTGGTGAGAAGGAAATTGTGGGATGGATCATGGAAATGGGCCAGGTCATTCGGGTGGCCCGCTACGGCCCGCACTAATGGAGCTACTATGACAAGATCTGGTCCTGGGTCGGTTTGAGATTTTTATTTTTATTTTAATTAAATATCAACAATAAAATTGATTTTGAAATATAACTTATATGTTTTTAAAAATTGTAAATATAATTTCAATTCATCAAATATAAGGGTAATTTTTTTTAAATATTTTAATGGGAGAAAATTGAGAAATTATATAAATATTTTTTTAAATTATAAAATTAAATAATTTAATTTTCTTTTATTTTCAATATATTCACATTTAAATATTATACATATTTCATTTAATAAAATTTAAAATAGTAATACTTTTACACCCATGCATTATTTAATATGATAATATCAAATATAAAAAAAATATTATTGATTTTAAATTTATATATATATATTTAAAATTTTTATAATTATTATAAATTTTAATAATATATAAATTATATATTTATGATATCATTTATTCAACTGTTCTTCAATTATCGGGTCCAATCATGAATCAATAACATTTTCGATTCAATCCTTTGAAAATTATGCTGACATATAGGGGCAAAGTTATTATAATTTTTTACTAATAAAAGCATGCCTCAAAAAAATCACATACAACCCATTTTGCTTAACTCTTTTTCAATATTTTTTAAAAATTAAATTTAAAGTTTTTTAAATTATATAAAAAATATATATATATATTTATAATAATTAAAATATAATAATTTATTTTAATGAAAGGTAATTTCTATTATTCTATAAGTATTAAAAATAGGAAAAATAAATAAATTATTTTTTTTAATTATATAATCAGGGAGACAATAGATAAATTTCTTATTGCAAATATACTTTTGTGGGCAAATAATATCCACTTATCACAACATAAAATTTTATTTTATTTTTATACTTTTCACACACTCTCTCTCTCTCTCTCAACATCATAGTGAGTAAATATCAACATCAGGGAGACATATAGACATATACAACAAGGGTATGGTCATAAGCATTTACTACACATTGTGCCTTTTTTACCATATAATTACATTCCACATTTCCCTGTCACAAATGCCCATATGCATGCATAAATGCATGCTTCCAACCTTTACTTCTCGTTATAATGCCTGTCCAAAATTTGCACTTGTGTGATCTTTTAAAGATTTTACATTAGTACCCTTCAATTTATCATCATTTAAAATTTATTTTTAAATAAGACAAAAAAAATTCTAGTTTTCAGATTTAGTGATAATCTTGAAGTGGGTTTTAAACTCCAAAAATATTATTTTTATATAAAAACAATTCTATATCCTACACAACACAAAATGATATTTTTTCAAAAACTTTGTTTATTTTTTTTTTTTTGAAAACTCCATTTCCTTTAAAATCATGATATTCATCATCCTCTTCATCATCTTTCTCAATACGTAATATTAGCCTGTAATTTTTGCCCTACACCTACTCTCCCCTGACATACCCTACGCAAAGAAACAAGACTCCCACACACAAACTAGCTAATTTGTCCCTTTCACTACTAGGGCTCAGCCCTAGGCTCAGGCCCCATGCGCGCCCACACTCCAACTGCACCACCCCATTTTTCTTCAGACACCTGAGCTCCCCCCCTCTCATGGGATCCCATGCTATCCACTGCACACCATGGACTGTCCTCTACAACGACTCATAAGAATAGTAGTCAACATCAATGGCTCAGAACCATCCGCGTTACACCCAGTTGCCATTCAACTTCTTAATTAATTAATGCCAATAAGGGCGGAAAAACATGGTTAATTCCATACAAACCATAACCACATAGGTTGCTACATACTACATAGCTGATGGTTAAGAGAAGTTTAAACCCATATATGGGAATTTGATTGAATTTAGGGTGGGATAATGATCAGTAAGACCACATGCAATCGAGCTCAGTGGCTCCCATTGGTAATCTGCCGTTGTCCATCTTCTGATTCTCTGGGGCTGGCCAGTTTCCGGCAGCATTGGTGATGCCCATGTCGGCGGAGGGGTCGCCGGAGCTGGGGATTGGTGGGGCTACCTGGGAGAAGAAGAAAGGCAGGTGCAGATTCTCCTGAAGAGACCTCAGGTTGGGGAACGCTGGAACGGCGCCGTTTCGAGGGAAGCGGGAGGGGTCGATTGCACCGATGATCGTGGGTGGAGCAAGGTCGAACGGCGGGGGTTGGTGGTGGGGATTGAAGGAGTTGGCAGCAGCGGCTGCGGCCGCTGCGGCGATGGTGGAGAACCAGGGCACGTGCTGATCACGCGCGTTGCTGTTGTTGTTGCTGTTGTCGCCGCCGTCGTAGGAGCAACTCTCACGGTCATTAACGGCGGCGGCGGCGGCGGAGGCACCAGCGTAGGGAGAGGCGTCGAGGAGGGGCGGGAGAGAGGCCGACGAGGGCGAGCTCACCTCTGGGTAGAGGTTAACGGTGGAACTCAGCCGTGCCTTCTTCCCTCCGGCAGCCCCTCCGCCGCCGCTGGAGCCACTCTTCTGGAACACGCGGGAAATGACCCACTCGTCCTACAGCAGTAACATAATTAAACGACCGAAATTGAATCGTGGATGGTTTTCAGAAAACAAATGCATCACTAAAAACAGTTTGAAAACAAAAAATTACGGCAACAAATTGTTGTTTTGGAAAGCATGCTTTTACTGAAAAAGTGTCTTAATATGACCATGACAGCACTAAAAACTTGACATCAGTCTGAAGTCTTCTGATAAAAAACCCAGAGCAAAAAGCAGCTCCGTATCCTGATACTGCATTAATTATTTTCAATAACCAAAACCCAGAAACCCTAATCAGATATCAGAACTAAAGCTGACTGCAACGCTACCTTGGAGCTCCTGGAGAGGTAATGGTAGGCGAATTTGCCTTCCAGGCGATATTCATGCATGACCCAGTTGCTCTTCTCTCCCTTCGGGGCTCTCCCCCTGTAGAAAACCAGTGTCTTCTTCATACCCACAAGTGAACAAGTCTTTGAGCTGTAAATCTCTCTGTCTTTCCCAGTGGCCTTCCAGTAGCCAGCTTCTGTGGCCCGGTTGGTTCGGAGGCCAGTTGGATACTTCCGATCGCGGAGGCTGAAGAAGTACCACTCCTTCTCTCCCATCTTTGCTTTTTCTGTTTGTATATTAAGAAAAATTACTAAAATTTAAATGGGTTGTGTGGGAAAATGAGAGAAAATGTCTGAGGGTAGGCAGGTGGTACCAACCAGGAAGCTCCCATGGCTCGCACTTGTTGAGGTCCACTTCGGCAATGGCACGGCCGGTGAAGTTGCTGTCGAGGACCTTCTTGATGAGGTAGTAGGTGATGAGCTCTTCGTCGGTCGGGTGGAACCGGAACCCAGGAGGCAAATGGGCATCACTGTTATCAAAGTGATGGTAAGCCTCCATGATCCAAAAACCAGAAGCAAGTAAAAACAAGAACAGGTGGGTGATTCTGATTCTTAGGGTTCCCAACAAAATCCAACCTAAAAATTCACTTGCTTTTCAAGTTTCCATGAAAACCCAGACAGAAAAAAGCCAAAAGAACCAAAGTAGGGACAGCGATCATGGAGGAAGGGGGAGGGAGAGGATGCTGGTGAATGTAGTTGTAGCAGTAGGAGAAGGAGAGTCTGGATGGTGGGGTTGGGGAAGAGTGTTATAAGGGGTTTCATAGGGATTTGATGAATGGAGTGGCAGGGTGGGAAAGGCGAAATAATAAGGTATGATCTGGCTGGAAAAAAATCTGGGTTCTCTGCCCTGTCCTCTTCTGTTCTCTGATGTCTCTCTGTGCTCTGCTGCGGCCCTTATCATATCCATATAGCTAGAGAGATACAGAGAGAGGGAGAGAGAAAGGGGGGGTGATGTATGTGTCTGAGGAGTGGGCTCTGCTTCTGTTTTGAGTATGCGTGCGTGCGTGAGAAAGTGTGCAGGTATTCCTCTGTCAGTGAAGAAAATGAAAGGGAGGGAACAGAAAGTAGTTTTATGAGAGAAAGAAGCAAGAAAATAGAAAATTAGAAAGAGAAAAAAATATAAAGAAGAGAGAGAGGGAGAGAGAGAGGGACGGGGGAGAGGGAGAGGGAGAGGCAGAGGGAGAGAGAGAGCGAGAGATTGATTTCACCATGGATCGATAAAGCTGTTTCATATCTCATGTGTCAGCACAGTACAAGATTAAATAATCGGATCGACAGAGACAAGGTAAATCCACACCATCCTTTTCTCTTATTTTCTTTTCCTCTCCTTTTTCTCAAATTTTTCTCTCTCCCTCACACCCTCCTCCTCTCTCCATCTCTCTCTTTCTCTCTCTGATTCACTGATCATCATCTGTTTCTGGGTTTTTGTTCATTTGTTCTCATTTTCCTTGTCCTCAAGCCAGGTTAATGGGGATTGGTTTTGATGGCTTCTGCAACCTTCCAATAATGCAGTACTCTCTCCACCCCCTCCTTTTCCTACTCCAACTCTTCCATTTTCAGCCTTGAACACAGACAAATTTGGAATTTGTGGGTTTTGGTGGAGACTTGGGATCAGAAATTATAAATCAGGGAATTAATTAACCAGTATTTAATACTAATATTTTTCAATTATGGATTCCGTAGTGATCCATTTGTGCCAAACTTTTCCTCACTTTTTCTAGGTGTCACAGCTTTTTTTTCCATCTCTTTTACCCACCACTGCCTTTTTCCACCGATTAATCATCCAAATATGGGATCAATTTCAATTTATTATTTGATGTAATATACTTTCCTAATAGGAAAAGCAAATTAATTAATAATTTAATGCTCATGTTCCTTTACCTTTAAAAATAATTTTTTTGTTTAAATATTTAAAAACATTTTAACTTTATTCTAAATAATTTATTCGGGGACAATTTTTTGACAAATTAATGAGTAAAAAAAATTAAATAGGGTTTGTTTCTATTGCAATCAATTAAAAATAGTTACTTAAGGTATATTTTGTAACTAATTTTTAAAATTATTGTGAAAAATGATTTTTAAGAATAATTTTTAATTTTTTATTTTTTATTTTTTATTTTTATATAATAAAAATTTATTTAAAAATTTAAAATATTTTTAACTGGCTTTTAATATTTTTAATATATTTTAAAAATAATTTTTATATCTAATATTTTATTTTAAATTATTTCATATATATCTGTATAATTATTTATTGAAACAATAATAAAAAAATAAGTTAAAATAATTAAAATATAATATCCAAAAATATTTTATTTTATCTTCTTAAAAACATAAAATAAAATATAATTTTTTGTCATAAAATATTTTATTTTATCTTCTTAAAAACAATAATAATAATGTTTTTTTTCAGGAAGAACAAAAAAAAATATTTTCAAAAACAATTTTAAACAAATCTTTTACTTTCAATACATTTGGATAATATTTTTATGTTTTAATTTTTAAGTGTTTTTTTTAAGTTTATAATCCATATGGAATTCTACACTTTATATATATATATATATATATTATTAATATAATATTACATTCCACAAATAAAATAAGAAGGAAATTAAAATTGAAAGAACATGTGCAATGCACTAAAATAGCATGTATCTTTTGTTTTTTTTTGTTTTTTTTTTATTATTTTTATATATATATATATATTTTGTTTTTGGTGTAGTACAATAATTGCATACTGCAAATTCACATTTCACACACTGCAGAGGGCGAAGATTATCAAGAATGCATCATTCTATGATATTCCCTTCACTCCACCCTTTCCTTCTTTAATTTTCCTTTTTTAAAAAAAAAATATATATGCACTTTTATAATCTGAAATAAAATATTTGTAATTAAGGGAGATTAAGAATTTATTTGATAATGTTTTTAGAAAGATTTTTAATTTGGAGAAACATTTTTTAAGAAAATTAAGTCATTTAAAAAAAATTTTAAATGTTTTTTTGGAAAAGCAGGGTGATTCTCCCGAAAACATTTGTTGTAAGAAAACATTTTGGAAAACATAGATTGAAATAGTTTGTTTTGATTGGAGACAGATGGAAGAGACAAGTCCATTGATGGAAAAAGTGGAAGCAAAAAAGAGGGGAGAGGAAAAGGTGGGAGTTGTTGGTGAAGTTGATATGGTGTTGATCTTACATGAAAAAGTAGCCATCAAAATGGGTTCGGAAAACACATTTGTTTTTTGGAAACAGAAACAGTGTACCACCACCACCACCACTCACCGCGCTCTCCCTTTTTTTATGTTTTTTTATTTGTCTGTTTTTGTTTTTACTGCTTTTCAAAACAGGAAATGATGTTGTTGTTTGGAGCATGCATGTATCAACTCAACATCCCATCATCCCATCATCCATCATACATCATCATCATCACATCAAAGACATCAGCATCAAAGAGAAAGAGAGAGAGAAGTGTTGATGCATGGAGATTTTGACGCGTCATGCTCGGATTTTGAGATGCCACAGGCTTTACATCAAATCATCCCCTCAATCTGCATCTCACCACCTCCCCCCTCGCTTTCCTTCGTTTTCTTTTCTTTTCCTTTCTTTTCTTTTCTTTTCTTGTTGTCAAGACTTCCGTAACAGTAGTTACCATAAGAAGCCAAAAAATTCCCCCACCTTCTTCTCCTGTTTCAGCCATGATGGTTAACTTCCTTCTCTTGGGCCCTTCAATTTCAACTGGATGTGATTGCTTCTTTAAAAAATTAAAAAAAAAATCAATCAATATTAAAAAAAAATTGTACCGAATTGGCATAGCAGTTGGGGAAACATTAATTCAACTGCACTTTGGGTTTTTAATGATTTTATTTTCAGAATCATGTAATGGGTTTCTAATTTTGGCTATATTTATGAAGTGTTTTTTAAAAACAATTTTAAAAAATTGTTTTATGCTATTTTATAAAACAATATTTATTTGAAAACTTTAAATACTTTTATTTATTTATTTTACTTTTTAATATATTTTTAAAATTATATATATATATATATATATATATATATAATTTATTTAATTTCATTTCTAGCAACCCTACTTGAACCGGCCGGTTCAGCTCACGGAAAGCAACCCAAGTGTGGTAGTGTGGTTTTGTCCTCCTTTAGCTTCCCAACGGAGGGATAGTTGACTTTTTATTTTTCCCTTTTTCTTTTGGCTAAATTATTAGAAAGGAAAATAAATCTGCTGTCAAAAATTACGAAAAGTGTTTTGCAAAAGTGTTTTTGTTTTGTTTTGTTTTGTTTTGATTTGGTTTGTTGTGATATTAAAATCCGAAGTGGGGGCTCGAAACCCAAGAGATTGCTTAGCGGATCGCGCGTGACGACAACCTTAAGTCATCCGCCGCCCTCCACCTACGGCGCTTTGTAGTGCGAGTCAGCCCAACTCTGCTTTCTCTTGCTCTTGCGTGGACACATAGTTTACGCTCTGTGCGCACTGCGCACCCGCTCCCACAACCACCACTGTCATCATCGTTGTGTCCTAGTCAGCAAAATTGACGGATGGGGGTTCAATTACCTGCCCTGGATTAGCTCTAACCGTTGGATCCCTTCTATAGTTGTATCATTTAAGAGTAGAATTTTAGGGATGTTTGTTAATTATTTTTTAAAATAAATTTTTGTTTTTTAAAAGTAAAAAAAATAATTTTTAAAAATAAATTTTAGCTGTTACTTTTTTAAAAAAAATTAAAATAAAGTTGGTGAGTTTATTGTCCACAAAAAATAAAAATAAAATCTTTATTAATATGGTAAAAATTTAGAATAATAATTGAAATTCTTAAAAGAGACTAGGATATCGGTGGCTTTATATAAAAAATTAAATACAAATTATTTAATGTATGTTTTTTATAAGTAATATTTTTAAATATAATTAAAATTAAATTTAAAATAAAAATAATAAAATTTAATTAAATAGGCTTGAGATAAAAATAAATTTATATTAGTATGGATGAAGGGGATATCGGATAATATTTTGGGACATTAAAAAGTGACAATAAATGTAGAGATTTAATTGATGCAAAATAAATGAATTGGGTGTCTTTATTGTTGTGTTCATAATTAATAATGATATTTCATTAATGTATTCTTCAATGCAATTTATTTATATGCCACTCAATCTTTCCCAATTGTCAATAGCATGGCCCACTTGTGCTCCCAATTTTATTTTATTTTTAAATTAAAATTAAGAAGCAACAAAACCTTGAATGGTTATTTTTTAAAATAATTTTAATTATAAAAATGAGGGGAAAATAAAATTATAATAGTTATTCCTTTTAATACTTATGATGTGATATCCTACTTCGAATAAGAAATAAAATTATATTACATGTATATGTATAAATTTCTTTTAATCTTATAAGTGCGTTTTAAATTTATAATAATTCATTTAGCTTAGAACATACAATATTTACACGGTTATAAGTGAGTCATTATAAAATGGTATCAAGATTAATTATCGACCTTGATGTGAGAGTTTGTCTATTTGACCGTCAATCACATGAAATATAATATTTACATGATGAGGTATTTGTGATATCTAATATTGGATATATAAGTAAATTATTAAAATACTATATCTATATTATCCTTTTAACTTTGTAAACTTATTTTAAAGTTGTTAGAGTCCCTTTGAGCTAAAAGCAGATAATATCACAAGTGTTACGTATCATGATCATATAATATTAGAATTTGAAAACTATATTTTAAGTGGGATATGTAATTTACATATTAATAATTTTAATAAAGCAATTCTAAATGCAATATATATAATAATTTTTTTACAAAATACTCATGCTTTTTGGCCAAAGTAAGAATAATTAAGTTAAATAAAAACACTAACGAAAATATAATGATGATTTTAGCAAATTTTCATAAAGTGAAGAATGAATAATAAATCATTAATATTTTTTCCACAAATTTTGGGAAGAAGGAGAATCCTTTATTGAATCAAGGAAAACTTCTTCGGAAAAAGGGCAAAAGAATTTGGATTTTCTATGCTTGGGCATAAAAAAAGTGGAACTTTTTCTCTTGGAACAACCCCATCTTTAGCAACGCAATGATTGGCATGGTGTGTCCATTTTTATGTCTAGACCACCCACTAACTTAAGGTCTTTTTCGTGATACAAATTTGTTTTGTCACAAGAGAACATATCCCCCACCAACAAAGTCATATTCCCATCTCTTGCCTATATATTTGTTTGTTTTTAAGGATAAAACAAGATAGAATATATATATATATTATATCTCATTGAATAAAGAATATTTATTATAAAATATACTTTTTAATATAATACGATATATTTTGATATTAAATTCAATAACATATTTAATAAGATATGTTATATTATATTTATATTTAATTTATAATATAAGAATATATATTATTTTTTAATATTTAACATAATATATTTTTTATTTTAAAAAATATTAAAACTCTCTCATGTTCAACAATAATATATAGGGAGAATTATGTTTTGATGGGCAATTTGGGAATAATAACATTTTCGAAACCCAACTTTCCATAATGCAAGATATGTCCACTGTTTGGAAAAATATTAAAGAAAACATGCATTCTGGTCTGAGGTGTTATTTCATACCGAAAATACCCCTCCATTGTTCATCGTCCCTGTGAAAGGTCCCGATATTTCCTACCGGCCCGCCCAGCCCACGCAGGATGCAAAATCTGTCCAATTTTTTTTTTTTTTTTTTTTAAACATAAGATGCTATTTGGTAATCTGATCATGATTTGCAGGCAAAGGTTGGATTTTTCAGCATGGCTCAAAAATCGTGGATTTAGGATTTGTGAAATTTAAATCCAATGGCCCAAAATCAAAGAGACCCCTAGATCAGATCAAGAAAACACATGGAGGAAAAAAAAGAGCACTTTTTTTTTTGTTTTTCTTGGGGGTTTTGCATGGATTTTGTCGGAAATCAAACGAGGATGGATTTTCTCGGAAATCAAACGAGGATGAATTTTCCCGGAAATCGAATGGGTGATGGATTTTCTTGGGAATCAAACGGGGGTTGCAAAAAAAAAAATAATAACTTGATTAGATTAGCACCTGCGACGATTGAGAATGGCAGAGGAAAAAATAGGGCTTTTTTTAGGGATTCTCTCGTCTGGAGGCCAACTTCAGAAAAGGGCCTCAGAAATCAAACGAGGATGGATTTTCTCGGAAATCAAACGAGGATGGATTTTCTCGGAAATCAAACGAGGATGAATTTTCCCGGAAATCGAATGGGGGTGGATTTTCTTGGGAATCAAACGGGGGTTGCAAAAAAAATAATAATAACTTGATTAGATTAGCACCTGCGAGGATTGAGAATGGCAGAGGAAAAAATAGGGCTTTTTTTAGGGATTCTCTCGTCTGGAGGCCAACTTCAGAAAAGGGCCTCAGAAATCAAACGAGGATGGATTTTCTCGGAAATCAAACGAGGATGAATTTTCCCGGAAATCGAATGGGGGTGGATTTTCTTGGGAATCAAACGGGGGTTGCAAAAAAAATGATAATAACTTATTAGATTAGCACCTGCGAGGATTGAGAATGGCAGAGGAAAAAATAGGGCTTTTTAGGGATTCTCTCGTCTGGAGGCAAACTTCAGAAAAGGGCCTCGGAAATCAAACGAGGATGGATTTCCCCGGAAATCGAATGGGGGTGGATTTTCTTGGGAATCAAACGGGGGTTGCAAAAAAAATGATAATAACTTGATTAGATTAGTATCTGCGAGGATTGAGAATGGCAGAGGAAAAAATAGGGCTTTTTTAGGGATTCTCTCGTCTGGAGGCCAACTTCAGAAAAGGGCTCCTTGATGCCCGAGTGAGAGACGGTGTCGTGTGAGACGGTGGCTGCTGACGGGGACAACTAAAGGCCAATTTTGGAATAGCATTTTAAAACAGTAGATAGCGCATGTTTCCTTTAATATTTTTTCTAACAGTGGATATATCTTGGATTATGAAAAGTTGGGTTCCGAAAATATTATTATTCCCAAATTGGCCCATCAAAACATAATTATTTTTTTATTTAGATATCATATTACTAAAAATAGTTATATATATTTATTCAAAACATATATAAATTATATTCAAAATTATAAGAATCACGTTTTATTAAAACATTCTTAGAAAGTTTATTTAAATATCATAAGTTATTTTTGTGTTGGAGAAGCTCTCCCTAATATAACTCTAATAATGCTAACACATTATTCTAAATAGGTTATATTTAAGTTACTCTACCTATAAATTAATAATTATAGACATTTAGGAAAAAGAAAAACAATTACAACACATTTAAATTAATTTAATATGCTTTTAGGCATATAAAAAAGGTAAAAGTGGACCCAAAAATGTATAGTTTTTGATTCATTTGATTTTTCTTATTGGTTTTGAAATTTATCCAAGAATGGGAAAATTGTAGTTCCTAAAATAAGATGCGAAGTAAAAGAAGATCACATCAATCAACCCACAACAAGAGAATTGGACCATGGACCAAAATCTCCCAATTGATTGATCTATTGGGAAGGGGGGTTTTGATGATTATCTCAAAAGTTTGATGGGTGATTGGTTGATGGGAAAATGAGAATCCCAATGTGACTTTGATTTGTGTAGGACCCATCATTTAAACATATATGGGCTTGGCCCTTGTGCCCTTTGGATGTTGATGAGGATGGATGATTTGATCCCATTGACCTAGTCCTCTTTATGTGTGTTGATTTGAACACATCTTTTCAATCTTGCATTAAATAATCAGTCTTCAAAACGTGGGTTTTTGACCACTGACCTTCTTTTTTTTCTTTATTGGTATGAATAATTTTTTATTAGATTATTTGATTAAAAGGATGAAATCATCCGATCTATGATATTAACCCTCTAGTTTTTTTCACTTTAAAATATTTTTAAAAATAATTATTTATTTGAATATACTTATGTAAATAATTAAAATATCAAAGGTATCTATATAAAAAAAATGAATTATTTTTAAAGTTCAAAAATAGAAAATATTAATTTTATAAATTTTAGATTTTTTTTAATTAATTTTAATCCATTAATTCTTTTTTTATTTTTGTTAACTTGTTTTTAATTAAAAAAAATACTCATTTTAGATTTATTATTATTACTTCCTTTTAAATTTATTATTATTATTATTTTATTATTTAAGTGAAATATTTATATGAAGGAGTCTAAATGTCCATTAATGTTAATGACATCACAAGTAAAAAAATTTTTAAGGAATAATTAAATGATACATTAAAAATATATATTTTTTAAATTATTTTAAAATAAATAAATACAATAACGATTTTTAAAAATATGAGTTTTTTTTTTATCTATATTTTCATATTAGTGAGTAAATATTCACTTTTTCTATAGATTCATATCTCATTACAGATCAAATATGAAATATGATATAATATATTTATTTTATTCTATTTTATACCATATCCGATAAATCAATAAAAAGTAAAATAAATAAATAATTTGAAATAAAAAAATCAATTACTTTAATAAAAAGTTAAAACCTTATTGTTTTAAAATAAAGTGAATATCATGATAACAAAAGTGGAATCACCCACGAGACAAACCCTAAAAACAAGAACCCCATTTGAGAAAACATAAGAAAAGGAAACAAATAAGGAATAAGAAAAAAAATTTGTTAAATGGTTTAAATAGAAATTTTAGTCCTACAAAATTAAAACTTGTGAAAAAAAGACAAAAGTGGGAGAAAGGAAGATCACACCTACACGTATTCAATATCCTACCTGTAATTCTTTCCTCCATCCCGACTTCCCATCAACCCAAGTGTTATAGTCAATGGTCTCTCTCCCTCTCCATCAATGCTTGATGATAACCATCAATGCTTTGAATCTTATCTTTGTTCATCTCTCGCTTTCTATATAAATGGCCAAGGCACAAAGGGAATTTTGGGGAGATCATTTGAGGAATTGAGGAGGAACCTTCACAACTTTCTTTTGGGTATTTTGCTAGTAAGTTCTTCTTCCTTTACCCTTATTTCCCATTGTTAAATTTTGATTCTTTGAGTTTCTATATAAATTTTGTTTTTTTCTTATAAAAATTAGATTTATGGTAAAATGAAGTTGGAGGTAAATTATAATTCTTAAAGGATGAATCCATAGTATGAAAGATTTATTAAATATTTTTTTAAAATTTATACAATGGAAAATGGAGATTGTATAACTCTTAAACAAGTCAAATAGTCATAAAAACTATTATCGAATTTGGAAGTCATAGATTTGTTAAGTGAAATTTGAAATTTGTCACTTCAAAATCTCACTTTGTTGATTACTTAAATTATTATTAAAAATATTTTTATTTATTTATTTTATATCTAAATATTAGGATAGTAGTATTAAAAGTGTAATTTTGTTTTATGTCAAAAAGCTATTAGGTATTTTAAGTAAAAACTTCAATATGAGAAACAAAAAAAAAAATAGAAACTCATATTTATAAAATCTAAACATACCATATTTATAAAAAATAATTAAAATTTTGTACAATTATATATATATACACATATATAGTGAATTTATGTTTTCCATTTAATTATTATGATTGTATAAATGTCAAATTTCTGTTGGAATACTTTATATTATTGTGAATGAGAAATTTTAATTTAATTTAATTTAATTAAATAAAATATGCTTAGTATATTTATAAAAAAAAAAAAAAATGAAGAAAGGGTTGATTCATTTTTTAAAAAAGAATATACAGAATTTAAGGTTATGTCTGGTT
The DNA here is from genome assembly GCA_030254885.1 of Vitis rotundifolia. Taxonomy (NCBI): domain Eukaryota; kingdom Viridiplantae; phylum Streptophyta; class Magnoliopsida; order Vitales; family Vitaceae; genus Vitis; species Vitis rotundifolia. The sequence goes on along the minus strand of CM058169.1, from coordinate 2,053,807 downwards.
CAAAAAATTTGAGAAAAAATGTGAAAAAAAAGAGAAATAAGAGAATTTTTTTTTTTTTAATAAATTATTTTTATATGTTTCATATTAATAATTTTAAATTATATAAATTTTAATTATATTTATTTATATATATATATATATATATTTTATACAGTAAAATCGAAAAAAATCATTTTTTTTCTTATATTTTTTGCGATCAAACATAACGTAATAGTTCGGAACACCTTCATTGTTTTAAATGTGCCCTTTAACACCTTAGTCCATTTATGAGTACTATTTTTCATGCCAACGTGGCGTGATCTCATTGGTTACCTGACAAACCGTAGAGGCGGCAATAGTTAGAAACCGTAGGGGGTGTTTAAAGATCCAACGGTACGGAAGGAGTGGAGGAGGTGTAGTCACCATCGGATGACGTTGACAAGAGGACGGGAGTAGATTGAAATGATGGGGTGCAAAGCATATAATTAAAGCTGGACTCATGTTTATGGAGGGGAGAGTAATCATAGGGTGAGACTGTGCTACAAATACCTATAAACAGTAGCCATTTAAAAGCTGAGCCTCTGATGACCAAATCATTGTTCTACTGTTTTGGGGTTCCTCCAGTTTTGGGAGGTGCAGGCAGGCATGCATCCCCCAACCTGCCACGTGGCTAAATTTTCCCTGATGGGGCCCCACATCTTTAGAGTTGTTATTTGGTCCAATCATCTTTTGGTGTGTCTTGTCCTTGTCTCTTTTAATAAATCTCTTCAAAACTTAATCACATAATATATATATTTAAATTATTTAAACTTTAAATAAAAGAGAAAAAAATAAAAATAAGTTTAAAATTTATATATTTTAGATTATTTAATTAAAAGGGTTAATGAAAATCTGAATTTTAAAATTTAACTTTTTTATCATTTTTTGATAAAAATGTTCTTATTATTTTATTATAAAAATAATATTTTGTTTAAAAATCTACTTGTAAATGCTTAAAATAATAAATGATATTTATGTAAAAAATAAATTATATTTAAAAAAAAAAATGAAAAGAGTTAGATTTATAATTTTGAGGATTATTTCATTTATTTTAATCAAATATTTTATTTTTTCATTTTTTTTTTCATTCTATTATTTTTCCATAGCATTTTCCTTCAAAATGTCCCGCGCCAAACACAAGGTTAACATTTTAGAAGCTCTCTCAAATAGGATTTTCATTTTCCTACATTTTCTAATTGGGCCTACCTGAAATTGGACCTTATTATTACTATTTCTTTGCCATTCCACATTTGGGCCTAGCTCAAGCAATATGGGCCCATGGCTTGTCTGCTTCAATTGGGAGATTAGACCCATATGTCCATGCCACCAAAAGCAAACCCTAGTTTGGGCTCAATCATGATGGGTTGTTGGTTGGTCCAATGAGATATAATCTAACATGTAATCCAAAATTAAATCTTAGATTTTCCTTTGACATGGAGGATGATTTAATTTCTAGTAGGGACAAATTTGGGCACGCCTCTTTTATAGATGCAATAATAGTGACATAAGACCAACTTTATCTTAAAGTCGTAGGTCTAATGCATGTGACGAGTAGATTCGAAAGGTTGCTATATAGTTTTTATTTTATTTTCAGTCTTATCTGCTAATTAAATAAACCAAAGCCTAAATACAACTCCACCCATTAAGAAAGTAGGGTCTCGTCACATCCCAATGGAAGATTGATGTAGATGTTTCAATTTTATGGGTGTACACTAAATTTGCGTAACTATTTATTTTCCACTAATTTATTTATGGATTATTTGATTAAAAGGGTCTTTTAAAACATAATTTTTGAAATTTAATCTCTCACATTTTTTGGTATCATTTGGACAAAAATGTCCTCATCATTTTCTTATAAAAATAATCATTTCTTTTAAAAATTATATATAAATGCTTCAAATAGAAAATGGTATTTATGTAAAAAATGAGTTACTTTTTTCTGTGAGAAGGGTTAGATTTCTGATTTGAGGATTAGTTCATCCATTTTAACCAAATATATATATATATATATATATTTTTTTGTGGTAGTGATTTATTGGGTTGTGCCCAATAACATGCCTAGTTAGATATGAGCATTTTTTTTTTTTTTTTTTTTAAAGTTGCTTTCCAAGTATGAAGAAGACGTGTTAGGAATATTCACCCAATTTAAAGCATCTTATTTTTTAAAAAATTCTAAAAATTTATTTTTCCTCTTATTTCTATTAATTTTTGAAGACTTGCATATTTAAAATTCTTTAAAATAGTTGAATATTTGACATTTTTAATAATTTTTTTTTTTGAAAAATTTTAAAAAGCTTTTAGGTTTGACAATGAAAATCATCCCTTTTTGTTTTATTCATTTTTATTTGAGAAATTGTTTACCACAATTTTAGTAAGAATTATAAAAAAAAAGGGGGTTAATTTATGTGGGTCGAAATATGTTCCTTGGCCCATTATGATTCCACTAAAAATCTTTGAAAGTGACATCCACCAAAATTCATTCTCCCTTAACAATCAACAATAATCGAAATTTTTGGAGGATGCTTTTCCACAATGACTAAGTCAAGACGACAAAATAACATTTTGGAATTAGGGCATCACTCAAAATTAGTGTCAACAAAAAGCTTGAAAACCCTAACCCAAATAAAAGGAGTTAGATCTTTTGTAAAGTTATGCCTTTTGAAAAATGGATCATTCTCGATATTTTAAGTCGAAAATGATGAGTTGTTCCAATCATTCTTGGTAGTAGTTATAACTTATGATCATTCTTTTACTCGAATTCATCTTCTAAATATTCATTTGATCTCATTCCTAAGAAAAAAATTACGAGAAATAGAATAGAATCATATTTTAATATAAGCTAATAGAATCCGATGAGACACATAGTATCACTTGATTTATGGTATTTTTTTAGTATTATAATGGGACCGTTGAAAGACATAATTGTCTTGTGTTTGACATTAATTATGTTAGATATGACCTATACTTTTTTTAAATGGTTCCATTTTAAAGTAGTATTCGTATAATTTATGTCTATTTATGGAATTTAATTGGATACTTTAGTCTACTTATTACGACATAGATGAACGAGGTTACGTTTACAAATTTAAGATTATTTTATCCCTTTTTAATATAATATTTTGATTCATAAGAGGCAAGATTGATTGAAATCTACTAAATCACATGGGGACATGTTATTAATTTATGTTGAAGTATGGTTGGCACTCTGAAATTTGGGTGAAGTGGGGCTCAAGGGCACCCTTAGAAATTTTGGCGAAATGATATTCCAGGGCGTGGAACGTGTCAAGATGGAGGAGCACAAAAGCAGGGATTTGAGAACAACTGTTGCGTGCGTCTATAAAAGGAGATGAGTGTTTTTGTTTCCATGCAAATACCCCAGAGGTTTCAACTTCAACGTGTGGTGTTGGGCATGCACTCCCATTCTCCTTCCACTAGTGTTTATCCTGTCACTGTCCCTCACCTCAGACCCTGAGCAACCCAGAGCCTGATTCTCTGGGACAATAAAAAGAGGCCAGGAGTACGAAAAGAGGAGGAAGAAGAAGAAATGGAGAATGGAACCAAGAAATGGGGTTCTGAGGACGCTGAGAACGAGCCTGATACAACGACTACAATCACCATCAAAGGCCTTATCAGTCTGTTGATGGCTAACATTGATGAGGGTAACAACAAGAGACTCATCTCTCTGGGTATGGGTGACCCTTCAGTCTACACTTGCTTCCACACCAGCCATGTTGCCACAGAATCTGTTGTTGACGCTGTTGAATCCAACAAGTACAATGGCTATGCCCCAACATCGGGTCTTCCTCAAGCAAGAAAGTAATGGCCAATAACTCTCTTTCTGATTATACTCTGCTGCATTTTTTTTCTGGGTTTTTCTTGCTTTAATTTCGCAATTTCTTGTTCTTGAATTTGTTGTTTCTACCCTCCCTCTCTTTGATTTGGGGATTTTCTTTATGGGTTTGTTTTTAATTGGGTTTAGGATGGTTTCTCTTCACTTTGTTTGGATAATTTGCATCTAGATTTTTACGTTATAGGTTACAATTCATTGTTTATGAAAGAATTTGATGGCTTGATTTCATAAATGGTTTACTTTCTCATTAATTATGATCTAAATTCATGGGTTATTGTTCTTGTAGTTGAAGTTATCTTCACTTTGTTTGGATAATTTGCATCTAGATTTTTGCCTTCATTGTTCATAGAAGAATTTGATGTCTTGATTTCATAAATGCTTTAATTTCTCATTAATTATGATCTAAATTCATAGGTTATTATTCCTGTAGTTTCTGTTCATTGTTGCTAGGAAAATTTTCTGGGTCTGTAATCTGTAAACATGAATCTGGGTCTGTTTAATCTAGCTTCTATTACCTATTTCTCCCAATTGCAGTTGAAAGTATTCCGGAATTTCAATTGGCTTGTTCTTGAAAAGTAATTGGGCTTGGTCTTCTCAGCAAGTTGCCAATTTCTGAGTTCTGTGTAGAGAGTTTGAAATTAGAAATTCTACAATTTATTATTAAGCATGATGAAATAAAAATCTATCAAGTTGAGGGTATTTCACCCTCTCTTCAAGTCCCCATTACTAACAAAGCTTCATATTATCCTGTTATGTCAAAGGAACAGTGGTTTAATTCTACACTGAATGTAATTCTATTTCCAGCACTGAGTCCCAACTCCTTTTGCTTGACAAATTAGGTGCAAAAAGATTTAATAGTAATTGCTAAATGCTTGTTAAAATCAATAGAAAAAGTACTAATATGGATCTCTCTCTGTGCAGTTCTTTATTTTCTTTGGAGGAGATGTTTCACTTTACTAGTGTCAAACAATACTTCAATTTCATAGGGTTTCGGTTTAAATTTGACATTGAGATCAGTTATGTAATTAAGAATTGACATCTCTAATTCTAACATGTTTTCCCTTTTAACAGGGCAATTGCTGAATATCTGTCTCAGGATCTTCCATATAAGTTATCGCCTGATGATGTTTTTATCACATCTGGCTGCACACAAGCTATTGATGTTGCGTTGTCAATTCTTACTCGTCCTGGTGCAAATATCTTGATTCCAAATCCAGGTTTCCCAATTTATCAACTTTCTGCTTCTTTTAGAGGTCTAGAAGTTCGTTACTATGATCTTCTCCCTGAGAAGGGGTGGGAAGTTGATCTTGATGCTATCAAAGCCCTTGCTGATCAGAATACTGTTGCATTGGTAATTATAAACCCCAACAATCCTTGCGGGAATGTATATTCTTATCAACATTTGAAGAAGGTTAGTGTTTAGGAACTGGCTTTGAGCTCTGCACATTCAGTTCTTCATAGAGACTCTCTACAATTAGAATTGTACTAAAAAGTGTTTGGCCATTAGATTGCAGAAACTGCAAGGAAGCTCAGCATTCCTGTCATTGCTGATGAAGTCTATGGGCACCTTGCTTTTGGGGGTAACCCATTTGTGCCAATGGGAGTTTTTGGATTGATTGTTCCGGTTCTTACTCTTGGATCTCTATCAAAGAGATGGATAGTTCCCGGTTGGCGCCTGGGTTGGTTTGTGATAACTGATCCCAGCTGCTTGTTCATTACTCCCAAGGTTCCTCTCCCTCTCTTTCTCTCATAATGCTTCTCAATTATCTTGAACCATCACTTCCATAGGGTATTCGGCATATGAGCATATAATCCATGTGTTGTACACACATAAGCACAATTTTTTGTATATTTATTCTACTGTCTGTATGAAGATCTTTCAAGGCTCAATAGTGACGATAAATATGTAAGGTTATATCTGTCTATCACACATAGCCTTTCTCTTATGCCTTTGGTTGCACCAGATGATTTCTAATTTATGGTTGCCTTTTCATGTGGCTGCTTCACTATGAACACTAATTTTACAATAGTAGACTTCATTATACCCAATAATTCAACGATTACACCATGCTAAAATAGGATGCCTTTGCTCAAAAGAGATAGCTTCACTTGATTGCTCTGTGTGATTTCTATCTTCAGATTTTGTTATCTGGGTCTGTGCACTCTTTTTCTGTCACTAAATTGATGATAATGGCCTATTGTGCAGCCATGTGGGATCAACAATTCAATATTTACTTATTTTTCATTTTCTTTCTGAGTTTTAAATCTCATAGTTGAAACATTGAGCATTGATGCAGGCATGTGATGGTTTTGTTAATTAACTCACTATCCCTCACTAATGCCAATACATCCTATTATTCTTCTTGTCAGATTGTTGAGCGCTTGAAGAAGTATTTTGATATTTTAGGAGGTCCTGCAACATTCATTCAGGTATGGTACCTTGCAAACTTGTTCTAAAGATCATGCTCTTTTTTAGAATTCTGTTAGACAATTTAGTGCTTAGCCTCTACCAATTGAACCTACTAATTCACGCGTAGATGCTAACTATTCTTGGACCAAAATATGAAAATTGGTTGCTATTATAGCAGTCACAGTACAAAGAGCAAGCTGATCAAGAGCAAGAACATAGAAAAGTACCAAGTTCATGGATGCAATCCAACCAATCTTTTCTCTTAATCGACTTTATCCTGAGCCTTAGACATTATATTATTTCTGAGAGATTTTTGTTGCGTAAAATTATATCCTGTGTAGAGTTTTCATGGTTATTGTTCATTTACTCCGAAATCCATAGACTTTTAGTCTGAAGATTTTCCTTTTTTCCTGGGGTTTTTAATTTGAGCTGAAAGATTATCAAACTTTGTGCATGCCGATAATCCACTCACTTATTTTCTTTTTTCCTTTTTTGTGAAAATATTTTTGGTGTTCAGGCTGCAGTCCCTCGTATCATGGAGCAAACTGACAGGACTTTCTTTAAGAAAACCATCAACTTACTGAAGCAGGCCTCGGATATTTGTTTGGAAAAGATCCAGGAGATCCCTTGCATTACTTGCCCACATAAACCAGAGGGATCCATGGCTGTAATGGTGAGAAAATAAATGAAATTTCTGTTCTATGTTATAAAGTGGTTTTTATGGAGTAATCTTGCTTATTGTTTAATCTTTTTTTTTTTTTTTTTGGAAACGCAGGTGAAGCTGAACCTTTCACTACTGAAAGATATTAATGATGATATTGACTTCTGTTTCAAGCTGGCCAAAGAGGAATCGGTGATCATTCTTCCAGGTGAGAAATGAACATCTGACCCCTAAATTTGAAACTACAATTTTTTCTTGTTGCCTTTCTCAGAAGGTCGGTTCATTGGCCATAATTCTAGGTTGTTTTGGCTCCAAATACAACCTGAGTCACAGACAAAATTGTAGCGCATCAGATAAATGTCAAGCCAACTTGTTTTCAAGTTTCAAGCATCTCCCCAACTACTAACAGACAAGATCGACCTTTCTCTTTTCAGGAGTTGCAGTGGGACTGAAGAATTGGCTTCGCATTACCTTTGCTGCTGATCCATCCTTTCTTGAAGAAGGTTTAGAGAGGATAAAATCTTTCTACCATAGGCACACTAATATACAATATAGCAACTAAAAATCAAGTCAGCCAACAGCAGTGACCTACAACTTTGTCTTGGATTTTTGTTCTTTTGTATAGTTCTTATAAATGACACAGTGAATAATTCATTGCTACAATTCTATTTGTGATGGTAGTAATAATTCATTAACAAATAAATATTTGGACCTTCAGAGCTTACTCTTTGGTGAATTTGGTTTGAACACTTCTGGGTTGTGTTTACTGAGACAGGTTATGATTCAGATAGCTTGTAGTCACATTGTTAGAAGGATGAATACGTGGAACCAGGTATTGTCTAAAACTTCATGAGCAAGTTCCTTGCAGGTAGAAATTAGCATGATCAGAAACATGCTTGAATCCAAATGCTTTAGTGTGCAGAAATATATAATGCAAAGTTTGTCCTGCTGAGCAGGCTTACTTGATCGCATTATATTTTTATGAATTCTTCTGGTGGGTCGTGAAGGGATCAAGCTTAGGCAGTTAATCAAGTCAAAATTCTTCAGGTAGCATTATATTTTTTTTAATTAAATTAAGTAAAAAATTTAAGCCTTTACTGTTTTTTTTCATCATTCTACATTGTCTTTAACTTCCAGCCTCTTGCTCTCGAGGTTCTTTTTTTGGACCTTCTCTGGATGCCATAGGGTAAGTTTTGGCAATACCCATGAAAGAAAGCAGTACCCAGAAAGCTGCAAGTTGATCTACATAAAAGTGGATTCCCCTCTTCATGCTTGTATAGTCCTTGTATAGTCCTTTTGTTATGATGTAAGCATTAATTATTGGTATATCATCTGGACAATCCAGATGATAGTATTCATATTCCTTTCCATAATCAATCACTTCTCTTCCTCTATTCATTGCTAAGCTTTCTGTGATTGTTTCAGAGACATGGAAAATCGCTAGTCCTCTTCTGATGAAGCCAGGTGAGTCTTCTTATCTTTGTTCAGGTTCTGGTAATTTTTCTACTGGTTTGATATGATGGTCTGTTGAACTTGTGCATATCAATATATGAAAATTTGGCTCAGATATTTGTTGGGAAAAGATGAAGGAGAACCCTGTTTGTTACTCGCCCGCATAAACCATAGAAATCCATGGATGTAATAGAGAGGAAATAGCAGATCTGCTTTTCTGTATGTTTATATGAATATGGTTTTATGGAGCTGTCCTGCTTATTGTCAACCACTACTACTAATATCTTTCTGCTATGCAGGTGAAGCTGAAACTTTCACTACAGGAAGATATTAGTGAAGACTAAAAGTTTGTAGTCAGCCAACAGAGCAGCAACCAACACCCCTGCACCTTAGATTCTTGCTCCATTGTATGGCTATTTTCAATCACAACATTGAATCATCGTTCGCCTTCAGCTCCGTTTGTACTGCTTGTTGCTAATAAGTCATAGCTAATATTAGAGCTTCCTTTTTTGGTGAATTTGGTACAAACTCTTGTGGGCTTCAACTGTCACTGAGACCGGTAGTGATTCAGAGGGCTCGTAGTTAGATAAGTCATTAATATAATGTTAACTTTCTCATAATAAACCACCATAGAAGCATGAAAATCTGGAACAAATGCTGTGTATAGGTAAACTTAGCTTGATCAAAAAACATGCTTGAATCCAACTGCTGATTGTGCTTGTCTTACCATTTGCCTTTCTCTGCATAAATACAGAACAAAGGTTATCCTACTGAGCAGGCATGCTTGACTGTACTATATTTTTAAAGAACCTTTCCAGGTTGGTTGAGATGGTCGGATTCCAAATCATTTGGGCAGATTTGAGCTTGTTCCCTAACCTATTTGAGTGACTTAAACAGGTAAATTCCCATTGCATTCATGGATTAAAACCTTGTTTTCATGCAAAATGAATTGCCCAAAGTCTAGTGAATGAAAGCCTTGTCTTTGTTTTATATTGGTTTCGGTTTCGATCTGTTGAACCTGATTTGCAATTGCCTTGTTTCCATATCAATTAACTTTTGTTGGTGACCAATTAATTTTGTTACTAAAAGTGCATTTGAATGAAATGGCCCAATGCAACTAGAGCTTTCTTGTGGATTTTCACTTGTTCATAATGCCAGAGTGCTAAAGGGTAAATGTTGGTTCCCACATTATTCGATCAAAGTTTCAAATGATTGTTTACATTGATTACTAGGTTTCAGCCATAACTTTTACCTTTTCCAATTTTGAATATAAAATTGAATATCTATTTTGTATTATATATGTTATAATAAATAGTTAAAAATAACACTTTGCAAAACAATCTATATGTGATATGACTTGATTTCTCAATTGAATCAGTAGGATCTCTAGAGTCCGCTTATTTCCAATACTATGAGTACAAAGAGAAAAAGCAAAGACTACCATTAAAGCAGTCCAAGCAAGATTTTCTTATAATGTGTTTGATAGTGATTTTAAGAAGTGTTTTTAACATTTTTAATATTTAAAAATTTATATCTTTTAAATATTAAAAATATTAAAAATACTTTTTAGAATCACTATCAAATACATTCTCAGAGTGCGTTTGAGAGTAATTTTAGAATGATAAAAAATTTCAAGTATTAAAAATATTTTCTAAAATCACTGTCAAATAGGTAATTAGAGTGCGTTTAATAGTGTTTCTATTTGAAGTATTTTTAATATAAGTGTTTTTGAGAGAATCATCTATCAAGTGCCTCTCCAGAAAGAACTACTAGTAAATTTATAATTTTTTAAAAGTACTTTTTAAATTTTGTAAAACACTTGATATTTATTTAAAAACGCATTTTATATTAAAAATGTTTTCTCAAATAGTGGAATCAATAGCGTAAGTCAAAAGAGTATTATGACCCAACACCATTGATGAACTAATCCCATAAATTCACTTATAATAAAACAAGTCGTTATAGAATTTCAAGTAGAGTCAGAAAACATTAAGCAGAAGCACAATATACTTGGGCATCAAGAAAACTAGTGACCTTAAGTTAAAAATCCTGAACCGTCTGCTGTTTTTTTGTCTTCAAAGAACATTAGATGATTGATGTTAGGTTCAGCCCTCATCAACTTTTGGCCTCTTGCTCTCTAGATTCTGTAGAGTGAATTCCAAAAGAAGGTCCAACAGAGACCATTCCAAATAGAAGAACTCACCCTATTCCGAAACCATGCTGAACTTACACACACAAGCATGAAAATAGAAGATAAGAATCAAATTGTTGGCGTGACCAAACACATGGAGATCCCCCAGATTGGTAGGAATCAGTCGTTGTCGAACTGGCGTGGCATGGTGACGAGGATGAACCAACTGACCAACTCAATTGCCTATTCAAGGCCAAGTTACTACAGGACAGATTCATGGCAGAAAATACGGAAGTCGCCGCCTGATCTTTGTCTTGGAGGTTAACCACACTTGAGTTCTGCCCAAACACCGCAAGACTAATTACTGGCTGTTCAAATAAAAAAATGAATTCCTTCCTTCTTTTGAGTACAAAAACATTATTTTTATTCTATTATCATAATCATTCGGGAGAAAAGGAATGAAATCCCGATTTTCACTCGTCATTCCCTCATACCAAGGAATAAAATATTATATCGACACAGACGGAATAAATCATTGTTGGTTTCATCTGATCAATACTATCCAGCATTTCCTTTGCCTTTCTACTCATAGGTGAGTTTTCAGTGATCTTTCCCTAGCCATGGAAAACTGCAACTCCCCTTCAGATCAGAAGTCAGGTAATGCTTCTTCTTTATGGGTTTTTGGTGGGTTTTCTGTTTGGTTTAATCTGATAGTCCATGTGTTTGATGAAGATGCAGTGACTGGAGCAGAGGTTGAGAGAGACACTGATTTTAGGGTTCATGTGTTCTCATCATCATCTGAGGTATAAAACCTAGTTTTTTAAGGCTTGATTTTGATTTTCTTTAGCCACTGCAGTGCTACTCTGGAGTTCAGCCCCCATATTTCTCTTCCATGTCTAACATATTCATACCTAACGATTTTCCACAAAGTGGTGACGAAACATATAACTTGTACAAATCTTTCCATTTTCCAATTCGATCCAATCCATACGTTCGTAGAGCTATTTACTCGATGACAGACATTTCTAGAACACCTCTAACAGATGGACAAATAGTCAATTTTAAAAGAACTTATTGTCAACCTCTTTCAGATATGAATCTATCTGATTCAGAAGGGAAGAACTTGCATTAATATCTCAATTTCAATTCAAACATGGGTTTGATGCATCATACTATCACACTGGAGGTGCTCTTATATCACAATTTTGAATGTTTTGGAATATGATTTGGTTCAGGATTCAAAAATATACTATTGGAAAAACCATTTTGCCTTCTGTTCTTTTGCCTTTCTGCTTTAAGTTGTTCAATTCCTTTTGCCTTATTGCCTTTCTGGAGAAGTTCATTCAACGTCTAGACTTTGCTTCTATCCACTGAACTAGCCAAGGTGGCCACAAAGTCCGGCACTGAGTTGTTTTACTATATTTTTAACATCTGGGCTGTCGTTGCTTTGGTTTTCCCTTTCTTTTGTTGTATGAATCAGTTGCTTGAAAAGCTGCATGAGAAGTGGGACTCTGGGAAGGAGAAGCCATATCCAGCAATGTATTCCAGCGTTTTCGGTGGAATTATTCTTGATCCAGCCATGATGGTGATCCCAATAGATGACCATATGGTTCACAGAGGGCATGGTGTGTTTGATACATCTATAATTCTCAATGGGTAGGAATCATTATTCTTTTCTATGTATATATATTCACATGTCTTCAACTTCATAACTTGTGGGGAATATGAAGAATTTGAAGAGGGAGTCTGGGAAAGAATTTTCGGTTATTTGCATATAGCAAGTACTAAGCCCGCTGAACCTGCTGCTTCCACAGATACTTATATGAGCTGGATGCCCATCTTGATCGGTTCCTCAGATCAGCAGCAAAGGCAAAGATTTCCTCGCCATTTCCTCGGTCAACGCTTCGCAGCATTCTTGTTCACCTGACAGCAGCATCGCGATGCACAGAAGGAACTCTAAGATTCTGGTTGACTTCAGGTCCCGGGAATTTCCTTCTCTCACCCTCAGGATGCCCAACATCTGCATTCTATGCTGTGGTTATCAAGGATAAGATTTATCAGCACAGAGAAGGGGTTAAAGTGATAACATCCACCATCCCCATGAAGTCACCTCTATTTGCCACTACAAAAAATGTAAACTACCTCCCAAATGTCCTTTCTGTAATGGAAGCTGAAGAGAAGGGAGCATTTGCTTCCATCTGGGTTGATGAGGAAGGCCACATTGCAGAAGGTCCTAATGTGAATGTGGCTTTCATAACTCATGACAAGGAGCTTATCTTGCCATTTTTTGACAAGATCCTCAGTGGGTGCACTGCGAAGAGGCTTCTGGAACTGGCCCCCAAGTTGGTTGAGCAGGGGCGACTGAAAGATGTACGAACCGCGAATCTTACAGTGGAGGAAGCTAAAGGTTCAGCTGAAATGATGTATGTAGGAAGTACTCTTCCTTTGCTGCCGATAGTCATGTGGGATGAAAAGGCCATTGGAGATGGTATGCAACTATCCTCTTTCTCCCCACATTTTTTATGAACACTCCCTCCTAAGGCATTCAGAAACTGAAAAATCAGTCTCCTGCATGGTACAAAACAAAGGTTTAGGGACCCCATCCTCTCTGCCCCAAAGGAGTGCCCCTCTGATATGGGGTTTCCACATGTTTCCACATTGGTGCCTAATAGAAATGGAAAAACTTTTGGCTTTTGTTTGATCAGTTTATCTAGTTGGGCCTACTCAGAAGTTTGATCAACAAATTGACTATGTGTGTTTATTGTGACAGGACTGGTAGGTGAGTTAACGATGGCGCTCTCGGATCTCCTTTGGGATGATATGGTAGCAGGCCCTGAAACACAGAGGCTGCTGGTTACCTATGATTAGGAAACCAGTAAATCAAATCAGAAGAGGCCAGAGATACGCATTTCTTAGCCTGCTTCTCATCTTGATGTGTGTTCTTGTTGAGCACAATCAATATCAGCAAAGGCATGCTCTATGTTCATGTCCCTTCTCTGTTTTATCACCTTTGGGAAAAGAGTATTGAATAAAACAATAAAAAGAAAGCTGACCACCAAATCTTAATGCAAACAAATTCTATGGAAATCAAGGTTTCTTTTGCTTATCAATTGCCAGTTGAACTGTTAGAAGCTTAATGGTTCATTATCTCATGACATCAAGTGATTGAAGATGGTGAAATACTGGCATTTCCCAAAACTGAATCATACAAGTTTGAAGCAATATCCTTGATTTTCTGGGGTAAACTATTTCAAATACAAAGTACACACTCACAAACAAGCAGTTGTGTTACACAAAACAATATATGGAGAGATAGCATATGTGCTGATATCTAGTTGGAGAACTTGAAATTGATCCTCATCTCATATTTCTAGCTGATGAACTTGGGAGTTCATCATCCTTTCATATTTCCATTTCATGAAACACTGATACATTCTAAAAAAACATCACTGATCAATCTGCATGGGGCACAATTCCCTGCTCTTCTGTATCCATGGAAAGGAAACTGCAACCTTGAGCTCTAAGCTCACAGCCTGCTCCCTTCCGTGTCTATATTGTCTGTTCTGTTCTAGGCTCAATGAACCATCATGGTTTTAAAAAGCATTTACATGGTTAAATGCACAAGTGATGGAAGAGATGGAGATATCCATGTGGGTATTTAAATATATTTGTTTGATAAGCACAATGCACCTACCATACACCATCCAGAAAGCATCTTCTTCATTGGTTTTGTTTTGGCCAGTTTCATATTAATTTTGCCCATCATCTGTCTGTCTTTTTCTGGTGAGATCCACATGGCCTGCCAATTTTTTTAGAATTCTATGATTTTGACTAGAAAACAATTGAGTGATGGAATCACATTTTGTCCTTTAACTTCATCTGTAAGCCAACTTGAATGAGTGAACCATCCACTCAAATATGAACTTGGGCACAAATTATTTGATAGATATGTGGATTCCAAGGGCTGAGTGATTCCTCCACTTTGGTCATGGGCATTTTTACTGTTGAACATGACTTCAAGCAGTTCCCTTGCTCAGGTTGGATTGTTAGAAGTCAAAAAAATGGTATGGGGTGGGTAATTTTACCAATGTGTTGAGTTTATATACACCTTGAAGGGAAGCAAAAATGATAATTTCACGAAAGTTTAATTAAACATGAAATAGACCTTTTTTTTAATAACCTAAAAGATCGTTTCTACAAAAAACAATATTATCCATGTCAGAAATATGTTAGAAAATGAAAGTTTGTATAGAAAAATAACCTTGAAAATTGAAAAGCCTTTTTCTTTGAAAGATAAAAATTGGAGTGAAACAGAAAAAGTTGAGAAAATTGAACTTATTTCTAAAATTATGAAGCTTGAGGCATGCCTAGGATTGTGAAGAAGAACAATTAGACACTGAAAATGTAGTTAAGCTGTAATGATGAAATTATCAAACTTTAGAATGGTCGGTCAACATGCTTTAGAAATATAGAACAATTTGGATGGATCAAACAACTCCACATACTTTAATTACTGCTTCAATAAAAGAATTCAAGGAGGGCAATGGCATGTATTGCTGGGCAGTCCAACAATACATAGTGCCCTAAAGAACCTTAGGAGCACTCCAAAGCCTCCTTTCACCATAATTAGCTATAGTTAACTTACGGTTCACTTATGGGACCGATTCTTCCACTAGTCATCAAACATGGTGGAAATCAGCAGATCTTGGACGAACCCTGATCTTGCAGTAGTTTGTCTGATCTTCTTTTCTCGTTCTTCAGAACTTAAGGAAGAATAGACACTGGAAATCAAGAAAGAAACAGTGTTAGAACTTACAAAGGGGCCAAATGCAGCTCTACCGCTGACATATAATAGGGAACCTCTAGTTAATGACCAATAAAACCATTCGTTTTTAGGATTTTATTGGCTTTTACATGCAAGTATGAAGTATTTCATCTACGATAAAAGCGCATGCTATAATGCATAATTAATCAATGGAATAGTCTTTTAGATCAGTAACGGATATGAAGGAAGTTGCAAGAAAAGTTGTAATTCCAAAAGCCTCCTCATGGCAACTTCTGGCTGGTAGTACTCTTATCAAGCACAGGGGTCGACCTCCATTGAAAAAGGTTTGAACAAATTAAAGCGCAAACATCAAAAAAGGTTTACGTAAGTACAAGATAATTTGTTATCAAGTTTTTATATCATTTCCATCTTGAAAAAAGATGCATACAGAAGTATAGAATGGTTGGTTCCTGAAAATTTTCTACAGAAGAAATTGAGAATTAAAAGAAATAAAACATCCTTTACAATTCTTATTACTAGATGCTCATTTACCTGTGTCATTGCTAATGCATCACCGAGTCTCACCCAGTATATCCTTGAATGGTCTCACATATCTCAACAAGCATTTGAAGTATCTAGTTTGTACTTCCCAAGAGAAGATGTGTGTGTGTGTAACGGAAAACAAGAACTATCTGCAACTAATTACAAGACTTGGTAAGTCTTAGAGACTGTGGGTCCATGTTTTGCCAAAAGGAATAAAGAGAAACTTGAATCCACTACCTTGTATTCCAGGTTTTCTTTGATGAATTTGCTCCAGAAATGTCTTCGAGGTCGGGAACCACAGATTTTGTAATCTCTTCGGCTTCACATAAAGGGAAGTTCAAAGCAAGAGATGAGAGCAATGACTCAGTGAGTGAATTAGATGCATTAGCATTGCTAGGCCGATATCCTCCACCACCCAAAAGCACCTGCAGGTGAGCCTCACGGAGATCCCGTCCCAAAAGGGACAGGGCTTGGCTGTTTGGAATAGCAACTCTGCGTAATCTACGACGCCTCTGCAAGTAACTTTTAGTTAAGGAAAACGACATCAGAAATTCAATATTAATGAGTCAAGGACAGGTTATGGCCATGAAAGGAGAAGGATTTTGATAGACAGCCAACATAAAAGCCTTTTGGTTAAATCTCTCAGAACCAAAATCCAAAGGAGCTATGATTTCAGCAGAGGATATGGTTGCTGATGGGAATGAATGGCAAAAATGCTTCTCAAAGCCTACCACAAGTAGTTGAGATACAAGACCTTTTTATTTGAGTCGAATAAGGTTATCACCAAGAACAGGCACCCAATATTGCTTATTCGATCATCTGGACTAAAAGAAATATATAATTTCATTCTTTTTCGGCAGCAAATATATGAAAAGGATATCTTAAACAAGTGCCTGTGTTGCATTGTTATATGACCTAGCATGTCTCTTGCAATCTTAACAGAGCAAATTGGACAAACCTGAAAGAGAGGAAGACAAAAAAAAAGGGAGAATCAGTCTTGTATCTTTTGGGTTCAATAAATGTTCTTCTATCATGAAAATTAGTCAATTTAGAGAGAAAAAATAGCAATAAACAAATTGCCAATGTGACGGACTTATCCGTATTTATGATTCAAAACTAAATGAAATTTAAGATAATGTATTGAATAACTTCTATCAAGAATCCAAAGACACCTAACTAAAAGGTTGATTGATGACATATAGTTATCCATCAATCTTTTAGATTTGCAGCGCCTTGAGTCTTATCCAATCCTAAGATACATATCCTCTTGTACATATTAGAACTAGAAACTCATGATCCATAACCCAACATAGACATTAAGGCTACGTTTGGTTGGTGGAATCACATAGGATATGATAGGATGGGATAGAATATGTATTTTTAGGATATAATGTCTCATTGGATAAGAAATGCATATCCCAAGATATCATTTCTAATGCCATATGATATTCTTGGATATCATATACAATGTACATGAAATCTTGAAGTAATATATGCAATATGCTATGTTTATATTTAGTTTGTAAAATAAACAAGAAAATGAAACTAAATATATATTATTTTTCAATGTTCAATAATTGTATTGCATTTCAATATTTGCCAATAAAAAAAATACAAAAAAATCTCTTACATTTAATAATATTCATGATTAAAATATTTAGAATTTTTAATTTTTTTATATTACATTATTCAATTTATTTAATCATTTTTTTTTATTTTGTAAAATAAAAAATATAAAAAAATGATTAAAAAAAAATTATGATACATGAGACATGCATATTCTATATCTCAGTTTAGGATAAACATATCTCATATAGAAGGGGTATAAAACAAAAATGGATAATATATCTTACTACTTATCCTATATCAATTTTGGTTGAACATAAGATAAGTGATAGAATAACTTATCCTATCCCATTGCCAACCAAACATGGGATAAAATCTTAAACTATCCCATACTATATATAGCCAACCAAATATAACCCAAATGTAATTAAAACGATTCTCCTCTCAATTATCAAAGAGTTGATCTTAAACTAAATTATAATGTCTAAAACAACTATCTTCATCATCCTACAAATATGCAATATTTAATCTTAGATAAATCTGGTAATGACCCAGCCAATCAACAAATACACACAAGAACAGTTCAATATCTTCTCTCACTTCTCTTCCTTTTTATTTATTCTCTTACTTAAAATTTAAAAATAAATAAATGATAACAACAAACTAAACAATGTAGGGTTCAATTTGTTTAGCAATACAATGTTTTTTCAATCTCAGTAAGTATTAGTATTTTGAGGCTTGGATAATACTAGAACCTTTTCCACATTGAAAAACCCACATGGAATGGAATGCATATGGAAGAACACTGATACAAGAGCTCCAATGGCCCTTGTAGTGTACAAACACAAGTTGCCAAGCTGCAACTTACAGTTCCCTCCAAATATAGCTTCAAAGTACCAAACCCATATGGACACCTCAGGATATTGCAGAAACAGAGATGAACCCCATGGTCCTTAAAACCTGTGTAATCTAGCAAAAGGGACACCTAGAACACTAGCAATGAAGCAACTTCACCTAGGGCCTAACATCCAAGTCTCACACTCCAACAGCTTTCAGACTCTTAACTGAGAGCTGGGACATTAGCTAGAGGTATGTAGCCACAGTTGTCAACAGCAAATCAATGGAGAGACACATTACTACCACCTTTGATATCCAGACTCTTTCAATTTCATCCAGCGAATCTGTGTTGATATGGCGTGACAACGGCAAGGGTTTGCAAATCTTTGTGTTGTTTTGCTTTGGATATTCATTGTGTTGATTCCCCCCCCCTAAAAATAAGGGTAAAACATAAAAGACAGAAACTCTTTTGTCCAAGTGTCAGTCCAATTGTTTTCTTTTGTAAGCAATTTGTGGTCTTGGTCCAAGTGTTGTATTGTTGACAGGCCTAATTCTTTATTTAACTTTTTTTGTGTGGGTGGGCTATAGATGAGGGTGGGTAAGTTTTTTGAATGCCTCTTCCTTTTGTTTTTAGCCTATAGGCGCTTGTTGTATACCTTTTGTATGCTTTGGGCTTGCCGTTGAGTGCCCTGTTTCTTTTAATATACTCTTTATTGTGTCTTTGCCTATAAAAAAAAAATAAAAGAAAGAAACATTTAAAAAAAAAAAGAATATGTTATCTTTTGTTTATAATTGACTTCAAAGTGATTTTAGCTTGAATTGTGAAGGATCAGACACTTAGACACACACCTGCATCTGACACCCATACCCGAACCTATGTAACATATGCTACCACAAAAGTACAAATAGGCCCCTAAGAGGAACTATAGGGACCCCTCTTTCCTCTTAGCACTCTTTCACCAAGTTTCCCTCATCTATTCTCTATCTCTCTATAAAACTCACTCACTCTAACGAGACAATCTTCAGTGTATAAGAAGTAAGAACCACTATCCAGACCCTAGGGTAGGCCCCAAGCTCAACATGGTTTCTTTAATTGTTTCTCCAAATAAACCAACCCCAACTTCATCCGACAGGCTAGATGGTCAGTCATATCTCTGACTTCAGTTCCCTTCAAGACCTAAAAGGAATTCAAAAGTCCTTCTGTCCTACCTAAATGAAGACTCCTCAATCTCAATACCACCCTGGAAAGTGACCTTCAAGATCGCATATTTCAGCATAACACAAGATCTGTTGCATTAAACAGCAACAAGGTAATCCATGGAGCTTATAAACACTGCCACCAATGAAATCAAGAGGCCCTCCTCCAATCCCAATCAAAGACCACAAACTTCCACAACTCGTGACATGAAAAAGATTAATGGATCAAACGTGCCGACTTTCCTTTTGACAAAATCTCCAAGGGATTGTATCAAACACCTAGGCTCCAATTTGATCTTCACTAGGATGGAAGGGGGTGTTCATAGATAAAGGGTAGGAAACAGCATTGAATTGCTTATCACTGTCCTAGAATAATCAAGTATCAACTGCGCACAATCATTCAACTGTTGGAACTTGTGGGGCTTGCCGGTAAGATTCAATAGAAACCAATCAGCTCTCTTCAATCTTTCCCCCCAAAGAAACTCATAATAGCTATCAATCTATGAAAATCCTCATAAAAGCAGCTCAATTCCTCCTCCTCTCAATCTAACCCCCTTTGTCCCTTTTGTTTTATGTTTCCTTTTACAGATATCAAAATCAAATCAATCGTTCCCCAATAAAATCACAACCCAAAAATAAATAACTAACTAGATACACAAATTGTGTTTCACGTTGCAAAGCTTTTCCAGCGATTCACTTCTCCAAAACAGTCTCCTTGGGAAATTGTTACCTACAAGTCAACTTTTATTGTTCATGCATAAAAAATAAATAAATAATTTTACCGGGAAACAAACAGAGCTTGATTCACATATAAACGCCAAAATTCATTATTCCCATATCAAAAAGCATAAATAAAACCAAAAAAAAAAAAAAAAAACGAAAACTCACGGCGACTCTGGATTCGAAAGAATGTTCATCCTCGAGATGCGAGCACAGCGAGGCGATATCGTGATCTTCGTAACAATACGGGCACGGAATATCGTCTTCCACCTCCAAATCATCGATGCACAACCGATCTACCAATCAAAAAGCAAAAAAATAAAAAATAAAATTCAACAATATTCTCAAAAATAAAAAATAAAAAAAATCCACACATCAGAGCTTCAAACAAAATAATTTATTTATTTTTTTTAAAAAAAGAAATACCTGAATGAGATTTGTTGGTTTGATGAAGCATGTACTGCCTCTTCGCAACCGCAAGACGCGACGACCAGTGATCGGAGTCCATTGAAGATTTGCGAGGTCGAAGATGAAGAGACGATGATAACTCCAATTACTACTGGAATTTATTTTTTCAATTTATTATTCTGGCTGTGGAGGTTGACGGAGTTTCTGAAATATTGGGGGCCTGTCTGGTGGAGAAGGTTGACGATGACGTGGCAGATTCAGAAGGTGTGTGGGCAGTCAATTTACGCGGCCTTGTCGATTCGCCGAGACACCTACTTTTGACACGTGTCTTTATTTTGAGGTACCTCAAGTTCTGGCTTCCAAAATGAAATTCACGGAAAATGGCACGTTTACATACATAGAGTTTTATGTATACAGTCTTCTTCAATGAAAATAACTGGAATCGACCCATATGGAAAAACATGAAATTATATCTTAAGTTCATACTTAAATTAATGTATTTAATTAAAAATAATTAAAATCGTGTGAGCTTCTTAGGTTTTTATATATTAACTTTATATATGTGGAAATATTATCCTTAGACGGATTCTTGCGGCTTTAATACATATCTAAAAAATTAAGATAAATTTATACATATGTAGTGTCAGAAACTTTATCTCATTTTTGATATGAGACATTATAATATAATATTTAAATGTTGTCTTATAACGTCCCATAATATTATAATATAATATTTAAATATTATCTTATAACGTCCTAAATCAGATAAGGAAGAAAATTATATATATATATATATATATATATATATATATATATATATATATAGAGGTTTTTAACTGTGAAGGCCAGAATCCCGGCTAATATTGACTCAACTCATAATATTTTATTTTACTTTTTTTTTTTGTAAGACAAAATCAAGCAATCACTGCGAAAAAACTCATAATATTTAAGAGAAAGTTGCATCACACGAACTCCATTATTCTTCTCCAAAAAACTACTAAAAATCTGAAATCCCTCCTAGGGTTTCTGCCATTGATTTCCTCTCACTACATATACGATCAAACAAGAGTAGACAAGATTGCAGCAATAGTATTGAGATCCCTATCAGAATTCGCTGCAGCATCATAGATCTGCTTGGGCATGGTCAGCTTTGGATGCATGTAGAAGTTGTTGAAGCAATAATCCACCAAATGGTTTACTTGGCTTGGAATGTAATCAATAGCAGAACGATAATCTTTTGAGTCAATCAAATCAACCAGCCCATCAAGCTCGTCTGCAGCCAAGGAGGCGTTCATGGCACAGTCATCAAGCATATCTTTCAGTTCTCCAGGTGGGGTGCTCCGAGCCATCTTGGATGAGAGGTCATAGAAGGAGTGGATGGTGACCCTGGCACACCCAGTGGCCACCTTGGCCAGTGATGGCACGTCGGAGGGGCCATTTTTCAGGCAGGCTTGGCAGACTGGTGGCTCCCTTGTGTTCTTGCAGAGGCCAGTGATCAAGGCTGGATCAGCTGCTTCTGCAAAAAGAGATGGGTGAAGATGGTGGTGGGAGAAGATGTAGAGGAAGAGGGTGAGGAGGAAGAAAGAGTAAGAACAAGAGCTAGAAGTATAAGCCATTTCTCTCGATCTTCAGTTGATTAATACAGTACTAGGCCTTTGTGTTCCTCAGCTTTTCTTGAGAAGCACTTATGTTATATATACAAGCTAAACCACATCGGTTAGATTTTTTTTTTTTTTTTTAATAAATTTTGGTCCATTTAAATATGGAAACTAGCTAGATCTTTTTCTTACTTTGGTTTGATGCCTCTTTTGATGCCTATTTTTTAAGTCAAGTTTGTTCTATTTTGGTATTCCCTTATAGGATTTTTGTATTTAATTTCCTTGGATTAATTAAATAGATTTTATTATCTTTCCCTTTTTTCCTCTTTGATATTCCTATTTTTGGCATATTTGTTCTATCAAGTTTAATTAACCACTCTTTCATATTTTCATAAATGTCAATAAAATTTAAAGATAAAATAGTAATTAAAATTTGTATGTATTATTGATTAAGGTGGTGTCTATTTATATGATTTTTTTTTTTTCAAATGCGAAATCTCATTTGAATTATTTAAAATCTAATTAAAAGTGGGTATTTGGTAAAACTTAATACTTATTATTTAACGATTTAAGTTGATTTTAAGTTAAATTGTTTTTAAGTTGTTAACTTAAAACTTATTATTTAGTTTTTATTTTAAGTATTAAGGTTGGTCAATCGGAAAGAAAGGGTTATGAATGTGAAATCATGGTCGTTAAATATACTCTCACTAAATGTGGACAAATAAGACAAAAATAGATTTGAGATTATGAATAAATTAATTATTTTGACTTAATATTTAAAGTCATTTTTAACTTTAAGTTGTGATACTAAGTTGTTTTACTAGATATGTTTAACCTACTTAGTAATTTAAATAAAGTTATTAAGTAATTAAATTGATTTATCAAACGCTCCATGTTTAGTAAAACTTAATATTTATTACTTAATAATTTAAGTTGACTTTAAGTTAAATTATACTTAAATTGTTAACTTATAATTTATTATTTAATTTTTATTTTAAGTATTAAGGTTATTTGATAAAATTAACTTAAAACCTATTCTAAATCATTAAATTGACATATTTATCATTATAAATTATAATTAGAGAAAAGGAAGTTGAGTAACATTTGAGATTGTGGAGTAACAAAGAAGATCATGGAAGTAATTAAAATAAATGAGGTAAAAAGGTAAAATGAATATCTCGATTTAAGAATAAGTTAATTGTCTTTTACTTTATTATTTTTACTTTAAGTCATACCATTAAATTATTTTACTAAACATATTTATATTTAATGACTTAAATTAAGTTATTAAGTTATTTTAAGTTATTAATTTACTTAATGAAGACTATTTTTTATTTTTTTATAAAAGAAAATAAGGTAATTAAATTCCAAATCAATTAATTCCTTATTTATGTATTTTCTGTTTCTTAGATGTTGCTTTTTGTATTTTGACCCTTCATGTCTATTTATTTCACATAGTTTATTTTTTATTTATATTTCATTAATGTCTTGCTATGGTTTTCCCTTTTTAATATCTACTTTATAAGATTATGCTCCATATTTTACAAGTGCTTTTATAATAAAGACTAGATTATTGTCAAATTTAATAAGAATAATTACTTATATTTATAATTATTTTTTTGGATCGAGTTTTCACCATGAAGAGATTAAATGAATCAAGGTATATAATTTCTAATTTCCAAAAAAATCCACCCCATACCAAAAAAATCCAACCATTTTAAAAAGAATGAATATTGCATGGGTACAACAAATTTTTTAAAATGCTTTTTTTTTAAAATCGTTATGATTTCATGTATAAAGGCAAATTTACTATAAAAAGTGAACTTATCTTTAAGAAAATGAGTTTAATTAGTGTAAATATTTTCAATATAAAAAGTAAATTCATATTTTTAAAAGATTTAAATGGTGTTTGTTTTTTGACTTAAATTTAAATAAAACTTAATTGTAAATACAACTTAATGGTATTAAGTATTAGATTATTTATTTTTTATTATTTTATTTAAATTAAGTATTGAGTATTAATAAAGTCAGGATCATATTGAAATTATATTTTGATTGTTTCAAAAAATTATTTTTAACATTTAAAATATTTGATATTTTGTATTTAATAAAAATAATTAAATAGTTAAAAGTAAATTATTCAAAAGTTAACAAGTAAATTACATTCAATATTAAATTAAAAACAAATATTATTTAAATGTTAAAGTAAAATAAGTAATCAAAACTATTATATTTTTTAAATAGGTTATTTGATTAAATGGGAAGAAATAATCACCATTTTATAAATTTAATCCAAATTTTTTTAACTTAAAAATACTCATTTTCGAAAAAAAAAAAATCTTACTTTTTTTGTTTTTTCAAATAATTTTTTCTTTTAAAACTTATATGTAAATAATCTAACTATTGAAAGGTAAAAATGAGTTATTTTTTAAATTCAAACATGGAATAATTATTTTTTCTCATATTTATTTTAATAGCGTCTACTTACACTCTCTCTCTCATTGCATTGATATATACCTGTAGTTTATACATTTGTTTGAATCAATGACTCCCACATATGCCAAAACTATAACTAACTTCAACCAACTAGCTCAACAAATCAAGAAATGTTCCATGGTCAAGGAGCTGGAATCTGTATATGCCTCCATGATCAAGGCCAATGCAAACCAAGACTGTTTCTTGATGAATCAATTCATCGCTGCATGTTCCATCTTGCACAGAATAGATTATGCAATTCTAGCATTTACCCACATGCAAGAGCCCAATGTTTTTGTGTACAATGCAATGATCAGGGCCCTTGTTCAATGTTATCATCCAGTTCAAGCTCTAGACTGTTATTTAGATATGGTCCAAGCTCAAGTCTCCCCTAGTAGTTTTACATTTTCATCGTTGGTTAAGGCTTGTAGCTTGGTATCTGAATTGGGGTTTGGAGAAGCTGTGCATGGTCATATTTGGAAACATGGGTTTGATTCTCATGTGTTTGTTCAGACTGCTTTGGTTGATTTGTATGGGAATGCTGGTAAAATTGTTGAGGCGAGGAGGGTGTTTGATGAAATGTCTGCAAGAGATGTTTTTTGCATGGACCAAACGAAGATTTCGGGTTCATGCCAGGACTGGGGATATGAGTTCTGCGAGGCAGTGTTTGATGAAATGCCGGAGAGAACACTGCTTCATGGATGCTGTGATTGATGGTTATTCGAGATTGAGGATCGTGGAATCTGCGGAGCTGTTTATTAATCAAAATGCCAACCGACTAATGTCATGGACAACCATGATTCGCTTGCTATTCTCAGAACAAACAGTAAAGAAGCTTTAGCAGTTTTTACTGAGATGCAGGCAAATGGATTCATCCTGATGAGGTAACCATGCAACGGTTATTTCACTTGTGCCCATCGGGAGCACTTGACTTAGGAAAGGAAATACTCTCTATGCAATGAAATGGTGTTTGATCTTGATGTTTATATCGGGTCTGCATTGATTGACATGTATGCCAAGTGTGGAAGCTTAGACAAATCCATTGTGGTATTTTCTTAAATTGCGGAAGAAGAACCTGTTCTGTTGGAACTCAATAATAGAAGGGCTTGCAGTTCACTGTTATGCAGAAAGAAGCGGCTGTCCATGTTTAGCAGGATGCAGAGGAGAAAAATCAAACCAAATGGGGTTACTTTCATTAGTGTTCAAGGCGCCTGCACTCAACGCCGGACTTGTTGAAGGAAGGTCGCAAGAGGTTACTAAGCATAGCGTGATTTTTCCATCCCTCCCGCGATTGAACACTATGGTTGCTGGTTGAATCTATGGGCAAGGGCCGTCTGCTGAGATGATTGGGACTGGTAAGGAGCATGAGAATTGGAACCAAATTCTGTTATATGGGGAGCATTGTTGGGCGGTCTCAAGCTTCATAGTAAACTTGAAGATTGCTCAAGTTGCAGTCAATGATTGAAGGTTTTGGAGCCAATAATAGCGGGTATTACACCCTTTTGGTTAACATGTATGCAAAGTAAATCGATGGAGTGAGGTAGCCGAATACCATGGCAAAAATCGAAGGAACTAGGAGTGGAGAAGACGAGTGCCCCGGTCCAGTTGGATTGAAATGGATAGACTAATTCATCAGTTTGCAGCTTCTGATAAATCTCACCTGGCTTCAGACGAGATTTACTACTTTGCTGGTTGAGGTTAGATGGCAGCGAAAGCCTATCTGCTATGTACCCGAACTTGGATCTGCTCCATTATAAGTTTGTTTTCCATACAAAATAGAAAAAGGATATATGAAGGTTTGTTCAGAGAACTTCAAAAAGACAAAAGAAATAAAAAATAAATTTAAAGTTTAATAGTTTTTTACTTTTTTTTTTCAATATTTATTTAATTATTAATTTTCTCTTATATAAATAATAATTAGTTTTAAAATTTATTAATTTTTTAACTAATTTTTAAATTATAATTGATCTTTTTTTCTTTTTCTTACTATGTTTAGTTCTGGAAATTTGAAAATGTGAGGGAAAAAAAATAAAGAGGAAAAGTGAAAAAAAAGAAAAAATAAAGGAAAATAAAAAATAGATTCAAAATTAATAAATTATTTGTATATATTTCTTTAAACTCATTTCACTTAGTTTCATCCATTATATAAAGATTAAATAAATTTAAAATATATAAATTTCTAACTAATTTTAATTATATTTAATTTTTTTAAAAAAAATTTATGATAAAATCAAATATAAAAAAATTATTTTTCATAGTATTTTTTTTCTTTCCTTAATACTTTTCAGAAATTAAATATAGTCTTAATATTTTTTTAAGAATCAGAAATAGTCTTAATTTATTAAATAAATCAACCTTCATTTTTCATATAAAATAAAAATACAAAAAAATAATTTTTATTACATTTTTACCCTTCAAAGTTTTTTGTTAGAACACCAACCCCACTAGCTCAATTTGAACTACTTTAGTCCAATTTGATTTCATGTTCCTACTTTGTTGTAGGGAGATTTTCTCACCTCAATCTAAATCCTATTGGATAGAATGAATCTACATGGAATTTCTAATATCCATTAAGATTTTCTTAGCAGTGCAAAAATTATCTCGTCATTGTCAACCTGCATTGACTTTACCATATCCAAAAAAATCCAAATAAATAAATCCCCCAAAGTTTATCACTTTTGTAGCAACCCCCACCTATAAATATTCCTTGCTAGAGTAGGTTTGTGCACCCCCACCTATAAATATTGCGTGCTAGAGGTGGCTTGTGCACTTGTACTACAAAGATATTTACTTTTTGATACCTAAAGGAGATGACTTTCAAAATAGCTTTCTTGCTAGTTTTCTCGAGTATTGCTTCTGGTGAGGCTCTCTCTCTCCCTCTCCCTCTCCTTCTCCCTCTCTCTCTTAAACATTATCTGTCGTACGTTGAATGACAGGTTTACTATTTAAACATTATCCGACATAAACATTATCTGTCGTACGTTGAATGACAGGTTTACTATTTAAACATTATCCGACATACGTTGAATGACAGGTTTACTATTTGAGGGAATCCCAAAAGCGGATGCAAGGGGGGAATTCCGATGTCCGAGGATGATCGATTGTAGTAAAGTGTGTCAAGGATTTCCTTATAAATGTGTGGATGGCAAATGCATATGTGGGGAATCAAAGGAAACCCTGGTTTTCAACTCTGCCTCTCAACTTGAAGCAAGGGTGCAACCAGAGGAATCATGTGCCGGTGCTAAGGACTGTAATATCATTTGTCCTCACTCAGCCAAATGTGTTAGTGGCCAATGTGTATGCGAGAAAATATGGGGTTCACCCCCGTGAAAACATGAAGAAATGTGTTTCTAGGGAAAGCTATTTCTCTTATAATAAAAGAGTGGCATTTTTATTTTGGATACCTTCTTCACTCCAAATTTCCAATTATGTTGTTTATTTTGCAATTGTAAGTTTCTTTTTGTGTCTTCTACTCGTTGTTTAGGGAAAGCTATAGATTTATTTCGTAACTGTTTTTAAAAATTATTTTAAAATATTGTTTACCGATATTTGAAAAATTGAAATGTTTTAATATACATATTTTCTATGTTTTTAAATATGTTTAAAAATAGATTTTATCTAAAAAAATTTAAATGAAAACAACTAATTTTCATAAAATATCCTATTGTGGACCTCATTTTGCTCCATACGTTTCCACTCAATGACGTGACTTGTTTTTTAATTTATTTGGTGAAAAAAAATATGATTTTTAGAAAAGGCGAAGTAAACTTCACAATTAACTAAGAAATTTATGGATACAAAAAAAATCATAAATAAAAAACAAGTCATAATTACGAATAAATAAACAAAGTGAGGGTGAGAGTGTAATAAAACACTATCATGAAAATAAGATTAAATCAAATATAAAATTATCATATGCATATCAAGCAATATTCATTAAACATAATAGTTGGCAATTAGAAGAGAAAACTTATATGTAGGACCCCCACCAAAGCTTAATTGATTTTGCATGAATTAATCCCATAAATTCCATTATTTTGAAATTATGAAAATCATATTCATACTTATTTAAAATAAAGAAAAATAAGAAAATTATTTGAAAATTAAATAAAATTTGTGAAAGTGCTTACCTAAAAGAAAAGGTAACAAGTTAATTAAAAACGAGATTTTTTTAACCTAAAATCGGATGAAAAATTGTAGAATTAAAAAATATTTGAAAATTGAGGCGGAATTAAAACTATTTGAAAGAAAATTAGAATTTTGATATTTATTTGAAAATTGAAATATTGAAAATTAAATTTAAAAATTGAAAATTTGAAAAATTATTTGAGGATGAATTTTTTTTTAAATTAAATTTGAGAATTGGAATTTTGAAAATGAAAGTTTTGAAAATTAGAATTTTAGAAAATTATTTGAAAATTAAATTTAAAAATTAAAATTTTTATAAAAATTAAATTATTAATATTAAAAGATGAAGAAAAAAAAAGAGGACCGACAGTTGGCCTGGGCGGGCAGGAACAGGAAGAAACGGGTTGCTTTGGCCGGAAAGATCAGCACTGTGCTTGTAAAGCGGAACCTCTTTCTCAGCATCTCCAGCTTTGGAAGCAGCAATTGATACAGCTAAAATAGCATTTGCTCCAAGTTCACCCTTCTTTTCGGTTTTGTCCTGGTCTATCATTTGGGACTGAAGTGTAGGATCCATACCAATCAATGCTTCAGATATTTTTTCATTGACATTCCTAACAGCTCTGGTCACACCATTTCCAAGATATGTTCCCTTGTCCCCATCCCGCAATTCTACAGCTTCATGCATTCCAATAGGAGTACCACTAGGAACTGAAGCACGGAACATTCCTTTATTGGTGTACAAATCCACTTCAACAGTAGGAATTCCCCTGCTATCAAGAATCTGCCTTGCCTTCACCTTCGTGATCACGGACGAAACCGCTTTCTTCACATGGTTCGAGATGAAGAGAACGGGATCGGGAGTCTTGGCCCTAACAGCAGCATTGAAGGCATCTTCGATTTTGCGAGAAAGCATGTGCTTGTCGAGATAATCTTGCTCTGACACTTTCTACTGATGACTCTGTTTGCTTCTTCTTTTCTCTCTCTCAGGAAAATGGAAATTTCCGAAGAGGCTTTTGAATCCAAAATCAAATCTTCGTACTGGTTCGTGTTTAGTAGCTCAGGCTCGCGAAAGAGTCGAGGCCCTGTTTCCTGATTGGAACGACGTCGTCAGCCAGAAGGTCCTGGTACTCCACCAAAACCCTGGACCTCTTTCCTAGCTTCCATTTCTCTAAGGAGCGCCAAGATCTCAGCCTCGAAGCCCACTGTCGGCATGCCCAACCAGTCGCTGAAAGCTTCCAGGTTGCTTGAGGACCAATTCTCCATAGGCACCTTTTCCCTTGATACCAAACCAAGACGTGACCCCTCTTCCTTATCCTTCTGAGATTTTAACTCATATGAAACGTTGGTGAAACAGGCACCAGAAACGAACCTCACCAGTTTTCAAGCCAAGCCAAGGAAACGAACGTGGAAGGACCAGCAGTAAAGCTGTATGAACGACCCAAAGGTTAACAGAGACATCAGGTAGAATGGCATCCAAAAAAAAAAAGAAAATGCACGGTTCACAATGAACATACTTGGGGTGTCTCCTCTCGAGCCAAGCATGCTTGGCTTCAAGTGCTCTGTTTTTCCTCCAAAAACCCCCCTGCTGAAAAACCTTCTCCAACTTTACTTTCCGAGCTCCGTTTTCTCTCAACCCCCTCTGGTTTCTTTCTTCCCAGCTTCTCTGCTGAAAGTCTTCCTGTTCAAGCCCCTACCCGATCCACTGCTCACCCTCGTCAAAAGTGTCTCCATCCTCAACCACCACTATGGCAAGGTGGTCATGTCCTCACCACACGTGTCAGCAGCTTGCTCACCTGGAAGCCGCCCCCTCACTCCAACAACATACTGCCAACTCCTCCCGATGTGAGAAAAAAATATCCCATGAAATGATACTAATAAAAGTAATAATAAAAAAAAAAAACGAATAGTCCTTGGTCCGCAAAAGGGATCTACACCTATTTTATGGTTGTCAAAGAATCGTTACCAAAGAGGCCCTTGATATTTAATCAAACAAACAAAATCATAAACATTAATGGGGTTGCCCAAACACCATGACCTGGGCTAGGGGCAAGATCAAATTTAGTGTTATTGCATCTTAACTTATGATTAACACATTTTAGAAGAGATATAAAAAAGATGATAGATGATATACATCATCACTGATCTTATTCCATGTTTGTTAAGCATACCAATCAAATGTAGAATATGATATGTTATTCCTTATTTTTCTTATCTCATGCTCTATTTAGTCAGCCAAATATATCATTTCTTGTATTTGATTGGTATGTTCAACCAATTGAGGAAATAAAATAATGGAAAAAAAATAAATTATTTGGTTTTTGGAAAATTTAGGGGAAAATGTAAGGAGAATAAAAAAAAAAAAAAAAAAGAAATACAAAGCGAAGGAAAACAAAAAATAAATTTAGATTATGTTTGGTTCCCTGAAACTTTGAGGAAAAATATATGGGAAAGAAAATAAGAAGGAAAAATAGAAATGATGAAAAAGTTAAGGAAAATAAAAAATAGATTTAAAATCAATAAATTATTTAAATTTTTGAGAAATCGCTTTTGATATTTTTTGAAAAATATTTGATATGTGATTTTCTTAAAAGTATATATCTTGCATTATAACTTATGATTAACACATTTTAGAAGAGATAAAAAAGATGGTAGATAATATACTTCATCATTTCTTCTATTCCATTTTTTTTTAGCGTATCAATCAAATATAGAATATGATATGTTATTCCTTATCTTTTCTTATCTCATACTATATTTAGCCAACCAAACATATCATTTCTTGTATTTGATTGGTATGTTCAACCAATTGAGGAAATAAAATAATGGAAAAAAATAGATTGTTTGGTTTTTGGAAAATTTAGGAAAAAATGTAAGGAAAATAAAAAAAAATAAAAATAAAGAAATACATAGCGAAGGAAAACAAAAAATAAATTTAGATTATGTTTGGTTCCCCGAAACTTTGAGGAAAAATATATGAGAAAGAAAATAAGAAGGAAAAATAGAAAGAATGAAAAAGTGAAGGAAAATAAAAAAATGGATCAAAAATCAATAAATCATTTTTATATGTTACATCAATTTCACTAACTTATTTTAGCTCTTTGATATAAAAATTAAATAATTTGAAAATGTTTAAATTTTTAATTAATTTTAATTATATTTGATTTTATTCGGAGTTTTCCATTAGATAATCAAACGTGAGAAAATAATTTTTCTTAGAATTTTTTTTCTTAATGCTTTCCATAACCAAATATAACTTTAAAGTTAATAAATTATTTTCACATATTTTTTCAAATTCATTTTAATTATTTTTCTTTTTTTATATAAAGATTAAATAATTTTAAAATGTACCCATTGTAAACTAATTTTAATTTTATTTATTTATTTATTTTTACTTTTTTAGTGATCAATCAAATATAAAAAATAATTTTCCTTAATATTTTTTTCGTCCATGCAACATAACCGTGGTATGTTAAATGAATCAACCTTCATTTATCCTTCAAATTTTTTATCATAAGAGGACACAACCCCACTAGTTGAATATGAACTAGTTTAGTCCAATTTGATTGGTTGTTGTTGACACAAATTGAGCCATGTGACATGAACCATAAATCCCAAGACAAACACCTCAATCTAAATCATACGAGATGCCATGAATTTGCATGTAATTTCCAATTTCAATTAAGATTACCATAATCAATAGGTATACCATTAAGATTTTCTTAGAATTACATAAATTATTTCTTTTTTTTTCTACCATGTGCAAAAAAATCCAACCATTTTAGATGATTAAATCCCTTAGATTTTGTTACCTTTGTAGCACCCTCCACCACCATAAATATTGCCTGCTAGAGGAGGTTGTGTACTTGTACCACAAAGATACATAACTCGGATAACAAAAGGGTCTTTTAAGATGGCTTTCAAAATAGCTTTCTTGGTGGTCATCTTGGTTATTGCTTCTGGTTAGGCTCTCTCTCTCTCCCCCTCCTCCCCTCTCTCTCTCTATCTCTCTCTTTCTTGCATTGATATATAGCTATGGTTCCTTTTGTGAATGGTATCTGTTATATTACTTTAAATGTTAAGAGCATTCTTTATGTAAAACAAAAAACAAGGAAAAACTCATATTTTTCTTAACTCACACTTCTAAATGCAAATTGTCCATATTAAAAATAAATAAATAAAAAATCTTTTGTTTTTCTTTTTTAAGATGCAACTATAATTCTAATTTAGAGTATTGATCTCGTCCTATCATATGTATATTTAGATTTTATTGCTTTATAGTTAATTTTTTTCTCATTATTTTGTATCTTATTCCTATATATTTATATTCAATAAGCTATATTTTATCATATATTTTTAAAGGTTAAAAATTGAAAGGCATTTGATAAAATTTAATACTTATTACTTAATGACTTAAATTGACTTTACGTTGTTAACTTAAAACTTATTACTTAGTTATTACTTGTAAATATTAAAATTGTTTGATAAAATTAATTTAAAACTTATTTTAAATAATTAAATTAACATATTTATCCTTATAAATTATAAGACAAAAAAGATTGAGTAGTTGTGGAGGTAGTGGAATAGCAAAAGAGATCGTAAATATGACAAATAAGATAAAAAAGTAAAATAAAGATATAAATTTAAAAGTAAATTAATTATTTTTATTTATTATTTAAAATTACTTTAAGTTATACCAACTTATTTTATCAAATATATTTAATGAATTAAATTAAATGACACCCACTCGTATTGATAGGTTTGCGACTTGAGGGAATCCCGAAAGTTGATGCAAGGGCCGACAACTCTGCCCCTCATCTTGAAGCTAGGATACCAGAGGAATCTTGTTCCAGTGATAAGGATTGTTCAACCATCACTTGTGTAAACCTCGGCAGAGCCAAATGCATTGACGGCATATGTGTATGTCAGCTTTGAAACCATAAGGAAATGCCCTTCAAGATGCTACTCTAGAATAAGGTTGCAATCAGAGGGACAACTATTTCTCTATATTATCGTAATAAAAGATTGGCATTTTTATTTTGGGTCGCTTTCTTCATTCCAAATTTCCCGTTTTGTTTATTTTACAACAATAAAATATCGTTTATTTCTGTAACTTTTTGTTAAAAGTAACTTACTTTTATATTATTCTTACTTCTAACTTTTTACGAGAATTAAAGAGTATTTGGCAAATTAACTTAACGACTTAATAACTTAAGTTATTAAGTAAATTAAGCATATTTGATAAAATAACATAATGTTACAACTTAAAATTAATTTTAAATGTAAGTAAAAAATAGTTATCTTATTTTTTTATTTCAAATTTTTTTTGTCTTGTTTGTCCACACTAAAAATAATATATTTTAAAATTATGATTCCACGTTCATAACTCATTTCTTATAATATATATTTTATAGCTATCTTATCTATCTACAATATTTTAAATATAGATGTTTTATAAATAGATTTATTGCTTAAAATTAATGAAAATAAATATGAGTTAAAATCAATAAGTATGAATATTAATTAAAATTAACAATGGTAAATGTATCAATTTGATGATTTAAAATAAATTTTAAGTTAGTTTTATTAAACAATCTTAATACTTAAAATGAAAAATAAAGAATAAGTTTTAAGTTAACAAATTTACTTAAAATCAACTCAAATAACCAAATAATAAGTTTTAAGTTTTACTAAATAGTCACTTATATTTTGTTGGTTGAATTAGATGGGCAATCGAAGGTATTTGGCTATCTACATGAACTTGGATTTGTTTTGTTGTAGTTTGTTTTCCATACAAAGAGGAAATGACATATAAATGATGTTTGATGTTGGGAAAGTACTAAGGAAAGCAAAAGAAAAATATTGAAAAAATAATTTTTTTATATTTAATTTTATTATGAAAAATGTCAAAATTATTCAAATTTTATATATTTATTTTTAAAATTATTTAATCTTTAGATTGAAGAGTTAACATTAAATGAAATAAGTTTAAAATAACACATAAAAATGATTTATTCACTTTAAAACTATATTTTATTTTCTCTTACTTTTCTTTTTTTCTATTTTTTCTCTTACATTTTTCTTTCAAATTTTCATCAATTACACAAAACCATAAACATTAATGGGGTTGCCCAAACACCATGACTTGGCTTAGGGACAAGATCAAATTTTAGTGTTATTGTGTCCTTCGGTCTACAACAAACTCTAGGAAGAGTTGGTTTGTGACTGTTTTTTAAAATCACTTTTGATTTAAAAGGTATTTAAAAAATAAAAATTAGGTGTTTGGCAAGATGTATGAAACATTTTTAAAATATTTGATATGTGATTTTAATATTTTTTGAAAAAATATTTGATATGTAATTTTCTTAAAAATATATATCTTGTATCTTAACTTATGATTAACATATTCTACAAGAGATATAAAAAAAAATGGTAGATAATATACCTCATCACTTATCCTATTCCATGTTTGTTGAGCATACCGATTAAATATAGAATATGATATATTATTTCTTATCTTTTTTTATCTCATGTTATATTTAGTCAATCAAACATATCATTTTTTGTATTTGATTGGTATGTTCAACCAATTGAGGAAATAAAATAATGGAAAAAAAATAGATTGTTTGGTTTTTGGAAAATTTAGGGAAAAATGTAACGAAAATAAAATATATAAAAAAAAAAAAAAAGAAATACAAAGCGAAGGAAAACAAAAAATAAATTTAAACACTCTCTACCACCAGCTCTCAGTTTACCATCAACTTCTTTGTTTTTTCCTCCCTCTTTCTAGTTTCCCCAAAACGAAACACCCACTTTACTAATGCCTCGTTTCAACTATACTTCTCCCTAACTGCTACTCCTCCAATGCTACTCCTTCATCCCTGTCTCCCTCCGTCAATTCCTCATATATCATCTCCTTGAATAAGTCGACCCACCTGCTTCTTTGTCAATCCTTCAAATATCACCTCCCTTCTTCTTGCTCAGTTTTCCTTCTCCTATAAACTTCTACCCGTTCCCTATTCACCGCTCAGCAAGTCTCCATCTTCAACCACCACCATGGCAAGGTGACCATATGTCCCATGTAGTCTGCCTATGGAAGTCGTCCCCCACTTCCAAATGAAATGTTGTCCAACTCATCTCGGGGTGGTAAGAAAATATCCATGAAATGCTATTAATAGAAGCAATAAAAAAAAACAAATAGCACTTGGTTTGCAAAAGGGATCTACAATATCATTTCTTGTATTTGATTGGTGTATTCAACCAATTGAGGAAATAAAATAATGGAAAAGGATAGATTATTTGGTTTTTGGAAAATTTAGAAAAAAAATGTAAGGAAAATAAAATAATAAAAAAATAAAGAAATACATAGCAAAGGAAAACAAAAAATAAATTTAAATTATGTTTGGTTTCCGAGACTTTGAGGAAAACTATACAAGAAAGAAAATAAGAAGGAAAAATAGAAAGAATGAAAAATTGAAGGAAAATAAAAAATAGATCTAAAATCAATAAATTATTTTTATATGTTACATCAATTTCATTAACTTATTTTAGTTCTTTGATATAAATATTAAATAATTTGAAAATGTATAGATTTCTAATTAATTTTAATTATATTTGATTTTATTCGGAGTTTTCTATTGGGTAATCAAATATGAGAAAATTATTTTTCTTAAATTTTTTTTCTTAATGCTTTCCATAACCAAATATAACCTTAAAGTTAATAGATTATTTTTACATGTTTTTCAAACTCATTTAATTATTTTTCTTTTTTATATAAAGATTAAATAATTTTAAAATGTACCCATTTTAAAATAATTTTATTTATTTTTACTTTTTTTGTGATCAATTAAATATAAAAAATAATTTTCCTTAATATATTTTTTCGTTCATGCAACATAACCGTGGTATGTTAAATGAATCAACCTTCATTTATCCTTCAAAATTTTTTATCATAAGAGGACACAACCCCACTAGTTGAATATGAACTAGTTTAATCCAATTTGATTGGTTGTTGTTGACACAAATTGAGCCACGTGACATGAACCATAAATCCTAAGACAAACACCTCAATCTAAATCATATGAGATGCAATGAATTTGCATGTAATTTCCAATTTCAATTAAGATTACCATAATCAATAGGCATATCATTAAGATTTTCTTAGAATTACATAAATTATTTCTTTATTTTCTACCATGTGCAAAAAAATCCAACCATTTTAAATGATTAAATCCCTCAGATTTTATTACCTTTGTAGCACCCTCCACCACCATAAATATTGCCTGCTAGAGGAGGATGTGTACTTGTACCACAAAAATACATAATTCTGATAACAAAAGGGTCTTTTAAGATGGCTTTCAAAATAGCTTTCTTGGTGGTCATCTTGGCTATTGCTTCTGGTTGGGCTCTCTCTCTCTCCCCCTCCTCCCCTCTCTCTCTCTCTATCTCTCTCTTTCTTGCATTGATATATAGCTATGGTTCCTTTTGTGAATGGTATATGTTATATTACTTTAAATGTTAAGAGCATTCTCAATGTAAAGCAAAAAACAAGGAAAAACTCATATTTTTCTTAACTCACACTCCTAAATGTAGATTGTCCATATTAAAAAATATATATATATATATATATATATATATTCGTGTTTTTCTTTTAAGATCCAACTATAATTCTAATTCTGAGTACTGATCTCATCTTATCATATATATATTTTTAGATTTTATTACTTTATAGTTAAATTTGTTCTCATTATTTTGTTTCTTATTCTTATATATTTATATTCGATAAACTATATTTTATCACATATTTTCAAAAATTAAAATTTGAAGGGTGTTCAGTAAAACTTAATGCTTATTATTTAATGACTTCAAATTGTTAACTTAAAACTTATTACTTAATCATTACTTATAAATATTAAAGTTATTTGATAAAATTAATTTAAAACTTATTTTAAATTATTAAATTAACATATTTATCTTTATAAATTATAAGACAAAGAAGATTGAATAGTTGCAAAGGTCGTGGAATAACAAAAAAGATTGTAAAAGTAATTAGGATAAATAAGATAAAAAAATAAAATAAAAATGTAAATTTAAGAATAAATTAATTATTTTTATTTATTATTTAAAATTATTTTTTACTTTAAGTTATATCATATTATTTTATCTAATATATTCAATGACTTAAATTAAGTCATTAATTCATTTTAAATTATTAAATAGGTTAATTAAACACTCACTCATATTGATAGGTTTGCGACTCAAGGGAATCCCGAAAGTTGATGCAAGAGGCGACTTCCAATGTCCGAGAATGATAGATTGCAATAAAGTGTGCCAAGGGCTGCCCTATAAATGTATTGATGGAAAATGCATATGTGGGCAAGCAGAAGAAACCCTAGTTTTCAATTCTGCCCCTCAACTTGAAGCTATTATACCAGAGAAATCTTGTTCCAGTGATAAGGACTGTTCAACCATCACTTGTGTAAGCCTCGGCAGAGCCAAATGCATTGACGGCAAATGTGTATGTCAGATTTGAAACCACAAGGAAATGCCCTTCAAGATGCTACTCTAAAATAAGGTTGTACTAAGAGGGACAACTATTTCTCTCATAATCATAATAAAAGATTGGCATTTTTATCTTGGACTGCTTTCTTCATTCCAAATTTCTCATATTGTTTATTTTGCAGTAATAAAATATCGTTTATTTTTATAACTTTTTGTTGAAAGTAACTTACTTTTAGATTTCAGATCGTTTATTTTTTTACTTTTATTATCTTATTACTTATTTTTTAAATTTGTTGACTGAATTGAAAAAAATTAAAATTTTTGGTTTTTTCTTAATGGTAAAGGTAACTTATTGGTTTTTCTTCACTTCTTGAGACTTACTAGAAATAAAACATTAAAAAAAAAATACTTAATATTTAATACTATTAAATACTATTTAATTTTAAGTTCTATTTAGAATTAAGTAAAAAAATAAATAGTATTTAAGTTTTTTTTCCTTCTATTTTCTCCTCAAAATCTTAACTTTGCACCCCAATGCAAACCCTACCCTATGTTCCATGTCCGCTTTTACTCACGATTATTGGAACACTGTCGAGATTGTTTTAAAACTGAGGACTTAGGTTTTATTTGAAAAGTATTTTCAAAAACAATTTTCAAGTACTATTTTTATTCGATCTTTAGGAAGTTAAAATGTTTTAATATGTTTTCAATATTTTAAAATATATTTAAAAATAACTTTTATCTCTAATGCTTTATTTTTAATCATTATCTATATTTTTATAGTTATTTTTTAAAACATTCTTAAAAAATAAGTAAAAACAACTCATTCTTGTGAAACACCTTTTTTCTTTGTTTTTAAGAGACGAAAAAAACTTTTTTTTTATAAAAATTAAATAATTTAAAAATGAATTAGTTTTTAATTAACTTTAATTATATTTGATTTTTTTGTATTTTTATGATAAATTAAAAATAATAAAATTATTTTCCTTAATATTTTATAATAACCAAATATAACTTTAACGGATGACATAAATAAATAAAATATTTGATTAAAAAGGATGGGATAATATGGATATTGAGAAAAATAATTTCCATGTGTTAAAAATTTCTTATATATCTATAATATATACATAACCTCATTATTACATAACTCTCAATAAAAAAATCCAATAATTTTAAACGAATGAATACCTCAAATTTTATTCCTTTTTTAGCACCCCACCTCATATTTAAAAACCCTAACCATTATAAATAAATAAATTTCATTACTAAGAATGATAATGGGATAGGTTTGGGATGAGTTGTCCTCGTCCTAACCTTATCTTATTTATTTAAAATAATTTTCATTTTTATCCCATTTTAAACAAATAAATATGATGGGATGAATGTCTCATACTTGCCATGCATCATTTTTTTTTTGAATTATTTTAAAATTTTTTAATTATGTTAAAATAAATATATTTTATAAATAATTAAAATATTATCATTTTTTTATAACTTATTTTATTAAAAATATTTATTATTATTATTATTATTATAGATAAAAAAAAATAAGGAAATAAAAGTTAAATTAAATTAATTTTTAAATTTAATTTTATATATAATCACGGGGTGAGATAAAGTAGTACTTGAATCCATTATGGGTTTTTAAAAAAACCTCAAATCCATCCCAAATATGAAATATATCAAACAAACTCATCCTATTACTATCCCTACCAGTTACAAATAATAGTATTATTGCTTGTTTGTTAGTGTCATATATATTTATACGATCGTCGAAAATCTAAGTTTTACTATAAGTATCCATTCGATGCCATAAAATCTCAAGTATACCACCATTGGCGAATCCGCCGATTCAAGGGCGAATTCCGATGTCCGAGGATGATCAATTGCATTAGAGCGTGTCAAGGTTTTCCAATCAAATGTGAACGCTAGGAAATAGAGTTCATCCCTTTGATTCAATAGGAGGACATTGGAACCTTCCTATCAGTGTATAAAAATATTGACTTCCTGCATAAAAAGTCAAGGACGCGGTTAGAAATTTTAGGCCATCAAAGGTCGCACCCCAACCGAAGCTTCCACAATGAGAAAAGTCAACCAAGGTTGCCTTAAGTCTATAAGTTTTGAACAAATCTTCAAGGGCAGTTCTGTCAACATGAGCCAAATTAGGTCCCATTCCGCGTAGGGTGTCCTGCTCATGTATATATATTCCGCCCAGAATAAAGATTGGTTACAACTTACAACCTATTTTGTCCTTCTTTCTGTCTTCTTTCTTCCCAAACAGATCAAGAAAGAAAGGGGGAGAGAGAGAGAGAGAGATTTGGGATCAAAAAAGGCTTGAAAGGAAAGCAGAAGAGGAGAGAAGATGGAAGATTGCAGGCCATTGGGGTTCTTGATAGGGCTGCCATTTGCTTTTCTTGCTCTGATTTTATCTGTTGTGGGTGCAATTGTTTGGATTCTTGGGTCAGTCTTCTTCTCCCCTCCCTTAATTCTCTCATTCCCTTTATGCTTTCCTTTTTCCCCATGGCATTCTCATTCATATGGACTGCAACTACTCACTCATCCATTTTCATATTTTCCTTTCTAGTTTTCAATTTTTATGATATGGGTTCTTTTTTTCTCTCACTTGGGTCTTCTTTTCTGATCATTTGAAACAAAAATACAAATTGTTAATTTGTTATAGGCTTGTTCTTTTCTCTTCTCTTTCTAGTACAGGTGTTGGGTTTTTCAGATCTTTATTTTCCTAATCAATTTTTATGAGCACATTGTCTAAAATCTTCTTGATATGTAGAGGGTAGATATAAAAAGATGGAGTGATTTTGGTAAAAATGCTTTTCATCATCATTATCACTTGTACTGAAAAACTTTTAAAATCTCAAATCAAAATTTAAAAAACACTTTTAAAAATTCACATAGAAAAAGAAAATACTTTAAAAAAGTAATTTATTTAAAAACACTTTTAAAAATTGACATAAAAAAAGAAAATACTTTAAAAGAAAGCAATTTCAATGTGATGATTGATTAATTTTTTGAAATGTGATGACAGGACTGTGTTGAGTTGCTTGTGCCCATGCTGCATATGCTGTGCAGGACTGGCCAATTTGGCAGTGAGCCTGGTGAAGATGCCTATAAAAGTAATGAGATGGTTCATTGATCAGATCCCTTGTTGATCTTTCTTTTTCTCATGCATATTTGTAGTTTATGTGCTTTCTCTTCCCTTTTTGTTATGTTTGTATTCCAATTATTCTTTTGTTTTTTATGGTATAAAGTTTGAGACCACATTATAAATTTAATTGGGTATTGCTTTGTTTTATTTATGATAGTCTTTTTTTTTTTTAATTAGTTTAAAACCATATTTTAAATTCAAAGAAAATGTGTGACATATTTCATCTATGAAGGCCAAATTTTTTACAATCATCAAGGGTTTTGCTTTATTTTGTTTTTTTCTTTTAAATCCTTGAAAATGAAATGAAATCGATTGTCTTGCT
This sequence comes from Vitis rotundifolia, assembly GCA_030254885.1. Lineage (NCBI taxonomy): Eukaryota > Viridiplantae > Streptophyta > Magnoliopsida > Vitales > Vitaceae > Vitis > Vitis rotundifolia. Next base: position 2,012,062 of record CM058169.1, on the reverse strand, counting down.
CGGTTTAACTATTGGAAAATTTGAGAAGAAGTATGAGAGAAAAAAATTGGAGAAAAAATAAAAAGGATTCTGCAAGCGGGATCAAATTTATTTCTTTAAAATGAATTTGAAAATACATAAAATTTTAAATGTTTTTATTTTTTCATGTTCTTGTCAAATAAGAAAATTTTGATTTATCTTTTTAATCTTGATTTTCCCTTTTGTTTTTCTTATACTTTCCATGATCCAAAGGAACCCAAATTGGTTTCATGAAATTCATTTCTTCAAAAATCACAATAAAAAAAAGGTAAATTTTGAGAATATGAGGGGAAAAAAAAAAGAGATTAGGAAATGATGGATTGTTTTCCATATTCCTTTCTATTACGTCTATTTCCTAAGGGAAAAATCAAAATCAAAGTAAAGAAAAAAAATTAAAGTCAATAAATTGTTTTTATATCGAACATATTTCACTTACTTAACTCTTCTATATAAAGATTAAATAATTTTAAAATATAAAAAAAAAAAAAAAATTATTAATTTTAATAATATTTTATTTTTTATCGTATTTTTTACAGTAAAATTATATAAGATAAAATTATTTTCTTTAATATATTTTTTTCTTTTCTTAGTACTTATCAGAAACCGAGCATAATATTAGTTTTTTTTTTTCCTTTCAATATTTTTTCTCTTATACTTTCCTTACATTTCAAAGCACAAAGAAATTCCCAAAGAATTTGAAGCAAAAACCTTTGATATTGGTAAAACTACCACTTACAAACCTATAAAGTGGACCACAACATAACGAAAATATAAAATTATTAAAAAGGATTTCCAATAAAAATTCTGAAATTTGAAATATGATTTTTTTTTTCTTTCTTTTGTGGAAATTGAAGTAAGGGGAAGCTCTGAAAAATGTGATATTTACACAATATTTTTAAAAATTGGAATTTTCATTTGAGATTTCAGCCTAGATGCTGAATAAAATTTTATCTTTTAATGGCCCAAGGTTGGTCTGGGCCATGGCCCATAGCCCATAGTTGATAGGTGCTCCACACCAGCCCATTGTATGATTTAACCCCATCTAAAGTAATTGGGTTATTAGGTTGTGGCCAACCCAATTATTATGACCAAAATTTAGAAAAAGGAAATGGATGAATATTTAGAAATTTAGAAAATGAATCATTCACCATGGTTTAGTTTCCTAAAATGAACTTTAATACTTGTGATACAATCTAAATTGATTGATTAAGCAACGTAAATCTCTACACAATGGGCAATCGAAAAATAAGACAAGAAGGGTACTTTCTTGATTTTCTTGAATAATCGTTTGGTGAAAAATAGAAGTATGCATTATCGTTATTATTCCATATGCACTTGATGAAAGCAAATATAGTCAAGAGAATTAGACTGATTGAATCTCTAAAGTCATGCCTTGATGCGTGTTAACAAATTTTCTAAAGTCTAACAAGTCATTCGTGGAAAAAGTCTAATTTTGAGCCAACACAATCACAACTTTAGACACATGTTTGCTTTTATTCTATCAAAATGAAATCAATGAAGAATACTCTCACTAAGTTATTTACTCAAATTTGGAATAGATAAATCACGTGAGTCTCACACAATTGGAGGAAGCCTTAGGGTTTGTTTGATAAGTGTTTTTGAGAACAATTTTCTAATTTTTAAAACAAGAAAACATATTTGGTAACTGAAAATTGTTTTCTGTTTTCAAAGAGGATCTTTTAGTTGTTTTCTATTATTTTCATTTTTTTTTAGGAATATTTCAAAAATTAATTGTACAAACATGTAAAATAATTAAAAATAAAGCACTAAATATAAAAATTATTTTTAAAACATATTCAAAAATATTAAAAACCATGTTTAAAATATTTCAGGTTTTCAAACAGATATTTATTTTATAAAACATTAGAGAACAATTTTCAAAAATTATTCTCAAAAATAATTTTTCAAAACTGTTTTTTAAAAATTAGTTACCAAGCAAAGCCTTAATCTCTATTTTGAGGAATTAATTAATTATTTTTCTTAAATGATGTATAGTTAAGTAAAAATGTCATCATAATATTATATAATTTTTATTATAATAATTTTTTTTATTATTTAATTAAAAAGATCTTTGAAAACTCATATTTGAAAATTTAACCCTCTATTTTTTTGTTTTTTTTTTTGCCTCATTTTAACAAAAATACTCTCACTTTTTCCTTATAAAAATAATATTTCCTTTTAAAACTACACATAAATACCGGAAATGACAAAATGTATTTTCCAATATTTACGTCAAAAAAATGTTATTTTTAAAATAAAAACATGAGAAATGTTAAATTTTCAAATATGATGATTATTTCACCATTTTAATAAATTAATTCTTTTTTTTATTATTATCTTTTTTCTTTAGTTAGAGTTTCAACATGCCATAGCAAAATATAACTTTGTTTTTTAGGTACGAGACTACCCCAAATTTTCCTTATACTATTTTTTCTTTCGTTTTCCTTAAATTCTACCATAATTTGTAAAACCTCTCAAACTTGATTAACAAGTTTCTTTCACTTCTTTTGTTTCCCTCTTGTAAAACCTCTCAAACTTGATTAACAAGTTTCTTTCACTTCTTTTGTTTCCCTCAAATTCTATCATAATTTGTAAAACCTCTCAAACTTGATTGACAATTTTTTTTCACTTTCTAGCTAGTAGGTCATCCGATCCAAATTCAACATAATACGTGTAAAACCTTAGAGATAAGTCATTCTTAATCGCTTGTAGTCCTTGCCCGAATCATAATTACATGTACAAAAAGAATTTTCCATGACTCTTGTTGATCTCACATGAATTTTCCGTATATTGAAATGGAAAATTCATCCATTCATGAATCTTTCCCATGCAATCCAAAATATCATGATGAAAAGTTTATCTTAAGAGCACATTTCTTGCACGATTAAAAATGTTTTTAGACATTCAAAATTTTGAAAGATCTAGAAGAAAGAAAAAGATAGCTTGACACATAATAGATTTTTTTGTTTTTTTCTTTTTGAAAATGTGAAGCTAGTTGTGACGATGTACTTCCCATTCTGATCGTCGTTTCTTTCATTTGTTTCTTTCTCCACCTAAAGTTATATGCTAATTTTTATTATATAGATAACATTTGCAAAAATCTAAGGTATTAAATTAGTCTCGTCTAAGTTTAAATCTAGATCATTGAATGAAAATATAAACATACAAAACCGTGATAGGATTTTAATATACTTTAGTATAAAGCAATAAATCTCAAATAACACAGGTGACACCATATAATTAGTGAGCAATTTGATAGATACCAAATGAATATTATAACCGAATCGGATGGATAAATAAGACACTCCTCCATCTATTTGTCTTCTTTTTTTTTTTCTTTTTTTACCAAATCGATATTGTAACTAGACCCGATAAACTTCCATCTATTTGTCTTTTAATCGACTATTGGTTTTGTGACCAGGGTCAATCTCTATGTACTAATTTTTTACCTCGCTCAAGGGTCTTGACTGATTAATGTTCATGCATTTGAACGGAAAAAGCCACCACCTCTTTGAATAAGTTGGTGGGAAGTTGTTGAAACCTCCTTCATTATTCCACCAAATCATAATCTTTATTGTTCATTTTTCTTCCATCTCTCCAAACCCTACATGCTAACGTTACAGGTGCATGAACATAACATTCCCAACCACCAATCATAACCTGCCTAGTGGGGAACACTCCCCCCTCTCCAAAAGACATGACGTCACCACCCTTGCATCTTCAATAGGGTTTTTGGAGGGTTTGTCACCCAACATTTCCACTTCTCTTTGTCTAAATTTTCTAATTTAAAAATATTAATTAATAAAAAAAAAAATGTCGGCGGAAGGAAGAAAATTCTAGAAACCCTATCGTCAAAAGTGTGGAATCATTTTAGAAATTATTTTTTATTTATTTATATGGCCTCCTTGACATTAATATCACCTCCATGTTCATATTCTAAATTTGGATTAACTATTTTAAAACTTAATAATGTTGAAATTCACTTATATTTATATATTAAATTAATGGGTCATGGGTTAGAATATGATATGAAAGAAGTTTAAACAAGCAACAATAGAAAAATAAAATAAATATATTATATTATATAATTAAATGAAAATTTAATAGTTTTTCCACAAAAAGTTTAAAATCTGTCATGTTTTTCTAATAAGAAAAAATAACATAGAAAACATATTAAAATTTTGCGGGGTGTTTGATAAGATTTAATATTTATTACTTGATGATTTAAGTTGATTTTAACTTAAATTATACTTAAGTTATTAATTTAAAACTTATTATTTAATTTTTACTTTAAGTATTAATATTGTTTGATAAAATTAACTTAAAATTTATTTTAAATCATCAAATTGATATATTTAGTCTTATAAATTATAATTAGGGTAAAGGAGGTCGAGTAACAATAAAAGTGTCATGGAGTAGGAAAAAAAATTATTGAAATAATTAAAACAAATGGGGGTAAAAATGTAAAATGAATATGTGGATTTAAAAATAAATTAATTATTTTTACTTATTACTTAAAGTTGATTTTTATTTTAAGTCATAGTATTAAGTTATTTTATTAAAACTTAATTTATTTAATGACTTAAATTAAATTATTAAGTCATTTTAAGTTATTAAGTTACTTTATCAAACTATCACTTACTTCAAGTTATAATTTAAAAAAAAAATAACATTATTATCGTAAAAGTTTATTAAATCTAAAAGCCTTTTTTATATAAATAAAATTATCCAAATGTATATAAAAACTCAAATTGAAATTAAAAGATTTTAGCTTTTAAAATTATTGTCTAAACCTATTTCAAATTTACATGTGTTTTTTAAAAATGCAATCACTTCCTATTAAAGAGTGTTTCAATTTGTTCTTTATTTCATTTTTTAAAATGAAAATAATTCTAAAAACTATTTTAGTTTCCCCTAATTAAATTAAGTTTTGTATTCAATTCAACCAAATTATGGTTAAAATTAAATAATAAAAAAACATAAAAAAAAGAAGCAAAAACAAAAGCAAAATAAAATAACTAGAGTATGTTTGGATGTGTGATTCAAAAATAATTTTTTATTTTTAAAAATAAAAAATTATTTTTAAAAATAAAAAATTATTTTTAAAATTTTTTAATACTATTTGATTATTATTCTTTGAAAATAAATTTTAAAAACAAAATAAAATAGAGAATATTTTTTAGAGAAAAAGTATGAATTATTTTTACCATTTTAAATAATAAAAATAATTTTTAAAAATAAGTTTCAAAAAATATAATCAAACACGAAACCTAATCACCCTCTACCCTAGTTTTCTTGTGGGTTTCAAAGAAACCCTAATCACCCTCTCTCTCTATATCCAGGTTCTCAACCTCTCACGGTCATGGTCCAAGGCCAAGTGGGGGTCAAAATTTCCAACTTGTGAGAGACAGGTGATAATTCCAAATTTGCATTCCATTCTAAGTACAGGAAGAAGAGGCCATGCAAGTGACTGGCTTTTGTTTTTTTTTTTTTTCTTTTTTTTACTATCAAAATACCATCAAAGAAAGGGACAATGAGTGAAGAAATATTGGTCAAAAGTGTGATGCAGCCATGGGCCACTGTGGTGTATAATTTATTTCCACTTTGATGACAAAAGAGGGTTCATGATGTGGGTCCAATCTACCTGCCCGTCACCCTTTTTCATATGGCAGATTTAATTATATGTTGTTTTTTATTTTATTTTATTTTTATTTATTTATTTATTTATTTTTAATGATGTTTTTGTCTAGCAGCATGAGAATATGATTATACACTTAAAAAAAAACAATTGAAGTATGTGAATGGTAATAGAAAAATCTTAGGGTATATTTGGAAGCTATTTTTAAAAATAGTTTCCAAATATGGTAAACTCAATTGATAAATTTTTAATTAAAAAAAAAAATTTAAAACTTATTTGGAAACTATTTTTTAAAACAGTTTTTTGTTCTCCACAATAACAAAATAGAAAACACTTTTGACAATATAATAAATTATTTTTTATTTTTTATTTTTAATAATAAAAAATAAAGTGTTATCAAAAAACATCTTTTAATTATTTTTTATTATTTTCTAAGAATTGTTTAAAAAAATAATTATATAAATATATAAAATGATTAAAAATAAAATATTAGATATAAAAATTATTTGTAAAATATATTTAAAAATATTAAAAATAGGTTAAAAATATTTTAGATTTTCAAACAAATTTTTATTCTACAAGAATCAAAGAAGGATTTTTTTAAATTATTTTCAAAAATTATTTTTTAAAATTATTTTTGGAGACGGTTACCAAATATATCTTTAATTTTTTAGAATAACTTTGAAGTGTTTCTCAACTATTATTTTAATACTTTGAATAATAATTAAAAATATGAAAAATACTTTAAAAACTTTTTTATATATAGGTGAAATAGTACTTGTACTTATTTTAATATTAGGGAAAGGTGAAATGTCTCAATCAAGGGGGACGAGTCTAATTCAAAGGACATGGAATAGGGAGATAGAAACCCCATTAATTTATGAATTGGAACATATAGTTTGAAGCTTCTAGGTTATAGTTTTGAATATTTTTAATCAACTCAAGTAAAGAAATTAATCTAGAGATGATCTTGATTAGTAAAATAATCAAAATAAAAACACGTATATTTCACACGACACCCAAAAATTAACATATGTTAATCAAGGTGTTGACATTAATTTTCTCTAATTTAATTATGTTAATCATATGTAAATTTAATTGTTTGACAAATAGGAAGATGTATTGTGGCTAATGTCACCTATCAATGACAAAATTTTAGTTGACAAGAATAGAGTAGGTGAACAATAAATATCTTATGCTAAAGAGAGATTGAAATGTGTAATGGTGTTATGATAAAAATTACATAAGATACATGGCAAAAAAAAAAAAATTAAGATTCTCCCCCACAAAATGTTTTCACATGTTAGCATGTTTGGAATAATTACTTTTGAAGTGGTTTTATTAAAAGTATTTATTAAAAAAAATTTTAACGTGATTTTTCAATTTCTCAAAACTGTTTTTAAAATTTTGTCGGATGTTGATTTTTCTTTAAAAACATTTTTTAATCTAAATTATGTTTTAAAAATGCTGTTAAGCAGATTCATAAAGATAAATGAAGATCAATGGTATGCAAGTATTGATGATTTTGTGAATGAGGGGTCTATTTTCTTTAAATTTTATTTTTTTATTTGTCGGTGCAAGAATTCGAAATTAATAATCATTTTTATTGTACGATTGATTGTACATTTAAAAACTACAATTTAAAATGGTTTAATTAAAATAGGAATAATTTTATCATTTTAAAAATTAATTAATTAATTAAAATTCTATTTCTCACATTTGTGGAAAAACTAACACTAATCTCAATTTTTTCCTCACATATGAATAAATCACATTAAGAGTATGAAGTTGAAGTCGAATGAATATTTTTATACATTGAATTGTTTGATCAGATAAAGACAAGTTAGACTCAAGACATCAATTTCAATCGCCTACTATCCCTAAACTTCAACTCCTAAAACCTTGTGAATATCAAACTAGAAAAAAAATGCAAAAAAAAGAAAAAAGAAAAAAAGGAAAATTGAAATTAAGGGGTAATCAATGATGTCAAAAAAAGGACTTAATTTCAACATTAAATTCAACAAAGTACACATTCAAAGGATCCATTAATTAATTCTCCTCAAACAACTTCTTCTCCAAGGATCACCATTCTTAGCTTTCAATCATCAAATCTAACACTTTTCCAACATATGCAATTCTTTATAATAAACATGCATGATTATCTATAAAGGATAGGATAATTGAGACTAAAGTGACAACAAAGAAAAATAAAAAGAAAACAAAAGAAAACTCTAAGTTCATGCATCTTTGGAGCTTGTTTAGTATAAGTATATTAATAGTTAATTAAAAAGCAAAAACTTTATCATATACTAGTCCAACATGTATAGTAGACAAGGTTTACCACTTGCATGGCAGAGTAGGACCATTTCCTCGTGAAGGGCACGCTCAAATGTGAAGTCAGCAGCCCTAGAAATCCTTTAAAATTGGTTTATAAAAGTAGTATATGATAGGCAAGTCACAACCACCAGCTTTGTTTTTCTCTCTCTTGTATCCAACCCTATCTCCATTTCCAGTGATTTCAAAGCTTCGAGCTCCGAGCTCCAAGCATGGATGCTTGCCATTTCCAACACCAAAAACACAAGAAAAGGCTAACTCAAGACCAAGTGAGGCTTCTAGAGACGAGCTTCGACCATGGGAAGAAGCTTGAGCCTGAACGCAAGCTCCAACTCGCGCGCGAGCTTGGAGTGCCGCCTAGACAAGTTGCTATTTGGTATCAAAACAAACGAGCGCGGTGGAAGACGCAAAACTTGGAGCTTGACTATAATGTGATTAGAGTAAGGCTAGAGCATGCCTTGATCGAAAAAAGGAGACTCGAGAGAGATGTCATAAGACTCCAAGGGGAGTTGGAGAAGGCGCATGAGATGTTGCATGCTTTAAACTATGCAAACCCTAATCCTCCTCCTATTGTTTCTACCGTATTCTCTAGTACTTCTTGCGACGAGGGAGGTAGCACTTTGGAGAATAACGAGGAATTGCAATTCGAAAAGCTCTATGAGTCTTTGATGGGTGCAGATGGATCAAATTTGGTTTAATGAGGTTGATCGAAAATGTATCGTTATTATTAACCGACTTTTTTTATGATGCTCAATGCATGAATGTGTTTAATTTTGTAAAAAGGAATTGTAGAACATTGCACTGAGTCTATGACAAAAAATCCATTTGAAAACTTAATTAATTTGCGAGAGATGCAACTAAAAGCAATTTCAAGAAAATGGGTCTCGGTTTTATATGTTTATATCAAATTTTCATGATGAACCCTAATGATTATTATGTTCTTGTTTATTTATTAATTATTTTGTCTTTCTTATATGCTTGTTGGTTTAATCATAATTACAAAAATTAAACTTAAATTCAAAATTTTCAAAAAATTCAAAATTGGATTGCAAATTTTCAAGGTATACGGGTCTTGGGCTTTTGGGCTCAAATGTAAAAGCCCAGTCCAAGTGCATTCTGGTTCAAAACGGTGTGTTTCGGTGAGGTTTGAGGAACCAGAACAATGGCGTCGACCTCCGCTGCTGCTTCCCGCGATAATGGCGTCACCGGAAGACTTAGGAACGCCGCTTCCACTCTCTACTCCGATAACCAATCTCTCATTGCTGTAACTCCCCAAGCCCTAGCTCCATCCCATCTTCTTGTATTTTTGGTAATGTGTGAGAGTGATTAAGTTTCGCTTTTGTGGAATTTTTGGTTACAGGAAATTCGAAAGGCTATGATTCTGATGAAGGAAGTGGCGGTTGATTTGGAGAGGGACGGCCAGTCTCAGATGGTATTTTTTTATATTTCGTTTTTTTTAGTTGAAGTCTGTTTGGTCGACGAGTAAACGTAGGAAAGAGAAAGAAACTGGAAAGTTGGGGTCCTTGTATCTTATTTACTTACTGGAAAGAATGTAGGTGAGGAATTTCATTTTCTTTGTTTTTCCCGCGCTTTCATGAGCAATCAAATAGATGGTTTTGGAACTTTGGAAGCTTATTGCTTTTGGAATTCTTGATAAACTCCCTATTTAATTGATAAAGAGCTGTTTGTGATATTCTAATAAACGCAAGTTTTTGTAATTTTAGATAGAATTTCTTTGAAGCTGATGAAAAGCCCTAGTTTTTGGGATTTTAGATAAGTTAACTATAATTGGTAAATCCTGGTTTGAGGATTCTGACAGACCATAGTCTTTTAGGGGGCAGGGGAGCATTTGGAGATTCTTAGTTTTAAATAGATGATATAAAAAAAAAAAAAAAAAAAAAAAAAATTGAAGCTTTTTCTAAACAGTGATCTCCTTTAATGTTTTAAATTTTTGATAGATTCATAGTTTAATCAAGAAACCATAGTTTGAAGATTGTTATGAACCCTAGCTTGTTGGGATTTTGTATGAATTCATAGTTTTAACAAATGAATCCTAGTTTAATATGCTGATGATTGAATCTTATTGGCTATTGCAGGTGAAAGAGCTTGAAGATGCCGTTGTTGAGTTATTGGGAACATCAGAAGACTGTACACAATTTTCAGCTGCAATTCAGTCTGTTGGAAATGAGCACCAACCCAGGCCTGAGGTATTGGAATTCTTTCTTTTGTTCACAGGCTATCCCCTATTTGTCGAGTGAATTATTGTTTATCACGTTCTTGACCTAAGTCTGTTTTCAAGTGCAGTTAACCGATTTTAAGAAGTTATTTGAGGATGAGGTTGCAAAGCTCAAGGCCAGTTCCTCTTTTGCTCCACAAAGCCATCCATTATTACGTCAATTCAGGGAAGCTGTTTGGGTAGGTTATTTTTGTGCTTATTTGTAAAGCAAACGATGAAACTGTGCTTGGATGTCATGTGGACCAAAAAATGAAGTTTTGGTTGGACATTGTCCAATTATAAAGATAAATCTCATGTGTAGCATCACGTAAGAAGAAAGTAGTGTGTTCTAATATTTCCTTGATGGTGTTTCTGAATATATATGTTTTTCCTCCTCAATATTGAAGGCACAATATTTTCTTCCTGTAGGGCAGTTGATTCCAAAGTGAATTTGATGATTAGTCATTTAAAACAATATGTTTATAAAGTCTTTTATTCTTTGTATGGATAACATAACCTCTTTGCCTTGACTTAATAGGACCCCATATCTCAAAGAGGTTGGACTGAATAAGGAGAGGAGGTTTTATCTTATATTTTGATCGATTTGAATTAAAATCATATTTATAAATTGCATCTACATTTTTTTTCTTCAGTATTTAGAGGAACAGTGAGATCTGATACATGATCTTGAAAGTTGCAATGTGCAACTCAGGACTAAATGATAGACTAGGACAACATAATTAGCTGTAATCTATAGTTATATAGCATGATTTTATGGTTGTACATGTGCAATTACTTAGGATTTCCTTTATATAGATAAATGATGGGAGACCCATAACTTCATGATATTTAAGAGTCTTGCTGATTATTTAGTAGTCAGTTCAGTGATGTAATATCTTCCAATATATATCTTATCTAGATGATAATTAACAATGTTGGGTATGGATAAACAAATATTTGACATGGAGGTTTTCATGAATATGACTTCTACTTGTTATCTATTTCTCATTTTTTAAGTAGTAGGATGTTCACAAACAATGTTCTTTTTGCGAGTATATGTTTCATTTGTTTTGTTATTTTTACTTGTAGCCTATAACACATGACACAAACAATGTTCTCTTACTTTCTCTCTCTCAATCAAAGTATGTTGTGCTCCTATTTCTATTCATTTTACTATATCATATTGAAGTCCTTTTTTTTTTCTTTTTCATTATAATGTGAATAGAATTTCTCTGTTGTCTAGAGTAATTTCTTGAATTTATTTTTTCTAAATCTTATACAATGTGTTCTCACTATTCTCCTGCAGAATGTTCACCATGCAGGACAGCCAATGCCAGGTGATGAGCAGGAGGACATTGTAATGACCAGTACACAATGCGACCTCTTGAATATTACTTGCCCATTAAGTGGAAGACCTGTCACTGAATTGGCAGATCCAGTTCGCAGGTATGGTATAAATCACTTCAGAATTTTTTCCCTGTTGTTTTCCTGCAGGCTTCATTCTTTTCAATGGAAAATAGCTCTTGGATGAAAATTCCAGCAATATGTATAGCTAGGGCTCCATCTATTTCCAAGGATACTTTACCATGAAGCTTGAGGAAAATTTACCACGTATCTCCAATTTCTCCAGGGAAATTGTGATCTTTCCAACTAAAATTTATATCTTTACTTAGGAAAAAAAAAGATTCACATTTTTTTAATGTGGGTCACTTCTGTTAACCTACCAATTATCCCCAGAAGCTTAAGCTCATATGGAATCAACCAATGGTGTTTATCAGATTCACTAAGACTTAACAACCATCCTCACATGTGGCATCCACTTGCATATGGTTCCATAAATGGAGGAAATAAATAGAGGGGAGATTCAAACCAATATTGCTGGAAACCAAAGCTCTAATACCTTGTTAGATAACCAACTATCCCAAAAGCCCAAGCTTGTAAGGAATAGACCAACATGATATATCAGGCTTTCTGATATTTAATACTCGTTAATGACTCCTGGCATGGTTGTTCTGAAAGACAGAAGCATATGCATGTATAGATAATTGAATTAATTAAACAAGTATGTGTTTTCATGCATGCTTTGTGGATTCCAAATGGAGGATGAATTTGTGTTATTTGTCCTTTTTTCGATTGGCTAACTGGATTTTCTTTCTTTCTTTTTTTTCCATTGTTGGGTGTTAATGATTATAGGCTATAGCTGGTTCGCTTTTCCTTTTTGTTTAGCAATTTTTGTGTGTTGGGGGGTTGACTCTCCCTTATAATTAATGATGGAACATAAATGCTTATGCTTTGGCTTGTAGAATATTAATAACTTCCTAGATCAAGCAATTAGACTTGTCTCAACTGTACAAAATGTGTGCTTGCATTAAAAAAGTCTTTGGTGAATTTAGGTTGGGGATGAGGTTGTGAATGGGGCTGTTAGTTTAGAGGTTTTTGTTGTGCATAGTGCGCCTCTCTAAGCTGTATCTTTGTTTTATATTCTGTTTTCCACTTTGGCTTCTTAGTCAGGTTATTTTTGAGGATTCTTTTTTACTCTTTTTGTTCTGCTTTGAAGGATCATTCATCCCTTTTGTACTTTTTTAATTCATGAACCAATGGAATCAGTGCTTCTGATGAGAAAGAGAGAAAGAGACATACAGTAAAACACAATGCTTCAATGAAGAGGCAATAGAGTTATTGTGCGTAACTTAAATTAAGTTAGCCCTTTCAAAATGACAAATAAGAAATACAAAAAAAAGCTTTTGGATACGGGTAGAATTCTGTATATCAGTTTGTTATGAAATGATTTAATAGACCTTACATATTATATTGGAATCATATATCATTGCTATTCTTTCTCTCACCCTTCCATTTATCCACATCCTCCTAGATGTTGCTTCCCAGAGTCATAATCAGATAGATTTGGTTTTTCTTTTGTTTATACAAAAAAGATTTCAGTTGCTACAATGATATGAACACTATATCATATCTTGACTGATTGTTTAGAGCTAGATAATGTGAAGTGATGAGTTGGTTATTAGTTCTAACTTTATTCTCCTTTTTTATTTAAATTTTGGTAGGTGGATGTACTGCTTTAAGTTGGAAAAACATATTATTATGCCTGTGGTGTGTCCCTTTGAATGTAAAATATAAGTGTTGTGCTTTTAATTGTCAACATGTAGCAATATGTTCCATAAGAGTACGAAGCAGCAAGAACCCAGAATCTAGAATCTGAATGTATACAAGTAATATACAAGCAATTTATTACTTGAGCAGAATGGACATTATGTTCATATTCAAAATGTTATCTTAATCCATCCACTTGTCCACCGCTTCCTTACCGCCACCACCACCATTCCAAGGGGAAAAAAGGAAAAATTCTACCAACAATTTTCAATCTCAACTACACTGTGGCTACATGAAACCTTTTTCATCATCCTGGTCTGTTTAGTCGTATCCGGCATTAGAACTTCAGCAGTTGTGTTACTTCTAACTTTCTTTGCTCATAAATATTTCTGTCAACCTCTTGTACAGCACTGGTTCATTAATACGACTTCCTCATAATGTACTTCCCTTTTAAGGCCTCAGTCGTGATTTATAAGATTGCATTGGACTAAACATTGATAACACAAGGTAGGGTATTTATAAGAAAGAAAACTGTTGAATAGGCAACGGAAACAGTCTAGTCTGTTGCAGTAAGATTACTATGTCATTTCCCAATACAACACAAAGAAGTTAATTCCATGAAGAGTCATTATGCAGGTGAAAGTATAGAGCACAAGCTTCGTACTGGCCATTGCTAGTTGCATATATCGGGACATAAAATTATTCTTACACATTTTTTCATTTCTATGTTTAATTTCATTTTCTTCTCATTTCCCCTCCTGGTGCAGTGTGGATTGCAAGCATATTTATGAAAAGAAGGCCATCTTGCACTACATAAAATCCAAACATGGACGCGCTCAATGTCCTGTTGCAGGTATTCAAGTTATTGTTTCAATCCTAACTTTTGAAATACTCTGCACTAGCTGCATATCTTACCATCTTTCTTTACCATCTCTTCTTGCTCCAGCTTGCCCGAAAATACTGCAGGCAGAAAGGGTAGTGTGTGACGCATTGTTACAAATCGAAATTGATGAAATGAAATCAATGAGTAAGCAACCTGGTCGAACTGATGTAATAGAAGATTTCACCGAGCTTGATGATGATGATGATGAAGAAGAAGATGAAGAAGACTGAGGGGTTGATGTCCAAATGAAACTTTCTCAGTCGATTTCAGGCTCTTGTAGATCTCCATTTTGCCCAAAGAACCAATCTTATGTTGTTCATTTTATATAGTTCAATGCAAGCATCCAATGTATTCTGATTCCTTTTTCTCTTTCTTTCCTTTCCTCTGTTTTTTTTTTCTTTTTCTTTATCTTTTTCTGTTTTTTTTTTAGTTTTTGTGAAGTCTCGTCTGGATTTGAACTGTGGTATGATGCAGAGGGAATGTTTATGATATGAACATTTTGTTGTAAAGTAGGCATTTCCTTAACCTAAACTTTCTCTTCATTCTCTGCTCCAAACTTCTCTCTATCCTTCATGGAATAAAGAAGTTAAGGAATCTAAAGATGGTTATTGTGCTTTATCTTATGTTTTTATAGTAATTTTAAATAATTTCAATTATACTTAAAGTTTTTTTTTTCTATTTTCCATAATAAATTAAATAAGATAATTTGAACTCCTCACTTTTTTCCTTTTTCTTTTTTTGTTTAATTTTGTACTTTTCATGATAAAAGAGGGGTGTCAAGTATCTTTGTGGTCCCTTTTTGCAATATGAAAGTATGATAAGAAAATTTTAATTTCAACCTAAAAATGAAGCATAGCAAGGAATGTTATTTCAATTTGGAAAAATAAAAAATCTGAATTCAATCCATAAATCTTCTATACTTGTACCCATTATTAGAAAAATAATATTGTATTTTAAGGTTACTTGATGAGCAAATTTATTAGCATGTAAATTTTTCTAAATCAAAATTATTTATACACTTTGTGGAATCATGATTTGTGGAGAACTCTCGTGTAATTACAATCATTCCATAAGATAACACCTAATTATATAGTTTTCCTTTTAAATCCAAACATATGATGTGTTTTTTTACAATAGAAGTGATTTCAAATTTGGTTTCAAGAGTGATTCCAATGGAAATACTTTTAATATTTAATATTTTTATCGATTGAGATATTCCATATTGAACAGGGAATAAAGTTTCTCAAGTTATGTAAGTATAAACTCTTCTTAACAATGTAAACGTGTTTTAAAATAACTCATTTGAATTCAAAGTGGACAATATTTATATAATTGAATATGAATCATTACAAATAATATTAGAGCTGGGGGGTTTGTTTTGTCCCACAATCTCGTAGAACACAACAAGGATATTGCGTTTGTATGAGGGAGTATTTGTGATCTCCCATATGGATATGAGATAAAGTCATAAGTATAAACTTCTCTTAACAATGTCAACATGTTTTAAAGTCGTTAAGACCCCTTTGGGCCTACAATTTGTAATAATTTTAATTTGTAAAATTGATTAAAATGTTTTTAATTTGTAATAAACTTTTAGTAGTCATTGCATTAAAAACAATCTTATGGTAAATCACTTACTATTTAAATATAGATAAAAAAAATATTTTGATAGTGTATTTTTTGGTTATAACAAAGAAAAATATTTATAAAAGTATTATCTATCGAGGTATTGTTTAAAATTATTTTAATTGAAATTTAAAAATTTTAAAAGTATTTTCAAAACTTGATTAATGTGATATCTCACATCATATATGAAAGAAAATTATTGTGACGATTAATATATATATATATATATATATATAAAGTCTTCTTAACCTTGTAAACACATTTTAAAGTCGTAATAGCCTTTTTAGATTAAGAGCAGACAGTATCTATATAATTAGATATGGGTTATTACAAATTCCTAATCCAAATATTTATCTATTTGATAACATAATCCCATAAGACACAATTGAGGACTCCAGTGATGACGAGTAAAACACTTAATTTCTTTATAAAAATATTAAAAAGCATTTAAATATTTTTAACTCACTCTTCATCACTCTTCTCTAGAATCTGTCCGCCGATAGTTAGCTTAGATTTTATGTACTTACCGTGTTTTATTTTTATTTTATTAGTTATAAGATATTTGAAAATGAATAAATATTTATTAAAATTTAACTATTTAAATTAATTTTCAACTATAAAACCTCCCAACGGTCCATTCCTAGTCAAGCCAAACTGATAATGGCGTTTTCTAGGGTTTCTCCGTTTCGCTACGGTTCTCTCTCGTCTCTCATTCCCTACGTTTCATCTCCTTCCTCTCTATCCCCTCAAGTTCGTACATTTACCCTCTCCGCTTCCATTTCTACTCCTCACCCATCCCCTCCTTCGCTCCTCACTGCTTCCCCCAAGGCCAGCGATCGCTGGAGGCCCATGTGTTTGTACTACACGCAAGGTAAGTGTACAAAGGTGAGTGCACTCCACGTGTTCGATTAAATGTTTCAGTATTGAATGCCCACTTTGTTGAGCTTATACCCACTTGGGTTGCATCGTAATTTGTTCTTTTTAGTGGATATGATGGTGGGGTTTTATCTAGTAGAGGATATAAATGTAGTGGAGCGTTTGCAGGAGATGGAGTTTAGCTTTGTGAAACTAAGGTTTGGTTTTCTTTGTGGAATTGGGCATCCTTTTGGAGAATGTGTTTGTGAAATTGAGTAAGTTTGGTTGGTGTTATTCATCTCTCTCTCTCTCTATATATATATATATATTGATGAGGTGTGATTGGAATATGTGTTTGATTTGATAGTTGGGGCTGAGCAGAGCAGTAGACTGCTCAAGCTTGATTGCAAAATTAAGGAGCTCTGAAGTAGGATTTAGCTCGGTTTGTTCATCTCTCGAGCTTGAGTAGCTTGGTTTGATTCCTAAAGGGAATGAACCACCTTACCCGAGCAGAATAGGCTGCTGCTCAAGTTTTTAAAAAAAGGGATTTAGCTTAGCTCACAACTGGGGGTGATGTTGATAGCCTGGTTTGATTCACAGCCTTACTGACTATTATCCAATCAGAATTGCAATTGTTTGACATACTGGCTTGGGCATAGTATTCTATGGATGACATGGTAGACTTTTGGATAAGAGAAGGCCTTCCATTTGGGCATCAGCTCGTCATAGTAGTACCTAGTAAATTTGGAAAGATAGAAAAAAGCTGAGTTTTGATTGCTTGGGGGGTTCAAGGAATTGATTTTTAAGCAAAATGGTTGGTGTTGGATCATTTGCTTCTTTGTGGAGGAGGATGTAAAGTGATAGGGGGTTGTCCATTTTTCGTTCTTTGGTAATTATCCATGACTTTAGTTGTAGGTGAATTTTTCTCCTTCTTTTGTGTTTTCTGCTCGTGGGGTTTCTATGGTATACTCAGCGGGTACTCAGGTTTTGCCCCTTCTCTTGGCATTATCTAGTGGATTCTTTGCTTATTTATTGGAAAACAAAAATGATTTTACATGCTGTTGTTAACATATTGTAGAAGGATGTTCACCGCTTTTGGTGCTTCCTCTCTTCGTTATATTTACATCTTTTTATCTATCAAAAAAAAAAAATTTAATAAAAAATAGTTTTGAGTTGTGATTCCTGATTGTAGTTTCTGTCATGCAGATGGATGATCCTACCCACCTAGAGACATTCAATCACAATTGCTCCAGGGAGCTTCAAGTAAATGCAGCAAATTTTCAACATTTGCAATCCCAGCATTTAGATTTTTTCCTGGTGCTTGATTTGGAGGGAAAAATTGAGATTCTTGAATTTCCTGTTCTGATGATTAATGCAAAAACAATGGATGTCGTGGATTTGTTCCACAGGTTCCACGTTCTTTCCCTTATGGCATGCTCAAAATGGTTGCAATTAATAATGCCCTCTTATTTATTTACTTATTAATTTTTTGGTTCTTTGTGCACTGTTCTATAAGGCCAGAGTTATGGTGTTTATTTTCCCAGTTTTTTCTATGGAACTTCAATAATAAACTGATGCACTCACACATTTCGGTTTAATGATAAGCGGCCATCTTTAACCCTCTTGTTAATGTATGACATCAAATTAGAGTATCTGAAACCAGTAATCATTATCATTGCCATCAGTTCATTAGATATAGCAAGGGTTCATATTTAGCACTGAACGGATCACTGCTGTTCTGTACTGTTGCAATATGTCTACAGATCAACACTCATAGTGTAGAATGCTATTCATCTGATTCACATTCCTCAACAGATGGTGAGCTGTTAATATCTAAACTCATAATGTAGAATGCTTTTCATTTGATTTATATTTCCCAACAGATAGCATACTGCTAATAGGATATTAGCGGAATCTTGATGCAGGAGCATTCAAGAGACTTGCCAAGGTCGAGTGGGCGTAATAGTTAGTTTAGCTTGGCCTACTAGTTACCTAGGAGTTTCGCCTTTTGAATCACCCTGTTTGCTTCAATTTCGTATGTTCTGATATTACATTTTATGGATTCTTATGTCACTCCTAGTTTTTCATTATGATAGACATGAGCCTTAGTTAAAATAGTGTGAAGGGCTGGTAATCAAGGTTCTAAAAGCAATGGAGAGCTGAGATAGATGTTGTACCCCTAGTAATTTAAAAAAAAAAAAAAACTTTTTTTGTTCTTATTTTATATTAGTTTTAATAAGATGTTGTGCTCATGGTAGAAACACTCATTCAAAGAGTATTTGTCCTAAAGAGTGCTCCTTGTATGAACTTTTTCTCTAGAGTGTGTTTGTAGTTTTTCTCATCTATTAAAGAGATTTGATTAAGAGTTGTTCTGGGTTTCGCAACTCTAGAAGCTCATATATTACACCCAAACTTCAATTGCATTGGAACCTCTTATCATAATCTGCTATTTAATCATTGGAAGCACAATAGATAACACTTATTGCAGCAGTTAGGAAAAAGATCTAGTTATTTTTTGATGCATTTGATTTACCATTACAGACCCATCCCTTCTATGCAGGAGAAAATTCATGAACATATCATGCAGGTGGAGAAACAGTCAACAATTTATGTCTCCTGAGTGTTGCCTTGTGGAAACAATACATTGTTGTACTTTACTGTTGCTGTGTTTGATGTCATATGTGGGACAATAACTTAATTCAAATAGGATCTATTGAGATGTTAAATTTTTTGGTTCATACCTTTTTATTGCCAATTTTTTATTCTTGTTTTCCCATATTTCTGTCACAGGTTTGTGAGGCCTTCAGAAATGTCTGAGCAAAGAATAAATGAATATATTGAAGGAAAATATGGAAAATTAGGGGTTGATCGGTATGCTTCCATTTCTGCTTATATTGTTATCTGATGTTCACTCACAATGCAATTCAATTGCTACTATTCAAATTTTGAATCAAACGGCACACATGTGACCTAGTTTATTTATTTATTGATAGGCACATGTGTCCAGGTTTATGCCATCTGAACCATTCATATAGCTAACATATCTCAATTACCATTAAATTTCTCAACTTTCATGAGAAGAAATTACGATAGTCATGGTAGCTTTGATGAGAGAGCAGCTTCTTCCTAGCATTTACTGAGGCCAGACAGAATAATGCTGTCAACCCATCACTATTAACTCTATAATTCAGAGTACATGAGATTCTGAGTAGTATTCATATATTTTTTTTTTGATAGATAAACACGCAAAAAATAAATTAGAAAAAGGGCGCTTAAGAGGCAACCCAAAGCATACAGGGAGTATATAAGAGTCACCAAAAGGCAAAAGCAAAAAGAAGCAAACACTCACCAGCCCTCAACTAGAACCCAACCTATAAAAAAAGTTGATTAAAGGTAAAGGTCCTACATCTAAACAAGACTTAGGTGGTGTTTGTTTTTTGGCTGAATAGAAAAAGCCAAAATATTTAGTTTTTTCTATTCAGTCAAAAGTAACTTATTGACATCATTCAACATAATTAAAGTGAATTTGTTATCTATATGTTCAATTTAGTTATGTTGAATAATGTCAACAGGTTACTTTTAGCTGAATAGAAAAAGCTAAATATTTTGGCTTTTTCCATTCAGCCAAAAAACAAACACCACCTTAGACTAAGATCAAAGATTACAGACAAACGAATTTTTCATCATTTGAATCGAAAAATCCTTATTAACAAAAGCTATTCTGTTTCTTTCCTTCCAAATCGTCCAAAATAAACAAAGAGGAGCTGCCAACCAAGCCTTTCTACGCTTCTTGCCCACAAAGGAATCATGCCAACCTAAAAGAGTGTCTCTTGCCGAAAGCAGAAGGACCCAATTAACACCAAACAAAGTAAACACAAGTTCCCACAAAACCCTCACCTTGGAGCAATGAATAAGAATGTGATTAATCGTCTCCTCTTTAGCACAACACATGAAACATCTGTTAGCTAAGTTCCACCCCCTTCTCTTGAGTTGATCTAGGGTTAGGACCTTCCCCCATGAAGCTTCCCAAGCAAAAAAACCCACCTTAGTAGGAACACAAGAGCTCCAAATGATGCTCCACGGAAACGAGACTGCACAACTAGGTTCAAGAGTATGATAAAGGGATTTAACAGAAAAATTCTCATTCTTTGTCTCTTTCCACACCACCCTGTCCTCCAAACCAACATCTAGTCTTTTTCCTTGAAGAGTCGAAAGGAGCCTCTCCGCTACCTCCACCTTCCAATCATTGAAAGATCTAGGGAAACGGGGATTCCATCCCCCCTCTTCCCCAAAGGAATCCCAACAATCCGCTACCCACGCATCTTTAGAAGCCGCTAAGGCAAACAAAGAAGGAAAAGAATCATGAAGGGTACTATTCCTGCACCATTTGTTCTTCCAAAATCTCACCCTTCTACCATCCCCCACAGAGAAAGTAATATTTTTAAGCATCAAGGAACCTTCCTTTCTAATTTCCTTCCAAAACCCCACCCCATAGCCCTCCTTTACTTCATGGGTACTCCACCCTCCACCTTCCTCCCTAAACTTCCTACTAATAACAAGCTTCCACAAGGACTCATTTTCAACCGCATAGTGCCAACTCCACTTGCACAAAAAGGCCCTATTGAAGATAGAAAGATTTTTAACACCCAATCCTCCCTTCTTTTTATCTGAACAAACAATTGCCCACTTTACAAGATGGGGCCTTTTCTCCAAAGCTCCCCCACCCCAAAGAAAGTCCCTTTGGATTTGCTCTAGTCTCAATTTAACAACTCTTGGCATACGCATCAAGGACATAAGATAGATTGACATGCTAACCAAAGTGCTCCGAATGAGAGTAATTCTCCCTCCCTTAGAAATGAATTGCCTCTTCCACAAGGCTAGTCTCTTCCGAATCCTCTCCTCCACACCATCCCAAACCACCACCGATTTGTGCGGAGCACCCAAATGGAGCCCTAAATAAGTGGAAGTAAGAGCTCCCACTTTGCAGCCAAGCTCTAGGGTCAACAACTCTACATTCTCAACTCTTCCCACTAGCAAAATTTCACTCTTATCCAAATTGATTCTCAGTCTTGAAATGGCTTCAAACCACATTAACAACCAACTTAAAAAAGACATTTGCTCCTGGGAAGTCTCACAAAAAACCAACGTATCATCAGCAAACAACAGGTGAGTAATTTGGAGACCGTTGCCACCCCTTCCCCTTATCCTACAGCCTGTTAGGAAACCCCCCCTTGCTGCTCTATTAATGAGACAATTTAAAGCCTCCATCCCAATCACAAATAAGTAAGGGGATAGGGGGTCCCCTTGCCTTAACCCCCTAGTGCTTTGAAAAACCTGTTGGCAAGCCATTAATCAAAACTGAAAATGTAGTAGTGGATATACACCAACTAATCTAGCTAGCCCATTTCTTCCCAAAACCCATTTTTTGCATCACTATCAACATAAAATTCCAATTAATATGATCGTAAGCCTTCTCTAAATCCAACTTACACAACACTCCACTTTCATTATTTTCAGCAAAGAGCCTATGGCCTCATTAGCAATTAATGCAACATCGAGAATTTGCCTTCTTTCAATAAAGGCATTTTGGGTTGATGACACCACATTTCCCACTACCTTCTTTAGCCTGTTAGCTAAGACCTTTCCAAGTAACTTGTACAATCCTCCCACCAAACTGATGAGTCTAAAATCTCTCAAATCATCTACCCCACCTTTTTTTGGGACTAAAACCAAGAATGTGGTGTTCAGGTTTTTGACGAATTTTCCCCTCTCATAAAAATCTTTGAAGAAACCCATTAACTCATCTTTAACGAAATCCCAGAAACTGCTAGAAAGTAAGGGGGAACCCGTTTGGACCAAGCACCTTGTCCCCATTTAGCTCTTAAAGGGCCGAGTAAACCTCTTCCACAAAGAACACCTCCTCCAAACTGGTTGCCTCCTTAACCCCAATTCTGTCAAACTCCAAACCGTTCAAACTAGGGTGCCAACCACTAGGATCCGATAACAGATTCTGGTAGGCCCTAACCACACCCCTCTGAATTTCTTGATCTTCTGACAACCAGAGGCCATTAATTTTAATCTTTGTCAAACAATTCTTCCCTGTGTTAGAATTTGCCATCTTATGGAAGAATCCCGTGTTCTTATCACCTTCCTTCAACCATGTTTTTCTTGATTTTTGTCTCCATGAAATTTCCTCCATAAGTGCCTACTTCTTGAAATCCTCCCTAGCCTCCTTTCTAGCCTCTAACTCCTGCTCGTTTAAAACTCTTAGAAAGGGCACTCTGTCCAGAGCTAGCCTCTTGTTCACCCCCACTTTTCCAAACACTTCCTTGTTCCAAATCTTCAAATTGTTTTTTAAAGCCTTTAATTTTTCTGTCAGGATAAAGCTATAGGACCCACTAAAGTTGAAGCCTTGCCACCAGCGCTTCAACATCTCCTTAAACCCCTCCTCCTTCAACCACATATTTTCAAAATGAAAAGGAATTGGACCTCTTCTTACTCCACCCCCATCTAACAGAATTGGAAAATGGTCAGACACTGGCCTTGGGAGATTACATTGTGTCACCCTGCTAAAATGAGTCTCCCAATCCTCCAAAACCAGAAACCGATCTAGTCTTGACTTGGATTGACCATTCAGCCCTCCACTCCTCGTAAAGGGCCCTCCCTGTAGAGGCAAGTCTCTTAAAGCCAACTCATCAATCACCTCTGAAAACCTTCTCATGGACCCAAACATTCTTCCTTCTCTACTACGCTCACTGGGAAATTTGATTACATTAAAGTCCCCTCTAATACACCACGGGTCAGTCCACAACCCTCGAATGACACCTAACTCTTTCCAAAAAAATTCTCTGTATCTTTTCAATGTAGGTCCGTAAACCCCCATAAAGGTCCACAAGAAGCCATCCTCACAATTTTTAAAACAACACGAAATTGAGAAGAGACCCACCTCCATGCCTACTATCTCCCAAACTCTGTTATCCCAGATAACTACGACCCCACCAACTGCCCCCCTTGCACTCACTGCTCCTCAACCTAAAAATCTTCCCACTCCAAGACTGTGCACTAACCCCAGGGACATGTCTTGAAGTCTCTTGCAAACACACCAAATCCACTCTTTGAGACTTGATCAGGGCCTTGATTATCTTCCTTTTATTTCTCTCATTAGCCCCTCTAACCTCACATTCCAAGATAAAATTTTTAACTTCATCTAAGGGTCGAGAGTTTGGCCCCATCTCCTCTAACCATGAAGTTCTCCTTGCTCGCACCATTATAATTAATGGACCACTCTAATTTTTTCAGTTCTTGATCAAACTTAGTAGACCCTGTGGTTCCCCTCTTATTACTTTGCTCTCTTCTTCTCTTGGTCCTTAGAAGCAAATTCAAAATTTCACCTTCAAACCCTTCTGTTGAAAAATCCAGAAAGTTGTTGAACCTTGCCAGACAGCTGTTGTCCCATTGACAGCCTTTCCCCTCCAAATCCTGTAGCAACTCCTCAACCTCACCTCCCCACTCCTTCCTCAGCCAGAGTCTTCTCCCCTCAGAGGCCATCTCCCCAGATCTGCCATCAGCCAAAATAACACGCAGCGGGTTCTGCTCCTCTCCACCATCCACGGAGTCTTCTAGTTGATGCATTACAAAGTATTGGTAAAATATTGGCTGATGCAAACTAAAATAGGGATGCCATGCCAATAAAAGACCTTATGAAGACAGAACTCTGACTAATAATCCGGATGTTGCACCAGCTTGAAGGCCAACTTCATGATTTCTATCTATTAGTTTATTCACATCATTTCTATCTGCATCAGTTGTAGTGTTGAGTTATCAACCATGCTGCTAGTTATTACATCACTTCAGCCACCGCCTCCTCCAATGCCATCACTGTCCTACTATTACCCTATTGCTGCAGTTCTCACCACCATCAGTAGTCCATGCCATTTCTACACTTTTCCACCACTGGTACCAGGGCACTCACTAGTCACCAGCATAATCTTCATTGTCCCCCCTGCCAACTTCTCCAGTATTGCCACCATCTGTGACAGCCTGAGTGTTGAATATTTTTCTTTATTCATTTTCATTTTTAAACAATCTCTCAAATATTATTTTGACTATATGGCATCCTTATTTGTCAGAGGATGAACTTTGTTACACTTATATCCAATTATATTATAAAATCCATTTTCAAACTTGAAAATTTAGTTTGACAGAATCAATTATGACAAGTCATTTAAGGATTTTATTATCTTCTTCAAACACAACCTTAGTTTTCTGCAAGTAGACAGAATGATGTTACTCACGTGGATCTACAGTGTTTGGCATGATACAGCAATCCCATTCATGGAAGTCATTCAACAATTTGAAGCTTGGCTGACTCAGCATCACTTGTGGACAAAGGAGATGGGTGGAAGTCTGGACCAAGCTGCTTTTGTTACTTGGTGAGTTCATTACTTCAGAGAACATATTTAATCTATTTATAGGGTAATCCAGCAGTTTATATCAGTAATATTCTTAGTTGGCCTTGCATATAGAAATTGATCTAGGTTGTTTCATTTAAATGATGATAGTATTGCTTTGACTATGAGGATATAATGATAAAATGTACTATTTACTGTTAAATTTATCACCGTTACTGTGTTTGATCAATTTTAGAAACAAATGGTTAAGAAGGAAAAATAATGTCAATGATAAGGGTAATTTTTTAAAGTTCCAATGGAATTAAAATCATTCCCCTCTATTTATTATTGTTCAACTCCAGCCTTTAGCATTGGGTCATTACGGAAAATGGGACAATCAATGCACCCCATGTATGGAATTGTTTATAAAATTTCAGTTTCTCTTATCATATGTGGTGGCTGCTTTATTTTCTGTATTACTCTTATCAGTATCTAGATTGTGAGTCTGAATGCCATGGAAAAGGAGAAAAAATAATAATAATGTGTGGCTCCATTTCAGTGGAATGCCCTACAAAATATTGAAGCTTAAAACTTCTAAAATCAAAGTTCAGGTTCCAGGTTAGTTTATGATATTCATTTGATATGGGCTGTAAGAATCACTTCTAGAACTCGGTTTGTTTAACTTCTTCTTGTCCTACTTGTATTAGTGGGAATTGGGACTTGAAAACAAAAGTCCCTCAGCAATGCAAAGTATCGAAGATGAAGCTTCCCCCATACTTTATGGAGTGGATCAACTTGAAGGATGTTTACCTAAACTTTTACAAGCGGAGGGTGAGTTCACATAAGTAGCTCTATTTCAGGTTTCTTAAAAATATTATTCCATACCCTTGCCTCCCACCATCTTGGCAGCAGCAGTTCTCCCCCTTTATCAGGAGACTTGGAACTCGAATAAACTGTTCACATAAAGGTTTTAGAGTTTAGAATTTGGATTGGGTTTTGTTGATACCAGAGGAATCAAACCAAGGTTTTAGAACATTAACTGAAACTGACCAGACCTGAGTTTTTGAACTGATGAACTCAACACAATGTTGAACTTCTCAAACCTACACCAGGTCCCATGTCAGATCTGCTGTCACTTGGCCAACCTGACTCAAACTTATACCAAAACAGCCATGTCAAATGGCTCAATATTGTGTTGGGTCAGTCAGTATCTAGTTTGAATTGGACTAACTTGCATCACTATTTTCTGTCATTTGTTTGTAGTGTTTTTCTTTCTTTTTGATATATGCTTGATTTTGGATTGAAAGGCCACAGGAATGATGACAATGATGAAAGAACTACGGATACCGCTCTTGGGAAGTCACCACCTTGGAATTGATGACACAAAGAACATAGCAAGAGTATTACAACGCATGTTGGCTGATGGTGCACTCTTGCAGATTACTGCAAGGAGGAATGCCGATTCTCCTGAAAATGTTGAATTCCTTTTCAAGAACCGCATAAGGTAGCAGCTACCGCCAGGATCAGCTCTCTCTGGATCTCCTTCCCTTGGTACATTTCCGCTTGTTTGTATTATTGAATGATGGTTATGAATTGGTGTCCCATGGTCAAGGCAACAAGGATCCTTATCCCTGTATCTTCATGGGTCATTCCAGAGAGAAAATGGCTTCCATATGGGAAGTTACCCACCATTGACATGCTATGTTTGTATAAGGATATCTAAGTTAATGAGGTAACCCAGCTCTTTTTTAAGCATTTTCCAATCTCATTTCAAAGTTGAGCTTGGTAAGTAACCCATGGGAGTTGTTGGTCAAGGATTTGATTGAGCTAGTTTTTCTATGGTTGATGCAACAACCACTGTTTTGATGATGATGGTAATGAAAATATTAGGTTTTTTTTAATGGCTGGTTTGGTTTAAACTTCAATTTCTCTCACCATTGTGTCAGCATGTTGTGGTTGATGTATTTAATAAATCAAATATACCAAAAAATGTCTTGTATTTTGTTTACCGTTATAGAAATCTAATCTCATTCTTACTATGACTTTGATTTTGGTTCACCTCCATTCTTATCTTATTTTCAATACTATTCCCATTTACCAAAAGCATCCCAACACTAAACCCACCATGGGCTTGATTTTTCTGCCTACTATCTGTTGGTTTTCTTATTTGGGTTCCCATTTTGATTATCTTAATTAGGGTTTTCACTTTCCATTCAAAAGAGGTACAACTAATGAAAGCTTCATCCTACCCAACTCCAATCTCACATATCAAGCTTTGAACAAAATTTTCACAACTCAACTTTATGATTAAACTCCATTCCATAATCGTGTGTTAAACAAATTAATCAATTTTACGATCGCTATAATTGTTTTTTCATCGATATTTAAGTAACGATGTTATTAATACATATCACCAAATAGTCTCAGGGTTTTCATTAAAGATCCTATTCAACTTATCTAATTCAATTGAAGTGGGGGTGTAGTACTATTTGAAGCTCTCATCATGTCCTTGAGGGATACTTCGGAATAATTTATTTTTTAAAAAACATATTGAATAAAAAAATATCAATGGTGAGCATATCCAATGGAACCCTCCTCAAAAAGACCCCACAAAAAGCACTTCACCAATTTAGATATTTCATTTGAGAGCCGTTGCTCTTCATATCCTTACAAACACCCTTCAATGCCCATAACCCTAATGCCATTGTGTCATCCACAACTATATTTGGCGGTAACATTTGGTGGGAAAATGCAAGAAAATTCACAAATCCTATTAATCCATAGCCCAACCCACTCCCTCCTTAGGCGCGTGTCATCTATTTCCGGAGGAGCAAAACCAATGGACGGTACCATGGAATAATTGGCAGCTCACATTTGATGTAATGGAAAAATAATTCCACGTGTGTTTGGAGCGCGTGGTGTTAAGACCAATAATGTTCAGAGTGAGCCTCTTCTCTACCATTCCGCCCTAGGAGTCTTCATATTAGTAACAGCAACAGCGAGAAAGTTAGAGAAAGTAGAGAACAAGAAAAGAAAATATTTCCTCTTAGCCAAACACTCCCTTACCCTAATGTTAATGGTCACCCATAGGCCTCGAAAGCTGAGCGGAAGGTCGCTGTAGAAGTTTGATCAATCAAATTTTCTAGGGTTTGTTTTCGTTTCCCCAGAATCTCTCTCTTCGATCAATCAATCACGAGGTCAGTTTTTTCTGCATATGTGCACTCGAATCGAACACCCAATTGAACAGAAAAAACTCAAAAAATCAACACCCATTTGCTCATTCTAGCTATATATATACACATTTATACCTTTGGTTCTTGTCATGCGATTGTCGTCGGGATCGGTTTCTTCATCGAAGCGAGTGAAAAATCATCGTTCGAACTCTCGAACTCGAACGAAGCACAAAAAACTCGACGCCATATGCGAGAAAACCTATAATCAGAACCGCGGCGTTGCTGGCGAATCAAATGAGGGCAATGGTGGGGCGGGGTCGGCGGGCGTTGATTCAGAGCTGCGGCGGAGTTCGAGGGTCCGCCGCGCTCCTGTTTTGCTTGATTCCTCGCCGCCGCCATCGAAAAAGCGGCGGAGGATCGACTGGAATGGGGAGAGTTTCAGTAAGAGGAGGGAGAAAGGGAAGGCGGTGGTGAGGAGTTGTTCATCACCAGGCGAGGA
Organism: Vitis rotundifolia; assembly: GCA_030254885.1. Taxonomy (NCBI): domain Eukaryota; kingdom Viridiplantae; phylum Streptophyta; class Magnoliopsida; order Vitales; family Vitaceae; genus Vitis; species Vitis rotundifolia. The sequence continues at coordinate 1,983,302 of CM058169.1, read as the reverse complement.
TTCGGGGGAATTGAAAGAAGGAGAGGTTTGGAAATCGAGGCTGAGATCTAGGGCTAAAACCAAAAGGGTGCGTTTTGTGGAGAAGGATAAAGAGGCATCAGCGAGTGGGAAGAGGAAGCTTTTCAGGGATATGGATGGGTTTCGGGAAGAAGAGACTATGGTAGAGAGAGAATTGGATGAGAAGAAGGAGGAATTGGATGGGGGAAAATCCACAGTCGTGAGGTCGAAGAGGCCTGGGAGGATTAAGGCTTCCAATGTTTTGGGGAACAGTGAAGAAGAGATTGATTTGCAGAGTAATAAAGGGGTTGAGGATGAGAGGGTTGAAGAGGAGATGTTAGTGGATGAGGGAGAGCGGGATTTTTTGGTTTTGAAGAGTGAAATGGCTGGTGGAAACGAGGTTGAAGCAGTAGATGGTGGAAACGAGGTTGAAGCAGTTGGAAACGAGGTTGAAGCAGTGGATGGTGGAAACGAGGTTGAAGCAATTGGAAACGAGGTTGAAGCAGTGGATGGTGAAAACGAGGTTGAAGCAGTGGATGGTGAAAACGAGGTTGAAGCCGTGGATGTTGAAATCGCAGATTTATTGGAGAAAGAAAAGAGTGAAAACCAAAATGGTTTATCTGGTAATGACAATGTGGAAACTATTGAACAGAATGATAAGCAGATGGAACATCCAGAGTGTGTGCATGAAGGAGAAAATGAAAGAGATGTTTTAGAAGTTGGAATTGCTGCAAGCCAAGTGGAAGATGGAGTGGACCATGATGGCCAGGATGCTTGTTTGGACAATCCTGACGAGAAACCTGTGGAACCTGAGAATTCCATGGAGGTTGGTAAGTCCAATAAAGCTTTGGCATACACACTTGGCAAACCTCGGATAAAAGAGGGGAGGCGATGTGGTCTTTGTGGTGGAGGAACTGATGGTAAACCTCCAAAGAGAATAGTCCAGGATATTGGTGAGAGTGAAAATGAGGCATGTAGTGGTTCTTCAGCTTCTGATGAGCCTAACTATGACCCATGGGATGGATTTGGTGATGAACCTAGCTGGCTTGGACGTCTCTTGGGTCCTATAAATGATCGTTATGGTATTGCTGGGATCTGGATTCATCAACACTGTGCTGTTTGGAGTCCTGAGGTGTGGTTCATTGACCCATTATTTTAGTTCATTTTAGCGGGTATTAAATGCAAATAACAGATCTTGCTATTCTTATGTAACAACACACAAAAATTGTTGATCATATGCACATCTTTTTGTGGTTTTCTTCTTTTGGTTGCAATTGACTGTAGGTGATTGCTATAACTCATTTATAGATTAAAAATAAAATAAAATTGTACAGTGGTGTTATTGCATTTCATTGGTTGTTGATAATTACTGGGTATGAAGTGACCAAATATTAGTGTCCTGTTTATGATTTAGTTGATATTGTTTCCCAGAATTGACCAAATATGGATGTCCAAGGGTTGAGTATGGGTGCTGAGGGTGAATTCTTATATGTTTACCCTTTATTTGTGAAGTATTCTTTAGAACACCTCAATGTAATACTTCACATGTTTTTAAAACCTCTTTTATGTATGGCTTTTGAAATGGATTAGAGTGGGTTTAATTAAGGCATCACTGTCTATAATAGACGTTATTGATCGGTTCCTCCCCAAATACGAAAGGGGGGGGTGGTGGTGGTGATCGTTTATGTTTCTCTCATCTTGTTCTTTGTCTTTTGGTGCCTTTATTTTAACTTTATTGAACTGTTTCTTTGCAATTTTCACTGATAAAGTAGATGCTATCATTTAGTGGCATCAAACTCCTCATAATTGTTTTTAGTGTTTTATTTATTATGCTTCTTAGTATGCTTACTAAGGTACTTTATCAATTTTTTTATTAAGACCTATAACTATAAATCTATGAGGCCACTAATGATTTTTATGATCTCTTCTTTTTCCTGTCATTCTCTTCTTCTTTTCTATCTTCTTTCTTTCTTCTACAACATGGTATTAGAATATGGTTAACTAGAAGTCTCTAGTTTGAGTCTTTCCTACCATTTCTTCCCTCATCTATTAATCTATAATCCGTAACTGTTTATTTGTCTTTCTACACACGGGGTATGGACCGCGGGTGAAGGATGGGGTCAGCCTGGTATGCATAAGGCATGAGGAGTCCCAATTGTTACTTCTATTTTGTTTATTTGGTACTCCCTGTCCCTGTATACTTCCTGCATATTTGGGTTGCCCCTGTTTATTAGGTAGATACTAATTCAAACTTTTAGTTGTCTATCAAAAGAAGTGCCTAAGAGGGTGCTACCTGATTGCACAGAGGGAATGCAATGGTTAGAAAAATAAAGAAAGAACGATATGCAACAGAAAAAAAACCACTATCTGGGACAATACGAAATATCAAGACAATCAATCAAAGAGTTTCTCCTTGGTTCCCAAATCACCCGCTGCAATGGGAAAGCTGCAGGTGCTCCAGCTGGTAGTGTGCCCACTTTTTTGGTTTGGAACTCTTTTTAATAATATCTTCTTTTATTTTTTTTGATAGGTAAAGAAAAGTAGCGGACACAAAAAACAATGACCTCAAAGTATATAGGAAGTATACAAAAGAAACCAAAAGGCTCAAACTAGAGGGGGAGGGATAGAAACAAAAAACATCACTTGCCCTTACTTAGAGTCTAACCAATCAATGAAGCTTACAAGTGAAAAAGGGCTCAAATCTACGGATTACAGGTTTCATACAAAAGAATTTTTCAAGACCACAGGTTAATAATATCTTTACTTGCCTATCAGTATGAAAAGGTGCTCGATCTTGAGAGATTTCATCTCCTTGGTCCTCCACTGCAAATATTTGCACATTCCTTCTTCCAATGGTCTCTATCAAACATAAAAGGGGCTGCCCTTCACACAACACCTCTATTGAGAGTTGTCCTGAGGCTACTCTTCTTGCCCAAAAATGTGCTTCACATGTGGATCTAGTAATCCATATTGGGTTCAGATCTTGGAAAAGACAAAGTCCCGGGGCCGGATGGTTTTACTATGGCATTTTGGATTTTTTGTTGGGATGTGGTGAAGGTTGAGATTATGGGCTTTTTTTAGAGATTTTCATGATAGGGGCAGATTTATAAAATTTCTAAATGCCACCTTCTTGGTTTTAGTCCCTAAGAAGGGAGATGCTGAAGATTTGAAAGATTTTAGACCGATTAGCCTTGTGGGAAGCCTTTACAAGTTGTTGGCAAATAGAATCAAGAAGGTGATGGGAAAAGTGATTTCGGAACCCCTAAATGCATTTGTGGAGGGTAGACAAATACTTGATGCAGTATTGATTGCAAATGAGGCTGTGGATTCTAGGTTGAAAAGCAATCAAGGGGGTGTGATGTGCAAGTTGGATATAGAGAAGGCCTATGATCATGTCTGCTGGAATTTCTTGTTGGCAGTGCTGAAAAAAATGGGCTTTGGGGAGAGATGGATTAAATGGATAGAGTGGTGTATCTCTACTGTGAGATTCTCTGTTCTTATAAATGGTTCTCCCTCGGGGTTTTTTCAAAGTTCAAGGGGTTTGAGACAAGGAGACCCCCTCTCCCCTTATCTATTTGTGATAGCTATAGAGGTGTTTAGTTGCTTATTGAGAAGGGCTATTAGTGGGGGCTTTATCTTAGGGTGGAGGGTAAGAGGCCAGGGTGGAGAGGGGTTTCTGATTTCTCACTTGCTATTTGCGGATGACACCTTAGTATTATGTGAGGAGTCTTAGGATCAGATGACGCATCTTAGCTGGCTTCTCATGTGGTTTGAGGCGTGCTCTAGGTTGAGAGTTAACTTGGAGAAGAGTGAGCTTATCCCGGTAAGGAGGGTGAATGACATAGAGGATTTGGCTTTGGAGTTGGGTTGTAAAGTGGGCAGTCTGCCTTCCTGTTATTTGGGTCTGCCTTTGGGGGCTCCCTTTAAATCAGAGGTGGTATGGAATGGGGTTGAAGAGAGGTTTCAGAAAAGGTTGGCTATGTGGAAGAGATAGTATATATCGAAAGGAGGAAGACTCACCCTTATCCGGAGCACTCTCTCTAGCATGCCTGTTTACTTCATGTCTCTCTTTTATCTGCCCATAAAAGTAAGGATGAGGCTGAAGAAGATTCAGAGGGACTTCCTGTGGGGGGGAGGAGCTCTTGAGCAGAGGCCCCATCTCGTAAAGTGGAGCTTGGTTTGTTTAAAAAGAAAGAAGGGTGGTTTGGGTGTGAGAAATCTGGCTTGGATGAATAAAGCTCTCTTGGGTAAATGGAATTGGCGCTTTGCCATTGAAAATGGGGCTTTGTGGAAGCAAGTGATCAGTAACAAATATGGTGTTGAGGAGGGGGGTTGGTGTACTCGGGCCGTAAGTGAGAGGCATGGTGTAGGGCTTTGGAAAACTATTAGAAAGGAATGGTTGGGTATGTATAGCAGTTTAGCCTTCCGCGTGGGTAGTGGTAGGAGAGTGAGATTCTGGAAGGATAAGTGATGTGGAGAGGAGCCTCTCTGCGAGTCTTTCCCTTGTTTATTTGCCATTTCCTTGGCTAAAGATGCCTGGGTGTTGGAGGTGTGGAACTCAGATGGTGTAGGGGAAGCTTGGACCCCTCTTTTCTCAAGGGCGCTTAATGATTGGGAACTTGAGATGGTGGAGCGGTTTATGCTAAAAATCCAAGCTTTTAGGGTGCAAAGAGAGGTTGAGGATAATGTGGTGTGGACAGCTTCTAGTAGTGGAGTTTTCTCAGTCAAGTCACTCTATTCTATTCTGGAGCCCGAAGGATCTGCTTTGTTCCCCTATGGTAGTATTTGGAGAGCAAATGTGCCTCCTAAGGTTGCTTTCTTCGCTTGGGAAGCTTCATGGGGCAAGATCTTAACTTTGGAGCAGCTTTAGAGGAGGGGGTATTCTTTGGCAAATAGGTGTTTTCTATGCCTTTCTGAAGTAGAGACATTGGATCACCTTTTACTTCATTGTGTTAAGACGCGGGCATTGTGGAATCTTCTCTTCTCTCTCTTTGGTGTGGCTTGGGTTCTCTCTGGTTCAGTCAAGGATACTCTCCTTGGATGGCATGGAGCGTTTATGGGGAAATCTCGGAAAAAGGCGTGGCAAATGGCCCCCTTATGTATATTTTGGACAGTATGGAAGGAAAGAAATTTGTTGGCTTTTGCGAATGAAGAGCTTTCTCTCCAAAGGCTGAAATATTCTTTTGTATGTAATCTTTGGTCTTGGGTTAGGGTGTTTATAGTTTTGAGCCCTTGTTCTCTTGTTAGCTTTATTGAGTGACTAGGCTCTAAGTAAGGGTAGGGGTTTTGTTTCCCCTTCCTTGTTTTCGAGTCTGTGGGTTGTTTTTGTATACTCCCTGTATACCTAGAGGGCACTAGTTTGGTGTTTCCTCTTTCTGATTAATATAATTCTCTTTATCTATCAAAAAAATATTGGGCTGCCAGTACCTCTTTTCAAGTAGCATCTCCAAGAATTATATCTCCTTTTTCCATCCAAGAGAAATCAGAGCCTAGGTCAAGTCCAAACCCACTGATCCCTTTAAACCTGTAAAGAAAGGAAAAACCTTTGCTTAAATAACAGAGCTTGCTCCTGTTGACCTGAAGTAGGCTGTAGTGGCCTAACCCCCAAAACCCCAGAGGATATGTTCTAACTTAGATACCAAACTGTACATGTGCACACATATACCTAAAATTTGGCCTCTTAAGTGAAAAATGCATGGCTCCACTTTTGTGGAATTGTATCAGAAGAATGATCAAGGTCCATCATTTAATGGGTCTCACTTGGTCGACTGGATATGGAATCAACACAATTTGTAATACATGTCTCATGTTGATCAAAGATTAATTTTGTTCAAGCATTGTAATATAGCTTTATGATGTCACATACTTGTGTGGAATCAAACACATATGCAAGTGGGTTTGAGGTAGGAATTGTGTCAATGCAACACATGCAAACAAATTTGTGGCAAAAATTGTATTTATAGTTGCTTACTTTCAAATTCTCCATTTTAATACATAAGATATAGGGGTTTTCCTTCTTGCACTTTAATAATTTCATTTTGTATCTATATATTTGATTCCCAATTAAGAAAATAAGATGGTCTCTCTTTCACTTGAGTTGAAGGCTCGATATACCTTTATAAATTGATTGTTTTTAAGTAGCTTTTTTGGGACTTTTTTTTTCCTAATAGACAACAAAGGTATGTACTAAGAAGCGCAAAAAAGAGGGGGCACACTCTTTGTATATAGACAATATACACAAAACATCACAATACAAGCATCAAATATATACAAGGTTAGCTTACAAAAACAAGTCAAGCTATCCACACGGAAGAACATTTAAAAATCCAAATAGAGGAGTTCTCAATTTCAAAGAAACATGGGACCACTCTAATAGTGATTTAATGAACAACTCCTTCAATCTTTGATGTAAATCATCTAGAGTCCTTCGATCATGCTCTTTCCAAATTCATCAAAATAAGCAAATCAAAGCCATGTGCAAAACAATGCTTCTTTTCTTGTCTAGCCCCTTAAATTTCCATTCAAGGAGGAGGTTTCTCATTGAAACTAGAATTCCCATTTCAAGCCAAAGACTGTTGACACATGGCACTTTTGTCTTATCACAATGAATCAAGATGTGATCAACTAATTTTTCATTAACTTTACAAAGGTTGGATCTATTGACCATGGATCATCCCCTTGTTCATTAACATGTCTAAAATTAAGACATTCCCCTAAATAGCTTCCCATGTGAAAAAAACACGTTCTAAGGGGAGCTTAGGATCCCCAGATTTCTTTGATTGGGACTACTAAATTGCTCTCAACACTTAGGAATTTGTAGTACAAATTGACACTAAAATTTCCCTTCCTATCGTCTTTCCAAAGTAAATTGTCCTTTCCTTCTTACACTTTCAAAGGGTAAATAAGCTCTAGAAATTGGGTCACCTCCTCTATCTTCCAATCTTGGAAGGGTCTTCTAAATTGAACTTTCCAATGGCTATCTCCACCTCTTTCTCCATCCTATAAATCTACAACTGTAGCATTTTTGGAGGAGGCTATTCCAAAAAGCCTAGGGATGCATTTTTTAACTTAAACCCTCATGCCCATCTATCCCACCAAAATCTTGTATGTCTACTAGAGAAGCATAGCTTTTTTGGGACTAGTAGACACAAAGCAAGAATTTTATCTTAAGACTCAAAACACTATGATTAGACAATGCCTCAAATATGGTTATTTCTTCATAAACTAGGAGAATATCAAACAAATGACAAGAAAGAGTGTAAGCCAAGCACACAAGTTACTAAAAATTAAAAATGAAAGCTACACAAACGTTAAATATGAACCCTTGAAGCAATAGATGCTCGCAATGAAAATCTAAAAAATGCAGTTCTCCTAACCTTTTGAGGACCTTGCTGACCGTGCAAACAAGGATATCAAAGTTTCTATACCAACTTGGTAGTCTTTCTTTTTTTTTTTTTTTTTTTGGTGCTCTTTAGAACCCAATTAATGCCAAATAGGGGGAAAGGTCATAAACCATAAGTTCAAAACTGCTCAAGTTTAGAGTGGTCCCATAATTCATTGGAAATGGAGAACTCCTCTATTTTGAATTTCTTAGATGCTCTTTCTTGTGGTTAGCTTTGCATTGTTTAACCATGTATTTGTTTGGTTCTTGCTTTGGCATGTATTGTGTATACTGCTTGTATACATAGGGTGCACCCCCTCTTTTTTGCATTTCTTAATACATGCTTTTATTGTTTACTAAAAAAAAAAAAAAAACTGTTCAAGTTGACAATTATCCTTTGTGTATCCTTAAGCGGTCTATACCTCCTTTGTGTACAGTTCTCCTTGTATAGTGGAGGTGTTTAGTCTTACTTTGATCAGTATTTTGTATTTGTGGGGAGGAACTCTCATTCTTCTATTGTACTTTTTTCATAATTAATATATCTTTTGTCGCTGGTAAAAAACAAAAACTGCTCAAGTTGACTTATGTTAATTAATTTATGAGGAAAAAAGGTTGATGTGGGCCCAATTACTTGCATAGACATTTATGGCTTGCAAATTTATGAGTTGAGCCTTTGCATTGCTATATATATATATATATTTTTAAATTCAATTCACGGTACTCCCATCTTTCTTGGATTTAATCTGATGGAATTTACTTTTTTTTTTTTATAGTATTTTTTTTCCTTTTTCTCTTTCTTTTAGAACTAGGATTCAAGGTGCAATCAAGGAAAGGACACTGAATAGTATAGTTTAGAATCCAGTTCGAGTGATAGGTAGATTGGAGACCATTGCCGTGAAATTCATTCTATTTATTAGACAGAGACTAATATTTCCTGTTATTTTCCTTCAAGCCAGACTTCATAAGGCTTTATTATCTGTATGCCTTTTTATTTTTATTTTTACCTTTGTTTGTATTCTTTTTTCATTGATATGCTCTTAGTTGGATTTTTTTAAAAGAGGACATTGGCTAGTTAGCAATATTACTTCAGGTTTGGGTTGGCCAGCCCTCTGTTCTGGGTCATGTTAATGCTTGTTTTTTTCAATGCATGGATTTTTCCTGATGCTATGTGTTTATATAAGTTTATATCAGGGCTTTCAAGTCTTGCTATATGATAGAACATGTTAATAGGAAGTCAGTGGCAATCTTTAGTGTTTGTTTTTCAGCAACTTTTATCTTTACATATTACCACTCACCTATCAAAAAAAAATCTTTATGTATTACCACACATGCATTCCATTTTTCGAATTTATTATCTACGCATATTGCCTGCTGGAAGTCACAGTTTTTGTTATTCTTCTCTTCTTTTCATTCAAATATCATGTTACGGTTAATCTCCATTCATTATGATATTTGCAGGTTTATTTTGCTGGTTTGGGATGCTTGAAGAATGTTAGGGCCGCACTCTGCAGAGGAAGAGCATTGAAATGCAGTCGCTGTGGGAGGCCAGGTGCAACTATCGGATGTCGTGTTGATCGGTGCCCAAAAACTTACCACTTGGTTAGTTGGTTGATGATCATTCAACAAGAAGTCATCCCCTTTTTCCTTATTTCCTTTTGTTTTATAGAAGGCTGTCATCTTTATGTTAAATTTCAAATGGATTTTTCTGACACATATTATTTTTAGCTTCATCATTTTCTGGCTTATATAATTGTTTTTTGTTGCAGCCCTGTGCACGAGCTAATGGTTGCATTTTTGATCATCGCAAATTTCTTATAGCCTGCACAGATCATCGGCATCTCTTCCAACCTCATGGCAATCAATATTTGCAACAGATAAAGAAAATGAAAGCAAAGAAAATAAAATTGGAAATAAGGAAGGTGTCAAATGATGCTTGCCGGAAAGATCTTGAAGCAGAAGAAAAGTGGTTGGAACACTGTGGTGAGGATGAAGAGTTCTTGAAACGTGAGAGCAAGAGGCTCCATCGAGATATATTGAGAATTGCACCTGTGTATATTGGAGGCCCGGGCTCTGAAGGTGAGAAACTATTTCAGGGTTGGGAGTCTGTTGCTGGGCTTCAAGATGTCATCCGGTGCATGAAGGAGGTTGTCATCTTACCCTTACTGTATCCTGAGTTCTTTAATAATCTGGGGCTTACGCCTCCTAGAGGTGTTCTTTTGCATGGTTACCCTGGAACGGGCAAAACTCTGGTAGTGCGGGCATTAATTGGATCATGTGCTCGTGGTGATAAGAGGATAGCATACTTTGCACGGAAAGGTGCAGATTGTTTAGGAAAGTATGTTGGTGATGCTGAGCGCCAGCTGAGACTCTTGTTTCAGGTTGCTGAGAGATCTCAACCTTCTATCATATTCTTTGATGAGATAGATGGATTGGCACCTTGTCGTACAAGGCAGCAAGATCAGACACATAGTTCAGTTGTGTCCACTTTGCTTGCTCTATTGGATGGTTTAAAATCTCGAGGTTCAGTTGTAGTAATTGGTGCAACAAATCGTCCTGAGGCTGTTGATCCAGCTTTAAGACGGCCTGGAAGATTTGATAGGGAGATCTATTTTCCTCTGCCATCAGTCAAGGATAGAATTTCTATTCTCTCACTGCACACACAAAGATGGCCAAAACCAGTTACTGGACCCTTGCTTAATTGGATTGCAAGAAAAACTGCAGGCTTTGCTGGGGCTGATCTGCAGGCTCTTTGTACTCAAGCAGCCATTATTGCTTTGAAGAGGAACTGCCCCTTTCAAGAACTTGTGTCTCATGCTGGAGAGAAAGCTCCTGATGGTAATCGCTATCCCCTTCCCTCCTTTGCAGTGGAGGAGAGGGATTGGTTGGAGGCTCTTTCATGTGCTCCACCCCCCTGCTCTCGTAGAGAAGCAGGTATGTCTGCAAATGAAGTAGTATCCTCTCCACTTCCCACCCATCTTATATCTTGTCTGCTTCGACCACTATCCAGCCTGCTTGTTTCCCTGTATCTTGATGAATGCCTCTATTTACCTCCTCTTCTTTACAAAGCTGCAAAAATGATTAAAAATGTCATTGTTGGTGCTTTGAGGAAGAAGAAAATGCCTAATGATCATTGGTGGGCCCATGTTAATGATTTGCTTCAAAAGGCAGATGTTATAAAGGAGATAGAAAGGAACCTTTCATGTCTTGGCATTTTAATTGGAGAGGCCGGTTTTCCATTTTCTGATGCTTTAAATGATGATACTGATGAAGACAGGGTGAGGTTTGACCCTTCGAGGGCATACCACAATGGAATTCACACTACTTTGTTGCGAAATATTTCATATACATCAGGAAAGAAATCAGGATTTCGCATATTGATTGCTGGGAGTCCCCGGTCAGGCCAGAGGCATCTTGCTTCTTGTATTCTCCACTGTTTTGTTGGGAATGTTGAAATTCAAAAGGTTGATTTGGCTACAATTTCACAGGAAGGACGTGGAGATGTACTAGAAGGGCTAACAAGAATATTGAGTATGTTCCCCTTTCTCTATCTTGTGTTTTATTGTGTAAATTTGCAGAGAATGTGTAGTTCAACCTTCAAACTCCATAAACTTATCGTCTAGCAATGCCTCTCTAATTCCTAATATGCTTTTAATTTAGTACACCTTTATTGTCGTCTTCTTTTTTATTTAAGCAGCATGGGCATTCATTTTCCTAGTTTAATTCCCAATTGCAGTCTGCAAACTATAGTTGTGAGTTCTAGCCAAATGCGATCAGATTAATTGGTGTGACTTCTTCAACTTATTAGGATAATGAGTCTCTCTCTCTCATTGGTTCTTGAGTATCATGCATTTCCTAATATAGGACAGCCTTAAGATGGTTGCCTATGAACAGACAAGGTGGGCTTGGACTTCTTTCTTTTAGGATTTTAAGGAGAGGGACGGGGAACTAAGGTTATGGCAGCAGGGAAAAAATATATAGTTTACAACAAGTAAAGAGAAGATAAAGAAGAAGGGATAGAATATACGCCCCCCACAACAAACTAAACAGAAATACAAATTGAAAGAAAAAAAAAATCTTTGAAAATAAAACTTTTGAAGGAATGGATGTTCCTAAAAAAGTATAGCCTATTAAAAACTATTCTTAAAAAAGTATAGAATTTTTGGAAATTAGACAGTTTTTAGATAATAAAGGCTTTTTAAAAAAATAAACAATTTTTAGAAAATAGAAACTTTTAGAAAAGGGAAAGTTTGCAACTCACCGGGGTAGCTTGGTTGGTTATGACGAACATTGGGAAGTGTGGTCGTAGTAAGTGACACATGGTCCTGGGTTCGAATCTTGCCACTGATGATACCCTGAATTTACCTGGTGCTGGTTGTTGCGAGGCGGTCAGCATCTCGAGATTTGGATCCCCATGGAGAGTCCTAAGGGCTTGGCCATGGAAGGTTCCTCGGTTATAAAAAAAAAAAGGAAAGTATGCATGTATGAGGGTTTATTAAAATAAGAAGTTTCAAAGAAAAGGGACTTTCTAAATTCTAAGAATGAGTCAAGTTACTACTTATAAATTCTAAGAATGAGTCAAGTTACTACTTATAAATTCTAAGTACGAGTCAAGTGACTACCTACCACTAATCGACTCCAAGTAAACACATTTGTAAAATTATTCAAAATAGCCAGACTTCATTTTGTTAATAAACCCTAAGGGGCTCTTCCTTGTCATTTTCTCTTTCTAGTTTCTATTGGACTGCTGATTGTGTTGGTCTTTTGGATTTTACTTCAGGAATCTTTACTTGTTCAGTTGTAGTTTTGGCTCTATATGTCTCTCTATTTCACATTGATTCTTGAGCAGAAGATGTTTTCTCTTCCCTAATTTTTGTTGAGTGGCTAATTTACTTGGTGTCCTGGATTTTATTTCAGGAATCTTTCCTTATTAAGTTGTATCTTTGGTTATTTGTAACAATCTTCAACATACATTTTATGTAAATTTTCTTTTATTTGGTTGCTTACAATGTGTTGTTTCTTGAAAAATTAATTTGTCAATTTGTTGGGTTTAGTTTCTTTCTTCCTTTATATACTTGATTCTGGGTACCATTTTTTCCTAATGTTTCTTTCTCTCACATTTCTCCTATCTTGTTTTGTCTATAGTTCATCTGGTCTTGATGATGGTATACATGCCTTCATTTTCTTGTTGTCTCATTTTTAGTATCAGTATTAATCAAATTACGTATGCATGCCTTCATTTTCTTGTTGTCTCATTTCTAGTATCGGTATTAATCAAGTTACATTGATAATGCTTGTGTATTATACAATCTATGTGAAGCAACTGCATATTAATTATCACCTAATCTTAAAAGGTATTTTGTGGATGGCTTTAGCAAGGGGGCAAATGTAGGGAGGAACCACTATGAAGTCCTAATAGAACTTTTGTAGCTCAAGAACTTCTCTGTGATTGTGGTTCTTAATTGATAATCTTTCATCCAGTAATATTGACATGTACAGGCTGAGACACAACCCCCAAAACATGCTTGAACAAGGAAATTCTTGTAGCAATGTTTGTATTGCAAGAATTAAGAATTGATTTTGAAAGAATCCTGATAATTAACTATTCTTATGGCAGTGAAATGCACTAGTGTGGGTTCATGCATGCTATTCTTGCCTAGAATTGATTTGTGGGCTATAGAGACATCTGATCAAGATGATGAAGAGTGTTCGTCTTCAACAGACCATCAATCATTGGAGGAAGAATTCTGTATAACAAACAGTCAAGTTGTTGAAAAGGAAAATGTATCCGGTCCAAGGGCATGCAAATCCGCTGAGACAGGAGTGCCTGAAGATGTTTTGCAGAGAGCTTCACATGCATGGAGGTCGTTTATTGAGCAGGTGGATTCCATGTGTGTGTCCACGTCCTTCATGATTCTGGTAAGAATTGGATTTTGCCTCTCTTAGCTGGTAAAATTTGTACCCTAGTACGGGCCTATGGATCAAGCACTACTTTGGAAGAGAAATATATTACATTTTATGTATAACAATGACAGACAAATGATATTAATATATGGTGCTTAAGATTTCTATCCTTTACTGACCTTGCTCTTCTATGTCATTTATGTCATTCCTGCTGGTGCCACACTATTTTGGTCTGTCATATGAGCTAACCAATGATCACAATTTATAATATGTTGTTTGAGTCATTTATAGATTGTAGCATGTCCTTTTCTTTTGCCATCGGCTATCCCTACTTTGCAAAAGTACCATGATTTTGAAAGTGATTTTGACATTCTTTGTATGTGTTTTCGTTTACACCAACAGGCTACTTCAGATGTGCCATATGCAGCATTGCCTAAAAGAATAAGGGAGTTTTTCAAGACTGATATATTGAACTACAGTTCAGCTTCTTCGGAACACAATGTACCCCAATTCTCTGTGCAGGTTGATGGGAACTTCAATCGTGATACATTGATTGATTCATCAGCAGCAGAATTGTTGAGGGATTTGGTTCAGCAGTTTGTTCAGTTGATTCATCATAGAACTCACATTCTTACAAGTTTTTTCAAGGAGTACAAAGCTTGTGATACAAGTCAAGGTAATAAAGATATGGTATATCATGGTGCAGATCATGTACTGGCCAATGAAGGTGAGGATAGAGCTCAGTGTCCTGAAGAATCTGTTGCAAAGGTCCCATCTCCACCAAACAGTAGAACTGTGAAAGGGAAATCAAACCTGTTATTAGCAATATCTACATTTGGCTATCAAATGCTTCGATATCCTCATTTTGCTGAACTTTGTTGGGTCACATCCAAACTCAAAGATGGTCCCTGTGCAGACATAAATGGACCATGGAAAGGCTGGCCATTCAATTCTTGTATTATTCGTCCTAGTAACTCGTTAGAAAATGTAGCTGTTGCTTGTAGCCCCAGCAATACTAAAAGCAAAGAAAAATTTGGTCTAGTTAGGGGCCTAGTTGCCGTTGGTTTATCAGCATACAGAGGTGCATATGTATCACTTAGAGAAGTTTCCCTTGAGGTTCGAAAGGTTCTGGAGCTCCTGGTCGATCAAATTAATGCTAAAATTCAATCTGGAAAAGATAGATATGAATTTGGTCGTATTTTGTCACAAGTGGCTTGCTTGGAAGATATGGTCAATAGCTGGGCATACACACTACAGAGGTATTTCACTATTTTCATTAATATGCTTGTGGGTTCATCTTTAGTTACATGTTTTTGTCTAACAAAATTTCCTTCTGTTTCAGTTTAGAGGTGGATGGTCAAATGACAGTGGTAAACCCTAAGCCTGGTACTGTAGGATCTTCAAGCTATGCATGTGGGGATGATGTGGATAATCTAATCGAAAGCAAGGAATGTGGACCAAATGTTTCTAACAGAAGCTCACATGAAGGAGAAGTACCAGAAGAAAGGCCTGAAGGATTTACTTCTGAAAATACTGGATGTGTTAATTTGCACAAAGGAGATGTCAATTCTGGTGATCCTAATCTGAAGGAGGGAGTTCCAATCTCAGAAAAGTCTCCACTGCAAACAGCCTTCTTGAGTGATTCTGCCACTGTCGAACAATTTCAGAGTTCTTTGGCTGCCAACTTTTTGGATGGTAAAGTTCCAAACATGCATGATGGGTCTGAATCAATCAAGTCAGAAAATTCTGCGAAGTGTATGGTGAATAAGGGAGATTCTGGACTCTGGAGACAGTCTAATGGATTTGCATTCGTGGAACCCGTGGTCCATTCTGAAGATTCCCTATGTAGTGCAGGTGAATTGAGTGGCCTTAAGTCGTCTAGCTGTGGAAAGGTTTGCAACCAGTTCAATGGTTTATCCATGGTGGAGACCGATATTCCACCTCCAGATGGTAAGTCTATCCCTGATGAGCCTATTGTCAATGTCAACGTCTCTTCAATCAAAACTACAAATATTGCAGCTGATTCAGGGGTCATTTGTTTGTATCGTTGTTGTGCTGAATGCCTGTATACCCTCCATAGTTTGATGCAGAAAATTCTCATTCGTGAATGGGAAGTGAACGGGACCTATTGGACAGTAGAGGATGTTCATGATGTTGTTGCATCATTATCTGTTGATCTTCTTTCAGCAGTTAGAAAAAATTATGCTGCTGAAAGTTTCGGCAATTTATTTGACAAAAAGATGAGACAAGAAAATCATGGAAAATTGTCTGAATGTCAGGAAATGAGCATATGTCAGTGTAAAAATTCCGGAAATAGGTTAGTAATGCCAATTGAATGTAGTTGTCACTCATTAAACAAGAGTTTGTCTGCAAAAGCAAATCCTTCTCGCCAGCTTGATTTAAAATTCATCTACAGAGATGGTGTACTGGTCCCTATAGATCTTGACAAGGATGTTTCTTTTCACTGTAAATTCGAGACTTTGTGCCTTTGTTCTCTTATAGAGTGGATAGTAATGACCAAGCAACCTTTTGATTGATACGATGTTGTCACAGCTTGGGTTGGTCTTTGCCTTGGCAATATTTGGTTATCATTGCGGGATTTAGGTGTGGAACTTCCCTTGAGAGATGTAAAAAATCACAATTTTGTCGAGTTTCAGTTCAATCCAGTTCCTCCTCTTCTTACATGAGCAGCAATTTAAGGGCATTGCTTTATTTTTTCCTTTTCTTGCTACACAGTTCTCCAAAGCTTTTGACTCTCTGGGTTGAAATCTGCACCTTGTAAGTACCATTTGGGGTTTTTCCTTTGGTTGATTTTATTGGAACTATATATAAATATTCACTGGCTTCATATGTTAAATGCCTTTGTTAAATACTCATTGTGTTTCTATGTCATAATTTTTGGTCATTGGTTCCCTTATGGAGTGCAAATGCTTTACTGCCTGTTTGTTTCCCAGGAATTGCATCTTTGAGTCAAATGGATCATAAACTTAGCTTTTTCATGGTTTTTATTTTTCAGCTGGTAGCATTTTTCTTCATTTGAGATTTAAGTTCATGACAGTATATCATCTTAATGTACTTGAATTGGTTTTCCTTTTTTGCCTTTGCTTTCTTTCATGTCTGTAAAATAATTTCATTTCAGGTGATCAATGTAACCATCTGTTTTCTTTTTCTTCTTCCAAGAACAGTATTGAGGTTTAGGGAAAACTTTTGGTTCATTTATATTGTTGTAAAAAATGCGCTAAGAATTCGGCAGCACACGGTTGATTAGAATTCATTAGAATTTCTTGTATTTGAAGACTGACTTCAAGTCTTTCTCTGGTCCTCCTGATTTTAGTTTAGAAACTTAGGTCTTCCGCCACTTTTTCTAATAAATGGGCCTGCTGACTCTTCCTTCAGAAGTTGTGTTATCATTAATGTTGGGGTACAACAATGCCGCTCTTAAGCCGCTCACCGATGGGTCATCCAAATGATAGCTCTTAGAATAGGTTCCATGATGTTGAATGTTAAAAGGTTTTATCTACCCTCATCGGATACTAATTAAGTTTTAGATGAGATGGTCTCGATATTGGGAGAGGGATTGTTGGGATGCAAAAATGTCACTCTTAGGCCCAAGGATGGGTTACCTGAATAATGGTTCTTATAGTAGGCTCATGGGGTGATGTTGAATGCTATAAAAGGTTTGACCTACCCTTACTAGACTCCAATTGGTTTTGAGATGAGATGGTCAAAACCCGATCCAGCAATTAAAGGTGCATTTAGGTTAACAAGTCTATACTATCTATTTTCTCCCTAGGAATAATACTATATGTCAATGTGCCCACCTTTCCAATGGTGTCAGTGAAGGCTCAGGCAAGACTGGACCTGTTAGGAACACTGGCTTTGCATACTGACTTGCAGCATAAGTCACAAAAGGGTCCTTCAATTTCTTGACATATTCTTATAGAGATTGCATTACAGTGTTTCATGGCAGTGATAATGCACTCGTGGAAAGTGAGACGTTCCCCAAATGATGCTGATATGAAGTGCAATAACCGAGCTTCATGGGGGCTGAACACCCCCTTTGAGGAGGGGTAACCAGGGGTGGCTCAGCTGTGATTGTCCTGTCTTTGCTAACTGCAAGCTGGGACAAGGTTGAGGGCAATGGCTGGTGCACAAACTGTATTGTAGCGTAGGGACTTAATGCCTAGTTTGGACGTCAAATCAGGAATCCATTATGCAAAATCATAAAAAGAAAAAAAAAATAAAAAATCAGGATTCAAGGCACGTAGGGCAGCTTCAACTTGGTCAGCAGTGCGGTCCATGGCGATTGTGAGAAGGTGGTTCAAGAAAATGGTAATGTCGGCAGTGGTCTCGGCCCCTGGGGGAAGTCCTTCAACTTGGGGGACGGTTAGGGGATTGAAAGAGATGAGAGTAGGATGAAAATTCAAGGTTTGTAGTTGGGACTGAGCCTTTTTGGGCAGCATGAATGTGAATTTGTGGCTTCTCTCAGCAAGCTTGTTGTAGAGATGGAGGAATGGAGTCATATGGCCGAAGGCAAACCATGGGAACATGACTACATGAAACTTTTCACTGTGACTTGGCTTGGGCTATGGCTGATGAATGAAGTCGGTGCAATTTAGAGGCTTGGCATTCATGCAGTGTGGGGTAAGCCTAAAAAGAAGCCAGACAGTGTGAGGTATGATAATTTGTGTGGATAGGCCTACTCACCAAGTCTCACTCTTTGCTTCTGAGGTCCATTGACTAATGACTGAAAATATATAAACAAATTCAACACACTTTTTTTTGGATATATATATATATTCCTCTATTCCTTTTCCCTGAACCCATTAGACTTTCCTCCAATTCCCAAATTCCCAACTAAAGTTCTTCTTCCTTAGGTAAACCAAACACGGCCTTAGTAGCAAAAATAGTAATAATTTTCAATTTTGAATTATTTCACATGTTTTCAAACTTCTCCTTTTAAAAGATATTTATTAAATTTAAGATTATTTTTATTAGATTTCCTTTTGCTTTCCCTTTGTTAGTGACATGATCATCTCAAGGTAGTTGATGATTCCACAGCCTCACCTCATGCCACCTACCATAAGAGGGTGGTAGCTCTTCTTTCATCATTCTATATTGCAATTTCATTTTATAATATAAAATATTTATAAATATATTTTTTATTTTTTTATAATTTTATTTTATGGAATTTCAAGGAAAAATATCGATATATGGAAGAAGTTTGGTAGTCCTCACCTTTAGAGCTCCTCCTCTTGTTCTTGACCATGGCGGCCAAAAGTGTCGGCTACGGCCGACAAAAATTGACTGTCCTTCCAAATAAAAATCAACGTCTTTTTCGTATAAAAATTGACGTTTGACGTATTTTTGAATATTTTTTTAGTGGATTAGGTGGCATCACATGCTCATTTTTAAATCTCTTTTTATTTTGAGTTTTGGCCCAATGTATATTCAAGGTATATATATATTGTGCGTGCATGAATAGTATTTTTTATTTTTTATTTTTTTATTTTTATGTTAAATTATAAATATATGCTTTAAAATAATAAAAAATTTATATATGAAAACTTAAGAATATATTATTATTTTAATAAAAATAAATTTATCAAAATACAAATAAATTAATATCTTAAAATATAATAAATTAAATATCTTAAATTAATAAATTATATAATTTTATATCTTATTTATATGTTATATAATTTTATTATTTTATTATTATTAATTTATTGATAAATAAAATATATA
This sequence comes from Vitis rotundifolia, assembly GCA_030254885.1. Taxonomy (NCBI): domain Eukaryota; kingdom Viridiplantae; phylum Streptophyta; class Magnoliopsida; order Vitales; family Vitaceae; genus Vitis; species Vitis rotundifolia. The sequence goes on along the minus strand of CM058169.1, from coordinate 1,964,275 downwards.
TTTATTATTATATTTCTTCACATGAATGAGCTATTTTGACCCAAAACTCATTAAGTGGTATCACATGTACATTTTTAAATCTCCCCTCTTTTTTTTTCTTTTTTTTTTTCCTACCTTAATCTTATTTATTTGTATATTTATACCTTGATTTTTGGTGGTCTGAATCTCACCATTCATATTCAATGATCCAAATTTGAAGTTTTGTGGATCCCAACATATGTACCTAAACATTTTCCTTTAAGTTGTAATACAAGGATACAAGTATATGTATAATATAAGAGTATAAGCAAACAAATTATAGGTTGTTATATAAGGATACAAATATATGATATTAAAGTATAAATAAATTAAATTAAACAATCTAATGCACTAATATTTAACATATAATTATAAATCACAAAAGATGGAAGTTTTAAAATGCTCCTTTGATTTGGTTTTTATTCACTAGAAGAAAAGTAAATAAAAAGTACATCGATAAAATCGGTTTTCAAAATTCTGAAACTGAATTAATCTTTATGGTCATTAAAAATAAAGTTAATTTAATTGATTTGGGTTGGATTACATCGATTTTACTGATTTCGTAATTTTTATTTCACCCCTTGCACAAGTTACATGATTTAAGAAATATATATCGAATACCGAGTGATCAACAAAGATTCTCTCCATTGTCTTTTGCATTAAAAAAACTTTATATTAATTCATTAGATTATTTAAAGTCAATATCACTTGACAAAATTATTTTCCTCACCTACCCCATTTTCTATATCCCTAATCACATTCATCGTTACTTGCCCAAATATAAATATATATATATATAAGATTTTTTTTTTTTTTAAATTTTAATAATCGATTACTTAGAAAGAAAGTTTGATAAAAGATGAGAGAGAAGGGAGAGATAATGAGATGGTGGTATCTCCATTCAATCACTACTTTCGTTCATTGACCAGATAAACAGCATTACAGAAAATGATCGATGCTAAAACATTTTTCGATTAAACTTGTAATTCAACACTGCTATTTCCATCTCCAGCAAAATCATTTTTGATCCAAAAGTCCTTGCAATTGCCCAACAAAATTGTCAATGTAATTGCTCATAAAGCCTGGGCTCACCAAGGTCTCCTTCAACTTGGCATGATTCTTCTCCACCTGGCCACCTACCTCACTCTCTTCATCCATCACTGATTTAATGGCTTTGCACAAGCTTTCCTTCGAAAACAACCCAGTTTCTTCTCTCTCAACCTCTACTGCAACTTTAAGCTCTTCAGCCAACAGCCTAGCGTTCAGTATGTGGTCAATGTATTCCGGTACCAGCACTATTTGGGGGTCGCTGGTCAAGGACTCCCACATCGATCCAAACCCACCGTGGCTCACAAAACACCCCACTGATGGGTGGCTCAGTACTGACGGCTGCTGAACCCACCCTCCATGAACCACTCCCCTCCCTCCAACCCTCTCTTGGAACCCCTCCGGTAAGGCCTCTTCAATGGTGGCAGCTCCTGTTGGTGGTTTTAGAACTGCTAAGAATGGCAGGCCTGTTAGCTCTAACCCCAGGAGTAGTTCTTGAAACTGGTCCTTTTCCGGGACATTTTGGCTTCCAAATGCACAGAATATTACTGAACCAGGCTTGAACCCACCCAGCCACTGCGCCCATCGATCCTCCAATGGCTCCACTGAAGGTTTGGGTAGTACGGGGCCAGTTAGGAACACTGGTTTTCCATACTGGCTTCCAATGTAGTCACAAATGGGTCCTTCGGTTTCTTGACATGTTCTTATAGAGATTGCATCACCGCTTGCCCGGGCAGTGGTGACGCGCTGCTGGAAGGTGATGGCTTCCCCATATGGCGCAAACATGAAGTCCATCAACCGAGGCTCCTCATGTGGGCGGAGCACCACCGTTGAAGAGGGGTAACCAGAGGGCGGCACATCTGTCAATTGCCTGCAGTCTTTGCTACCTTGTTGAGCCGGGATAGGTATGTGGGCAACGGCTGCTGCACAAACTGCACTGTAGTATATGGACTTAATCCCTAGTTGGGATGCCAAAGCAGGTGCCCAATAGGCAAAGTCGTAGAACAAAAGATCAGGATTCAAAGTAGGTAGAGCTGCTTCAACTTGGTCCCTGGTGCGGTCCAGGGCAGTCGCGAGAAGGTAAGTCAAGGAAACGGGTATATCAGAGGCAGTTTCAGTTCCCGGAGGAAGGCCATCGACATGAGGGACGATGAGGGGATGGAAAGTGATGAGACCCGGATGAAAATTCAAGTGTTGTAGCTTAGATTGAGCCTTTCTGGGCAAAATGAAGGTGATCTTGTGACCTCTTTCAGCAAGCTCGTTGGAGAGATGGAGGTAAGGAATCATATGGCCGAAAGCAAACCATGGGAACATGGCTATATGTAATTTTGGGCTCTTGGCCATGACCCCCTTTTTTAATACAAACTGAAATTGGATGGAGGTATGGGTTTAGGAGTATTGGGAGTTTGGTTTCAATTTAGAGAAACATCCCCGGGGAAAGGTTGAAGAAAGGAAGAGAGAGAGAGAGAGAGGTCGTTTCTACTTTTTAGTTATGATTGATAATTCATTTATTTGTACTCTGATGCCATAAAAACTTATAATTTGTTTGTTTATATTCATACATCACATCTGCATCTTTATATGATAATCTAAAAAAAATGTTAAGGTGTTACAGTCATATCTAGAATCTTAAATTTATATACAATGAAATTTAGTTCGTTGGATAAGACTATAAATAAATAGGATCGGGATATAAAAAAGAGAAAACATATTGGATTAGGGTAAAGAAATGGTACGTCAAAATGAGACTTTTCTCAATAGTACGGTAATTTAAAAAAGTTATGCTTAAATTATTGTAATAGAAGAAGTTATTATAAATATATGGTAGTTTTTGCCACCTAGGAGAGAGGAGAGAGAGTGAACGGATAATTTTTTTTTAAAACCAAAATCATCTTTTCGAATTTCAAAAGACGAAATCGTCTTTTCAAAAGACGATTTTAAAAAAATTTCAAAAAGGGAAATCGTCTCTTCAAGAGACTAGTTCCCATGAAAAAAAAAATTCCTCAAGGAACTCGTCTCTTGAAGAGACGAGTTCCTATGAAAAAAAAAATTATTTTTTTTAAAAAAATTCCTAAATTATTAAAAAAAATAAATAAAAATAAAAAATTCCTCAAGGGAACTCATCTCTTCAGGAGACGAGTTCCCTTGAAAAAAATTTTTTTTTTTTTTTAAATTCCCAAATTATAAAAAAATAAAAAATAAAAAAATTCCTCAGGGGAACTCGTCTCTTGAAGAGACGAGTTCCTAGGGAAAAAAAAAAAAATATATTTTTTAAAAAAAATTCCCAAAAAAAAAAAAAAAAAAAAAAAAAAACAATTCCTCAATGGAACTCGTCTCTTCAAGAGACGAGTTCCCTTGAGGAATATATATATATATATATATATATATATATATATATATATATATATATATATATATATATATATATTTTTTTTAATTTGGGAATTTAAAAAAAAAAATATTTTTTTTCCATGAGACGAGTTTGAGGAATTGTTTTTTTTTTTTTTTTTTTTTTTTTTTTTTTTTTTTAATAATTTGGGAATTTTAAAAAAAATATATATATATTTTTTCCCATGAAGAGACGAGTTCCCTTTTTCACTTACCCATAATTTGGGCAATTAGCTTGGGGTTCCTCTGCTGCATACACGGGTTACAAAGAAGACTTATTATCATATTGTCGAGAAGATCAAGGGGGGACTAGCAGGATGGAAGGTTTATCAACTCTCTCTTGCTGGAAGAATTACTCTATGTCAATCGGTGATTTCTGCGTTGCCAACATATACTATGCAATCGGCTAAACTTCCGACAGGGACTTGTGAAAGCATAGAGAGTCTTTGCAAGAGTTTTATATGGGGGGGACTCGGATGATCAGCGGAAAGTCCATTTGGTCGGTTGACATCCGCTTTGTTAGCCAAAAATCCATGGTGGGCTCGGTTTAAGGCGAATGGCAGCGATGAATGACGCTTTCCTCATGAAACTTGGTTGGGGTTTGATGAATGATCCGGATAGTTTTTTGGCTTCGGGAATTTTTTTTTTTTTTTTTTTTTTTTTAATTTGGGAATTTTTTTTTAAAATATTTTTTATTCCATGGGAACTCGTCTTTTCAAGAGACGAGTTCCCTTGAGGAATTGTTTTATTTTTTTTATTTTTTTATAATTTGGGAATTTTTTAAAAAATATATATATATATTTTTTTTCATGGAACTCGTCTCTTGAAGAGACGAGTTCCCTTGATGAATTTTTATTTTTTATTTTTTATAATTGGGGAATTTTTTTTTCATGGGAACTCGTCTCTTGAAGAGACGAGTTCCCTTGAGGAATTTTTTTTTTTTTTTTTTTTTTTTTTTTTTTTATTTGGGAATTTTTTTTTAAAAAAATATATATTTTTTTTATGGGAACTCGTCTCTTGAGGAATTGTTTTTTTTTTTTTTTTTTTTTTTTTTTTTTTTTTTTAATTTGGGAATTTTTTTAAATATATATATATTTTCATGGAACTCGTCTCTTCAAGAGACGAGTTCCCTTGAGAAATTGTTTTTTTTTTTAAAAATATATATATTTTTTTTCATGAAACTCGTCTCTTGAAAAGAAGATTTCCCTTTTGAAATTTTTTTAAAATCGTCTTTTGAAAAGACGATTTCGTTTTTTGAAATTTGAAAAGATGATTTTGATTTAAAAAAAAAATTTATCCGTTCACCCTCTCTCCTCTCTCCTAGGTGGCAAAAACTATCATATATTTGTAATAACTTATTCTACTACAATAATTTAAGTATAGCTTTTTTAAATTACCGTAATATTGAGAAAAGTTCCTAAATAATGCACTTTAGATGCATTATTTATTCATTTCATGGTTCTTTCTGTCACATGACATAACATGACAACTTTATTAGATATTTTCGAGGGAGAATTATGCAAAGGTACGTTAGGAAGGAAAAATAGGTTTTTTAAAAACTTTTTAAAAGTAATTCAATTATTATGCACTTTAATAATAACATAAACAAAATTTCAAGATTACCCTCTTTCAGGATTACCGTACTCTCCTTCTTTTTAAAAGAAAAAATTGACATGACAAATAAAAACGATGATAATAATTTTTTTTTTTTACTCATACTTATTAATAATTTTAAGTTTGACATATGACAAACCAACATATAACATTATTTTTTTCCCCCTTATTTCTTTATTTTAGTTTTTGAGTTTTAATTTCTTTTTTTTTTTTCATTTCATCTTTTGATTTAAAATTATTTATGAATATTTTAAACATAAAATAATAATAATAATAATAATGAAAAAAGTAGTATAATGAATAAATTTAACTTTATATTTATGGGTATTTAACCGCACCGTGGTTTTAACTTTTTTTTTAGTTGAAATGTTTAAAAATTTTAATTGTAAAAGATAACAACTTGATTATGGTTTTTTCATTTTGCTTTGTTAAAATTTTAAATTTTTTTATTTATGTAAAATAAAAATAAAATATATTTTTCATAAAAATTATATTTAATTATTTATGTTAATTTTCTCTTAATTCTATTAAAAATTAAAATTTTTGTATACTAAAATTGCGCATTGATAAACGTAACCATTAATACCACTCTTTTATGAAAAAAATAACACTAAAATGTGTTAAAAGTAACACATTTTCATGATACTTTTAACACGCTTTAGTATTACTTTTTTCATAAAAGAGTGAGACCCTTGTTTCCAAAAGTTATGTTTATCAATGTGCAACTTCAACATGCAAAAAAATTATTTTTTAATAAAATTAAGAAGAAGTAATATAAATGATTAAATACAATTTTAATGAAAAATATATTTTATTTTTATTTTATATAAATAAAAAATTAAAAATTTTAATAAAGTAAAAGGTTAGAACTACAATCTAGTGTTTTTTTTTTTTATTTTTAAATTAAAAATATTAAATATTTTAGCGAAGAAAAAAAAAATTAAAACCATTGTCAAATTAAATTCATAAACAAAAGTTAAATTTGTTCATTGTGTATTTATTTTTATATTAAAGTTATTCTCATTAATTATTTATTACATATTATTATTTTATGTATAAATGTACATAAATAATTAAAATTAATAAATCTAAAAAGATGATATATTTTTTTAAAATGAAATTAAAAAGATTTAATAAAGCTAACATATTAAAAAAAAAACAAAAAGAAGATAGAGATATTTAGAGGTGGGGAAAAAGAAAAAAGGAAAAATAACGTGGTATGGTGATTGACACGTGTCAAAGTTTTTTATTTTTAAAAAGAATAATAATAACAATGACCTCATTTCTCCGGTCAAAATAATAGAAAAAATAAAAAAGAAAAAAAAAAGAAAAAAATGTGGTACTAGATGAATTCACAAATGAGAACGACCATTCTTCTATTTTTTAGCACAAAATTAATTATCCGTTATGCAAATTAAAGGTAAAAATAACAATAAACTATTCTCAATTAATTATCTTACCTGCTAAGAGAAGAGCTAATTAGAAGGAAGATCCTTCTTTCCAGTGAACCAAACAATACAATTCTTTGAAAATTTTTATCATCACTCCAGTTTTCTTTCAACCACATGATTGTACATGCATATATGAACATTCAAACACACCCTGGAGGAAATTTTGGTCTCTTAGCCATGGCCATTTTCCTTTTTCTGGGTTGGTTTCTGGTTGAAGATTTTGGTTGCAATTTATAGGGAGGTGTTCATTTCCTCTTCCATCTGATCAGAAGGGCAGAGATAAGTAGATAACATCCATTAATGGGGAGCTAGGACATGAAGCACATGGGGTTTTTGGGAGTATAAGCCATTTTAGTGATTTCACCAATAAGTCATAAGCAGTTTCTGGGAGTTTTAAAAGAGTTGTTTCATCCACGATGTGTATGAATGTTCATATATGTATATACAATCATGGGGTTGAAAGAAAACTGGAGTGATGATCAAAATTTTCAGAGAATTGTATTGTTTGGTACAAGAAAGAAACAAGGATTTTCCTTCTAATCAGCCATTCTCTTGGCAGGTGATATAATGAATTGAGAATGACTTCTTATTATTTTTAGCTTTTAATTTGCATGGTAAAGAATTAATTTTGTGCTCCCATTTGTGAATTCATCTACTAAAAATTGTTGCCCTCACGTCAATGATCATTGCTCCCATCTAGTGGTATACCGGTAAAGGAGTAAAAGGGGCATAGCATAACTTTCATGGAGACTGCTTTCTTTACACTAGTACAGCTCCTCCTTTTGTGCTTGGACCATGGCCAAAAGTGTAGTATTTAGGTTGCGTTACAACCACAGTACAAAAATTTACCTCTTTTCCTCCCTTTTGTTTGGTAGGCATTGAGGAGGTCTCGCTTTTTCTACCTTCATACTTTAATTTCATTTGTTTATATTATCATTTTATATAAAATATAGTTCTCATAATTCATATTCAACAATCCAAAGTTAAAATTCTATAGGTAATCGGTATGATATCCGAACAATTTCTTTTAAGTACATCATCATATGTACAAGAATGTAAATATATGATACAAAAGTATAAAAAAAAAAATTATAAGTTGTCATATAATGATACAGACTTATGATATTAAAGAACAAACAAAATAAATTAAACAATGACCTAATGCATTAACATATAAAATATATATGTTATCAAATATTGAACAATTATAAATAAATTAAAGGTGAAAGTTTTAAAATATCAATTAGATTTGATTTTTATTTGTTTGGAGTTAAGAAAAAAAGTGAGGGGATAAAGTCGATATTCAAAATTCTCAAATCAAGTAAACTCTTATAGTATAAGGAAGAGATAAGGAGACGCTGGTATGTCCATTCAACCACAACTTTCATTCATTAACGAGATAAACATGAGCACTTCGGAAAAAGATGCTAAAACATTTTTCAACTAAACTTATAATTCAACACTGCAATTTCCATCTCCAGGAAAATCATTTTTGATCAAAAAGTCCTTGCAATTGCCCAACAAAATTGTCAACATAATTGCTCATAAAGCTTTGGCTCGTCAAGGCCTCCTTCCACTTAGCATGGTTCTTCTTCACCAGACCACCCACCTCACTGTTTTCATCCATCACCGATTTAATGGCATCGCACAAGCTTTCCTTTGAAAACAACCCATTTTCTTCCCTCTCAACCTCCACTGCAACTTTAAGCTCTTCAGCCAATAGCCTGCTGTTCAATATTTGGTCAGGGAGTTCCGGTACCAGCACTATTTGAGGGTCGCTGGTCAAGGACTCCCACATTGATCCAAAGCCACAATGGCTCACAAAACACCCCACTGATGGGTGGCTCAGTACTGACGGCTGCTGCACCCACCCTCCATGAACCACTCCTCTCCCTCCAACCCTCTCTTGGAACCCCTCCGGTAAGGCCTCTTCAATGGTGGCAGCTCCTGTCGGTGGTTTTAGAGCTACTAGGAATGGCAGACCTGTTAGCTCCAACCCCAGGAGTAGTTCTTGGAACTGGTCCTTTTCCGGGATATTTTGGCTTCCAAATGCACAAAATATTACTGAACCAGGCTTGAACCCACCCAGCCACTGCACCCACCGATCCTCCAATGGCTGCACTGAAGGTTTGGGTAGTACGGGGCCAGTTAGGAACACTGGTTTTCCATACTGGCTTCCAATGTAGTCACAAATGGGTCCTTCGGTTTCTTGACATGTTCTTATAGAGATTGCATCACAGCTTGCCCCGGCAGTGGTGAGACGCTGCTGCAAGGTGATGCCTTCCCCATTTGGTGCAAACATGAAGTCCATCAACCGAGCTTCATGTGGGCGGAGCACCACCGTTGAGGAGGGGTAACCAGGGGGTGGGAGATCTGTCAATGGTCTGCAGTCTTTGCCACCTTGTCGATCTGGGACAGGTATGTAGGCAACGGCTGCTGCAGAAACTGCACTGTAGTATATGGACTTAATCCCTAGTTGGGATGCCAAAGCAGGTGCCCAATAGGCAACATCGTAGAACAAAAGATCAGGATTCAAAGTACGTAGGGCTGCTTCAAGTTGGTCTCTGGTGCGGTCCAGTGCAGTCCCTAGAAGGTAAGACAAAGAAAAGGGGATGTCAGAGGCAGTTTCAGTCCCGGGAGGGAGGCCATCGACGTGAGGGACGATGAGGGGATGGAAAGTGATGAGACCCGGATGAAAATTCAAGTGTTGTAGCTTAGATTGAGCCTTTCTGGGCAAAATGAAGGTGATCTTGTGGCCTCTTTCAGCAAGCCCGTTGGAGAGATGGAGGTAAGGAATCATATGGCCGAAAGCAAACCATGGGAACATGGCTATATGGAATTTTGGGCTCTTGGCCATGACCCCCTTTTTTTTAATACAAACTGAAATTGGATGGAGGAATGGGTTTAGGAGTACTCGGAAGTTTGGTTTCAATTTATAGAAACATCCCCGGGAAAGGTTGAAGAGAGAGAGAGGTCGTTTCTACTTTTTAGTAGTACTTGATAATTCATTTATTTGTTCTTTGGGGCGATAGAAACTTATAATTTGTTTGTTTATATTCTTACATCACATTTGCATCTTTACATGACAATCTAAAAGAAAATATCAAGGTATTACAGTGATATCTATCATCTTAAATTTATATGCAATGAAATTTAGTTCGACTATAAATAAATAGGATCGGGATATAAAAAAGAGAAAATTAAAAATAACAAGAAGCTATTCTCAATTAATTATCTTACCTGCTAAGAGAAGAGTTAATTAGAAGGAAGATCCTTCTTTCCCGTGAACCAAACAATACAATTCTCTGAAAATTTTTATCATCACTCCAGTTTTCTTCCAACTCCATGATTGTATATGCATATATGAACATTCAAACACACCCTGGATGAAATTTTGGTCTCTTAGCCATGGCCATTTGCCTTTTTCTGGGTTGGTTTCTGGTTGAAGATTTTGGTTGCAATTTATAGGGAGGTGTTCATTTCCCCTTCCATCTGATCAGAAGGGCAGAGATAAGTAGATAACATCCATTAATGGGGAGCTAGGACATGAAGCACATGGGGTTTTTGGGAGTATAAGCCATTTCAGTGACTTCACCAATAAGTCATAAGCAGTTTTTGGGAGTTTTAAAAGAGTTGCTCCATCCAGGATGTGTATGAATGTTCATATATGCATATACAATCATGGGGTTGAAAGAAAACTGGAGTGATGATCAAAATTTTCAGAGAATTGTATTGTTTGGTACAAGAAAGAAACAAGGATTTTCCTTCTAATCAGCCATTCTGTGGGCACGTAAGATAATTAATTGAGAATGACTTCTTAATGCCTACCAAATAAAAGGGAGGAAAAGGGGTAAATTTTTGTACTATGGTCGTAACGCAACCTAAATACTACACTTTTGGCCATGGTCCAAGCACAAAAGGAGGAGCAATAAAGTGTAAAGAAAGCAGTCTCCATGAAAGTTATGCTATGCCCCTTTTACTCCTTCGCCGGTATACTACTAGAGGGGGGCAATGATCATTGACATGAGGACAACAATTTTTAGTTGGTGAATTCACAAATGGGAGCACAAAATTAATTCTTTACCATGCAAATTAAAAGCTAAAAATAATAAGAAGTCATTCTCAATTCATTATCTTACCTGCCCAGAGAATGGCTAATTAGAAGGAAAATCCTTGTTTCTTTCTTGTACCAAACAATACAATTCTCTGAAAATTTTGATCATCACTCCAGTTTTCTTTCAACCTCATGATTGTATATACATATATGAACATTCATACACATCCTGGATGGAGCAACTCTTTTAAAACTCCCAAAAACTGCTTATGACTTATTGGTGAAATCACTGAAATGGCTTATACTCCCAAAAACCCCATGTGCTTCATGTCCTAGCTCCCCATTAATGGATGTTATCTGCTTATCTCTGCCCTTCTGATCAGATGGAAGGGGAAATGAACACCTCCCTATAAATTGCAACCAAAATCTTCAACCAGAAACCAACCCAGAAAAAGGAAAATGGCCATGGCTAAGAGACCAAAATTTCATCCAGGGTGTGTTTGAATGTTCATACATGCATATACAATCATGGGGTTGAAAGAAAACTGGAGTGATGATAAAAATTTTCAAAGAATTGTACTATTGTCTGGTTCACGGAAAAGACGGATCTTCCTTCTAATTAGTTCTTCTCTTAGCAGGTAAGATAATTAATTGAGAATAGTTTCTTGTTATTTTTACCTTTAATTTGCATAACGGATAATTAATTTTGTGCTAAAAAATAGAAGAATGGTCGTTCTCATTTGTGAATTCATCTAGTACTTCCATTATTGAAAATATTGAACCATCTCGTACTATTTAGGTTGGGGTTTAAATATGTAGGGACAATGTTTTTATTTTAGACAGTTGTGAAAAAATACATCACCAATCAAATGGAGTTAGGTGTTTATAAGGACAAATTATATAATCATACTATTTCTATAACAACTACACCTACCAATTTTTTTTATTTCTTTCACCATCATATTTATTATCACCTATCATATTTTCTATTGTTATTTTTCTCTTTTTCCTTTAATATTATTTTCAATACGCTCATTTATTCTCTGATAAAACCTCTTTAATTTTTTATTTTTTTTCACTCACTAACATATCTATATTTATTGACTTTAATTATTTTTAGACATATTAATCTTAAAATGATAATATATATAATAAATACTTAATAATAATAAATTAAGTAAAAGCATAAATATATATAATTGATAAAAATAAAAATATTATGCCACAAATAATATACTTGATAATTTTAAATATAAATACAATATATTTGCTAGTTTAAGGTTTAAATTTGAAAATGATATTTTATTATTTAAAGGTTTATTATATAAGACTTTTTATATTAATGTTAAATAAAAGATTTATTTATTTTGTAAATCTTTATCACATGCATGGAAAATTCTACAGTAACACCCTTAGTACCATACCCAAATTGATCCACATCCATTGGACGAGTTTCGTGCAATCATAGTCGTCCTCATAACTTTTTTAGTATCAAACCCTCAGTATTATAACTTTTTGAGTTGCATGGGATTATTTCCTTTCAAAGTACATGGTGATATGTTCGCATGATTCCTTATCTCCATCAAGGTTCAAAGTATCGGCCGAGTCCGGTACAACTCGGCCGAGTCGTATCCGCCTCGAGCCACTCCGCGCCGAGTTCGATACTTGATACCCGATACCATCTGAAACTCATACTGAAATCAAGAATCGTTTTAACCTTGGTTGACTCGATCTGGGATTCCGAGTTGACTAGGTCGAACCTTCCGAGTTACCAAAAGAAATCATTTTTTCACTTCGAAATCATAGCAAATGAACAACAGATGAGATCTAAACCTAAAAAACCTCTGAAAAATCAGAGATTGCCTTCAAAAGGAAAAACTTTTCAACAACCAAGACCCATGACCCATTATGAAGAAGAAGAAAGGCATCAGTCTGACCATGAGTGTTGGAGGTGTAAAAGAAGAGGAGGTTGAGGGCATCACTAATAGCAGAATGGACGTGGAGCGCCTTCGGTGGTGTCGCTGGGAATGCAGCAACAACTGTTGCCCTTTTCTCTTTGCTTTGTTGGCCCTATCTCACTGTGGTGTGGGTGAGTCCTGTGTGTGAATCGGATATTTGAAGAAAGAATATTCATAATACATTAACAGATTTTTTAAGTTATTATTTCATATGGTAATGATTTATTATTTTATATATTAATGGTATGATATAAATTATATGTAGTGCATTATTTCATATGGTAATGATAGCATATTTGGTGTATTAATTTCTCATTAACAATCTATTCAAACCATTTAATTTGTTATTATATTAACATTATTAAAATCATTTAATCAAAATTAAAAATGGAATTGATGGTTGAATTATGTCTTTTAATAAAAATATTATTATATGTGAAATAAAATAATTTAAAATTTTTAATATTATAATAAATTGCTTTCTACAAAGGCTTTATAATTTTTTAAATAATGTTAAATCTGAAATAAATTTTAGTTTATAATTTTTTAAACTTATTTAATTAAATTTATTTTTCTAAAATTTTTTATAATATTTTTGTAATTTTTAAAATTTTTTAACTATCATATTTTGCGTATCACCCGATACCGAGCCGAGACACCGAGACCGATGTGCCTCGGGAACGTCCCAGTCAATGACCGATATCGCTACTTTGAACCATGGTAAGGAATCATATGGGCGAAAGCAAACCATGGGAACATGACTATATGGAATTTTGGGTTCTTGGCCATTGTAGAGAATTCCTGTAAATCAGTTATTGATTTACAGAATCCTCTTTGATTGTAGGAGATATAGTTTAGGAGATACGATTTCCATTTGTACTTATCTTTCCTATTTTATCAGTATATTCAAACTCACTTTTTTTGTATATGTCTATATAAATGGAAATACTCAACCCTACAGAGTGTGGTGGTTTTACAAATATTTTTATGGTATCAGAGCTTTTTTGGATTAACCTCCTCGATCCCCTCATGGCCGATTCTTCCTTTTCTTTCAACACCATGATCCACATGGTTACTATTAAACTCTCCTCCACAAATTATCTCTCTTTGGCGAAATCATCTTCTCCCTCTTCTTCAATGTCAGAATCTCCTTCGCCATGTCGATGGTTCCGTTGCAGCACCTCCAATCACTATCGCCTCTGATTCTTCTTCCTCTCAACCGAATCCTAAATATGTGGAATGACACCTTCAAGATCAATGCCTTATCAGTCTCCTCTTCTCTTCGTTGACTGAAAAAGCCATGGTCGAAGTCCTTGGTCTCACCACTGCTCGTGATGTTTGGCTTGCTTTGGAAAATTCCTTCAGCCATATTTCCAAGACTCGTGAGCTTCGCATCAAAGATGACTTGTAACTCATCAAGCGTGGCACCCGAAGTGTCACTGAATACTCTCGTTCATTTAAGGCTTTATGTGATTAACTCACTACAATGGGCTACTCGGTTGATGATACCGACAAAGTTCACTGGTATCTCAAAGGATTGGGCACTGACTTTGCTAATTTTTCTACTGCCCAGATGTCTCTCACCCCATTACCAGCTTTCAAAGACTCGGTTCCCAAAGTCGAAAGCTTTGAGATCTTCCAAAAGTCACTCGGGTCCTCCTTCCTTGTTTCCTCTGCTGCTTTTACTACCATCAAAGGTCCCTTTTCTCCATCTCGGGGTGGTAGCAACTCCAAGTCCCGTCATTCTCGCGGCGGCTACAATGGAGGCCATGGTCATGAATGTGGTAAATAGTGCTTCTATACCCCTCGATGTCAAATCTGCAAGACTGAAGAACACACTATTGATCGTTGCTAGAGCCGTTATGAACGTATCGAACCTACGGCATAACTTGCTGAAGCTTTCAACATATCCTATTTTCTCTCAAATGGTTCGGAGTCCGATTGGTTCACTGATACCGGTGCTTCTGCTCACATGACACCTGACCCTTCTCAGTTGGACAAGGTTGAGCCCTATCATGGTAAGGACTGCGTAATAGTGGGAAATTGTGTTTCTCTTCCTATTACTCACACTGGCACGCTCTCTCCCTCTTCCAATTTTAAACTTTTGGATGTTCTTGTTGTCCCTCGTCTTACCAAAAACTTATTGTTTATCAACAAACTGACCTCTGATTTTCTTCTCTCTGTCATTTTTTCTCATGATAATTTTGTTGTACAGAATCGAGTAACAAGACTGGCGGTGGCAACCGGTAAACGAGAAGGTGGTCTTTATGTGCTGGAACGTGGCAACTTTGCATTTGTTTCTATCCTTCAAAATAAAAATTTACATGCTTCCTTTGAATTATGGCATGCTCGCCTTGGTCATGTAAATTGCTCTATTTTATTTCTTTTGAATAAAAAAGGACAATTATTTCTTACCTCTTTGTTGCCTAATCCATCTCTTTGCTTTACTTGTCAACTCGCTAAGAGTCATCGCTTGCCTTTTTCCCCAAATAATACTCGATCTAATGTTGCTTTAGGCCTCACTCATTGCGATATTTGGGTCCCGCTCTCGTCAAATCTAATTTGGGATTTACCTATTATGTATTATTTATTGATGACTACTCTCGATTTACTTGGCTTTATCCTATGAAATTAAAAATTGATTTTTTTTATATTTTCCTCCAATTTCAAAAATTGGTTGAAAATCAATACTCCACCAAAATCAAGATTTTTCAAAGCGATGGTGGCGCTGAATTTACAAGCAATCGGTTTCAATCTCATCTTCGACAATTTGGCATCCACCACCAAATGTCTTGTCCGTACACTCCTTCCCAAAATGGTAGAGCTGAACGCAAACATCGTCATGTGACGGAAACGGGCCTTGCTCCCCTCTTTCACTCCCACGTTCCTCCTCAACATTGGGTTGATGCTTTCAACACTGCCACCTACATTATCAACCAGTTACCTATGCCTGTTCTTGGTGGTCTTTCACCTTTTGAAGTTTTATTTGGTAAGCCTCCTAATTATACAAATTTCCATCCCTTTGGCTTCCGAGTTTACCCATGTTTACGTGATTACGCACCTCACAAATTTTCTTTCCGTAGCTTACCGTGTATTTTTCTTGGTTATAGTTCCTCACATAAAGGGTTCTGTTGTTTTGACACTACAACATCTCGCACATATATTACACGACATGCTCGATTTGATGAGAATTTTTTCCCGTTTTCAACAAATACTTTCAGTCCTGCTTCTATTTTTTATATTGGTTTTTCAAATTTTTATGAGCCCTGCTCCCTTGAACCACCTCCTAGCACATCATCTCCTACTACTACACAGGTCTCTACTACCCCTCCTTGTCATTTTTGTGCAGAGGACTCTGTTGTTGAGCCCTTGCAGGTTTCTTCTTTTGCTATAGAGTCCACGTCTCCTTCAATTGCAGTCTCGCCCGCCCCTGTATCTACTACGGACTTGGCTCCTTCTGCAGTTCCCATGGACTAGATTCATGCCACTACTTTATCAGCTCCTTTCGATTCTCATCCCATGATTACTCGTGCCAAATCTGGAATTTTCAAGACACGACATCCTACTCATCTCAGCTTTGTGCAGTCCACTCCATTGACTCATGCACTGCTTGCCACCTCTGAGCCTAAGGGATTTAAATCCGCTACCAAAAACCTAGCTTGGCTTGCTGCCATGAATGATGAAATGAAGGCGCTTCAAATAAATCACACTTGGGATTTTGTTCCTTGGCCCTCCAATGCTAATATAGTCGGTTCCAAATGGGTTTTTGGGACTAAATTTCTTTCTAATGGATCTATTGAGCTCTTCAAAGCGCGTCTCGTGGCAAAGGGCTACACTCAACTTCCCGGTCTTGATTACACGAACACCTTCAGCCTTGTGGTCAAAGCCTCCACAGTTCGTGTTGTCTTCTCTCTCGATGTGTCTCACAAGTGCCCCTTACGTCAGCTTGACGTAAAAAATGCCTTTCTCAATGGCATTCTTCATGAAACTGTCTACATGGGGCAGCCCTCGGGCTATGTTGATCCTCGCCATCCCCTTCATGTTTGCAAATTAAAGATGACACTCTACGGCTTGAAACAAGCACCCTGTGCTTGGTTTCAACGTTTTAGTTCATTTATACTAAGACTTGGTTTTTCTTGCAGCCGCACAGACACTTCTTTATTTGTCTTTAATCGACAGGATGATCTTATTTATCTCCTCCTTTACGTTGATAATATCATACTCACTAGGAATAACTCTATTCTTATCAATTGATTTACTTCCCAGCTGCACTCCGAATTTGCTGTCAAGGATTTGGGCTCGTCGACTTATTTTCTTGGACTTGAGGCGTCTTCCATTCCAGACGGCCTTTTCTTCGACCAAGTTAAATATGCTACTGATGTCTTGGCTCGTGCTCAACTGCTGAACAACAAAATTGTTGCTACTCCCATGATTGTCTCTCAACGACTATCTTCTGAAGGTGCTCCATTTGCCGATCCGACTCTCTATCGTTCCTTAGTAGGTGCTTTGCAATATTTAATGATTACACATCCTGATCTTGCCCATTCAATCAACTTTATAAGTCAGTTTCTTCATGCACCTACTGACGTTCACTTTCAGGCAGTCAAGCAAATCCTTTGCTACGTAAAAGACACACTTCATTATGGTCTCAAGTTCACTTCATCCTCTTCAATGGGCTTAGTTGCATACTCGGATGTCGATTGAGCTGGCTGCCCGGACACTAGACGCTCCACCTTTGGCTACTCGATTTTTCTTGGCAATAATCTTGTCTCTTGGAGTGCTAAGAAACAACTCACAATTTCTCATTCAAGCTGTGAATCCGAGTACTATGCTCTTGCCCTTACTGCAGCTGAAGTTTTATGGCTCACTCATCTTCTACGAGATCTTCGGGTTACTTTAACTCATCGGCCTCTTCTTCTTTGTGACAACAAAGAGTGCAATTTTTTTGAGGTCAAATCCCGTGTCCCACAAGCGTGCCAAGCACATCGACCTCAATTATCATTTTCTCAGTGAGC
Organism: Vitis rotundifolia; assembly: GCA_030254885.1. Lineage (NCBI taxonomy): Eukaryota > Viridiplantae > Streptophyta > Magnoliopsida > Vitales > Vitaceae > Vitis > Vitis rotundifolia. The sequence goes on along the minus strand of CM058169.1, from coordinate 1,946,730 downwards.
TCGGTTTTGCTGGCATCTTTCGTCTTTAGCATGTTCCGTTCCACTTACAACTAGCCGACATCTTCACCAAGAGTGTCTCACGAGATCTTTATGTCTTCTTTCGATCCAAGCTTCGAGTTTGTGTTAATCCCACTCTTAGCTTGCGGGGTGCTGTAGAGAATTCCAGTAAATCAGTTATTGATTTACGGAATCCTCCTTGATTGTAGGAGATATAGTTTAGGAGATACGATTTCCATTTGTACTTATCTTTCTTATTTTATCTGTATATTCAAACTCACTCTATTTTGTATACGTCTATATAAATGGAAATACTTAACCCCACAGAGTGTGGTGGTTTTACAAATATTTTTAGCCATGACCTTCTTTCTTAATACAAACTGAAATTGGATGGAGGAATGGGTTTAGGAGTATTGGAGTTTGGTTTCAATTTATAGGAACATCCTCTTGGGGAAGGGTTGAAGAGAGAGAGAGAGGGGTCGTTTCTACTTTTTAGTAATGACTGATAATTCATTTATTTTTCCTTTAATGCCATAAAAACTTATAATTTGTTTGTTTATATTCTTGCATCACATTTGCATCTTTATATGACAATCTAAAAGAAAATATTAAGGTATTACAGTTATGTCTACCATCTTAAACTTATATGCAATGAAATTTAGTTCGCTGGATAAGACTATAAATTAAATAAATAGGATCGGGATATAAAAAAGAGAAAATATATTGGATTAGGGTAAAGAAATGATGCTTCAAAATGTATAATTGTCACCGCCTAATTAAATAGTGTCTTCTCGATGCGCACCAAAAAACACACAACTTTGTACTGTAATTGGACCCACCTAAATAATGCGATTTAGATGCATTATTTGTTCATTTCATGGTTCCTTTCTGTCACATGACATGACATGACATGACATGAGATGACAACACTATTAGATATTTTCAATAATGGAAGGGCCACTGCCACTAGCACTAGCTGGTGATGATGTTTGTCTTGTGAGCCACAATTTTTTGAACTCACAAATGTCAACTACCGTTCTTCTATTTTTGTGGTGCTATAGGGCACAAAATTAATTATTTGTTATGTAAATTAAAAGCTAAAAATAATAAGAAGTCATTCATAATAAATTATCTTACTTGCTGATAGAATAGCTGATTAGAAGGAAAATCCTTCTTTCTTTCTTGTGAATCAAACCATACAATTCTCCGAAATTTTTTTTATCATCACTGGAGTTTTCTTTCAACCCCATGATGAACATTGATACACATTCTGAATAAAGTAACTCTTTTAAAACTTCCAAAAACAGGTTATGACTTATTGGTAAAGTCACTGAAATGGCTTATACTTCCAAAGTCCGCACGTGCTTCAATTCCTTCCCATTAATGGATGTTATGCTTTTATATCCACTTATCTCTATCCCTTTGGGGCTTTTTTGTTACTTGTACGGCTATTTTAAAAAATGGCACTTTAAAAAAAATTCTTAAAATATGATAATTACAAAATTATTGATAAATTTATGTTTTTTTTTTTGTCACTTTTTGAAAAATATTTTTCATATTAATGATATATATTAAAAAGAAAATTGAATTTACGTTAAAAATTTCTTCTTAAGAGACATCTTCTATAGTTTTATAAAATTAAATTTATGTTAAAGGTATTTTTTCAAAAGACACTTTTCTATCATTTTTTTATTAGTCATATACGTTAAAAAAAAATGAATTTACACTAAAGAAATATTTTTTCCGTAATATCATAAAATCATATTTATACTAAAGGTGTCTTTTCAAAAGACACTTTTTTAAAAAAAAAATTATTAGTTATATATGTTAAATATATATATATATATATTAAAGAAATATCTTTTCCACAATACCATAAAATCATATTTATCTTAAAGGTTTCTCTTGAAGAGACATCTTCCATAATTTTTATATCAGTCACATAGCCAAAAAAAAAAAAAAAAAAGAATTTACATTGAAGGCATTTCTACAATTCCATAAAATTGAATTTATATTAAATATGTCTTTTGAAGAAACACTTTCTACAATTTTTATATTAGTCACCTATTGAAAAAATTAAATTTATATTAAAAGTGTTTCTTGAAGAAAACCTTTCAATATAACTTTAATTTTATGAAATTGTGGAAGGTGTTTTTTGAAAAAACACTTTTTGTCAAGCCCCAAAACCCACTCCAAGGGCATGATGGTCATTTCACACCTCAAACCCAAAAGCTCACAATGGAAACAACACAAACATTCATATTGTAATTGAAAATTTACCAATTACCTAATTCCTATTCAGAATAGTAGGACAAAATTCTAAAATCTCCAAGTATCAACTATAAAAAAAAACTAATACATCAATTAGAGTGTTATTGTTCAAATAACTCCAAATTCAAATAATTTAAATGAGAATTAAATTTTAACATCTAAACAATGTCCAAAAATAAAGTTTGAACCAAAATCCTAACAAAGAAATATTTCCTCAGCCTAGCCATCACTCATCGCCCGAACTGAGAGTACTTGAAAAAATTATCAACGAAGGGGCACGAGCTTAAAGCTCAATAAGGAATATCAATACAGTTTCATAGATCAAATATTTTCAATCATACTTGCAAATAGGAGATATAACATATACTTATTTTCGTAAAAACTTTTGAGTTCAAAATACTAATACATTCAAACTTTTCAACAAAACTTTCTCATATTCATTCCAAAACAATTTCTCATCAAAACCAAATCAAATACACTCAAAATATTTTTACTCTGGTTATCAAATAACAAATGGTGCCCAATTAGGTGGGACTTCACAAATGTGTGGCTAGTTTCAAATTTGTTCCATTTAAGGTGAACAAAACAAAAGTCAACAATTATAACCCGTTGACTAGGGGCCATAAGGTCAACTATTATAACCTGTTGACTAGGGTCATATAATATTAACTATTATAACCCGTTGATTAAGGTCATATGATATCAATTATTATAACCCATTGATTAGGGCCATATAATATCAATTATTATAACCCGTTGATTAGAGCCATATAATTTAGAGTCAAACACTTTATTTCATTAATTTAAACTTACAAAACAAAATATTATATCTCCAAAATTTTTCACTTTTCATAAACAAAGAAAATTCTAAAATACACTTTCCATACAAAGCACATATTTGATCAGTGTGAAAATATAAAAATAATATTTTTACACATTTCAAAATACAATATAAAAAAAAATTATTTTGTTTTATCAAAATCTACATTAATTTCCCTTACCTTGAAAAAACACTCAAAATCTTGAAGTATTTAACTCTGAAGAATTTCCTTCTCACCTAACATAATATCATACACAATATTGATTATTGATTATTTATCCAAACATATAAATTTGAAAATCCTAAAAATATTTTATTTAGTATTAGGAATCCTAATTAATTTTTCATGCTAATATTATTACTACCCAATATTATTTTTCAACTTACTAAACAATAATAAATTAATTTAATGAGTTTCCAAATTATTATAAAATTCATTTTGTTTCATAATCTTATCCTCACTATTTATTTCTTTATATACTTACTTAAATTAAAACTTATATGGGAAACTATTATTATTATTAATATTTCCTTTGTTAGCTTAAAACTAAATATTATAATTTTTATTAATTTTCAAATTCAATATATAACCAACCCATTACCCTTCTATCTTCATTATATGCAAAAAACCCTAAAAATAAAACAATAAGCCTCATGTTTCTTCTCATTATTTATTATTATAAAATATATTTACATATACAATTATTTCCAATGCCTAAGTCAACACCTTGGCAACACACGCGTACTCCAAATTTTTTTATTATTATTATTTTAAATCTAAAGCCTACACAAACGATTTATTTATTTATTTTCTAAATCTTTTCTTCCATTAATTTTTCATTGATTTTGTTTTCTATTTAATAGAAAATTTCTAAATTTTCCTATTTTCATCACAAATTAATTCACATTCATAAATTTCCAGTCTTTTGATCTAAAAATTAATTTAACAAACCCTAATCTAGATTGAGATCTTCCAAAGAATATCTAAAGTTTTTAAAACTAATTAACGAATATAAAATATTAATTTAAGGATTTAAATCTTACCTGAAAAATTGATCTTCAAAACCTAAACCTCCAAATCTTCAGCCCTATGCTCTTTGATATTTCTAATATCTGTGTAAAAGGGTTTTCTGAATAGAAAAAAATAGGAAAATCTAATTTATATCTAGGGATTTTAAATACAAATGACCTTTTTACCCTTATTAAATTACTTTAACTAATTATTAATTTCTAAATTTTAATTTTACCCCTAAATTGGGTTTGGGGCATTACACTTTTAGTATAAATTCAATTATTTCAATGGATGACTGATACAAGAATTATTGAAGGTATTTCTTCAAAAAACACTTTTAATATAAATTTAATTTTGTGAAATTGTAGAAAGTGTCTATTAAGAAGACATTTTTAGTATAAATTCAGTTTTTTTCACTATGCAACTGATATGAAAATTATAAAAAGTGTCTCTTTAAAAGACACTTTTAATATAAATTCGATTTTGTGGAATTGTAAAAGATATTTCTTGAAGAGACGCTTTTAATGTAAATTCAATTTTTTTTAACGTGTATTGTTGATATAAAAATTGTGGAAGATGTCTCTTAAAGAGACACTTTCAATATAAATTTAATTTTTTTGAACGTGTATCATTGATATAAAAATGATGAAAGGTGTATTTTCAAGAGACACTTTTTAAAGTGGTAAAAACTATCATAAATTTGGAAATATTTTTTGCTATATTGTATTTTAAATATTAATTTTAAATTAATTCTTCACTATATTGGATATATATTTATATATTTTCAATATAGGGTTATGATGATTATGCCTATGCAGTAGTCATTTGCATCTCTCTCATTCGATTTTGTGGAATTGTAAAAGATATTTCTTGAAGAGACGCTTTTAATGTAAATTCAATTTTTTTTAACGTGTATTGTTGATATAAAAATTGTGGAAGATGTCTCTTAAAGAGACACTTTCAATATAAATTTAATTTTTTTGAACGTGTATCATTGATATAAAAATAATGAAAGGTGTCTTTTCGAGAGACACCTTTTAAAGTAGCAAAAAGTGTCATAAATTTGGAAATATTTTTCGCTATATTGTATTTTAAATATTAATTTTAAATTAATTTTTCACTATATTGGATATATATATATTTTCAATGTAGGGTTATGATGATTATGCCTATGCAGTAGTCATTTGCATCTCTCTCATTCTAAAGTTTTCCACGTAAATCTATATGTTCTTATCATGTTTTATTTTTATTGTCTATTTTTGTTATTTCGTAATAATATATATAACCATTTATATCCGTTTTAAAGTCCGAAAAAACTTTATATACCTTCTAAAATTTTTCACATAAATCTATATGTTTTTATCATATTTTACTTTTTATTGTTTATTTTTGTTATTTTGTAATAATATATATAATTATTTATATGCGTTTTAAAGTCCGGATGAACTCTACTCTCAAACTAAGGAGGATATATTGTAAGATTGGTGATGAATTTTTAATAAATTATTTTTCATTGTATAAAGAAATGATTTGTGCAAGTTGATGAAAGTGATTTAAAGATGTGGAAAATGAGTCGGTGAGGAAAAGATTTTTGTCAAGACCTATAGTTATTGCAAATCTTTTTGTTGATCACTAGATAGGTAATATAATATAATATAAACTATCTAATCGCTTCTCTCAAGACCACCTATTTGACATATATTTGGTAAATAAATATATATAAGAAAAATATAAAGTTACCAGCTCAAAGATTTGAAAAAGGTGCAAGTAAAAATTAAAATAAAATAAAATAATCAATAACATTAATCTAATCCATCCAAATCAATCAAATATATTTGATTTTCAACTACTAAAGATAGGTGGATTAGGTTTCAAAAATCTTGGAGCAGATTCGCTTTTTTGATCTCTCTAATCATTAAAAGCTAAATCAAACCAATATTTCAAAACAAAGGTAATTTTAATTAATTTTAAAAATAAAATAAACTTAATGTTTAAATTAACTTGCATTCACTATGATTATTTAAATTAAATTAAATCAATTTCAAATAAAATTGCTTTAATTTGATTTTTATTTGGGTATGAATTAAACATGTCAATTTGACTAATTTTTTCTCAAAAAATTAATTGATTCACACCTTTTTACACTAATAAATTTGATAATATGTAGTTTTATTTTATTTAATATAAATATAAATTGATTAGAATAGTAAATCAACCGTAGCAAAAAAATTCACAAAGTCATAGCATTCAAATATTACAAAGTGTAGGGCACAATCTTAAGGATTCTTTCCCTATACTGCTTGGTCTAGCTATCTTTAGAGATTGAAATGGCTAAAACATTTTTCAATAAACACTGCAATTTCCATCTCCAGAAATCACTTGAGATCTAAAAGTTGGCTAACAAAATTATCAATGTAATTGCTCATAAAGCCTTGGCTCATCAGGGTCTCTTTCCACTTGGCATGATTCTTCTTCACCAAACAACCCACCTCACTCTCTTCATCCATTACTGACTTGATTGCTTTGCACAAACTCTCCTTTGAAACCCACCCATTTTCTTCCTTCTCAACCTCCACTGCAACCTTAAGCTCTTCAGCCAATAGCCTAGCGTTGAAGATTTGGTCAAAAAGCTCTGGTACCAGCACTATCTGGGGGTCACTCATCAAGGACTCCCACATTGATCCAAAGCCACAGTGGCTCACAAAACACCCCACTGATGGATGGCTCAGGATTGAGGGCTGCGGCACCCACCCTCCATGAACCACTCCTCTCCCTCCAACCCTCTCTTGGAACCCCTCCGGCAAGGCCTCTTCAATGGTAGCAGCTCCTAATGGTGGTTTTAGAGCTGCTAGGAACGGCAGGCCTGTTAGCTCAAACCCCAGGAGTAATTCTTGGAACTGGTCCTTTTCGGGGAAATTTTGGCTCCCAAATGCACAGAAGATTACCGAACCAGGCTTGAACCCACCTAGCCACTGAGCCCACCGGTCCTCCGGTGCCAACGGTGAAGGTTCAACCAAAACGGGGCCCGTTACAAACACTGGTTTTCCACACCGTCTTTCTATGTAGTCACAAAATGGTCCTTCGATTTCTTGGCATGTTCTTATAGAGACTACATCACAGCATTTGATGGCGGCGGTGAGGCGCTCGTGGAAGGTGATGTCTTCCCCAAATGGAAATAACAAGACTTGAAGCAAACGAGCTTCATTGGGGCGGAGCACCACCGTTGAGGAGGGGTAACCAGGAGGAGGCCCAGATGGAATTGGCCGGCTTTTGCTAATTTGTTGAGCCAGGACAAGGCAGTAGGCAGAGGCTGCTGCACAAGCTGCACTATAGAATATTGACTTCATACCTAATTTGGATGCCAAAGGGGGAGCCCAATAGGCCAAATCATAGAACAAAAAGTCCGGCTTCAAGGCACGTAGGGCTGCTTCAATTTGGTCAGTGGTGCGGTCCATGGCGGCGGCGAGAAGGTGATGCAAGGAGATGGGCACATCGGAAGCCGTTTCAGCGCCGGGAGGGAGGCCATCAACATGGGGGATGGTGAGGGGATGGAAAGAGATGAGGGTAGGATGAAGATTCAAGTGCTGTAGCTGAGATTGAACCTTTTTGGGCAAGAGGAAGGTGATGCTGTGGCCTCTTTCAGCGAGCTCGTTGGAGAGATGGAGGTAGGGAATCATATGACCAAAAGCAAACCATGGGTACATGACTATATGGAATCTTGGGTTCTTGGCCATCGCCATTTTCTCTTTTTCTTGGTTGGTTTATCACCATGGAATCATGGATTTTGGTTAGAATTTATAGGGGGGTGCAACTCAAGAATTATTGAAGGTATTTTTTCAAAAAACACTTTTAATATAAATTTAATTTTATGAAATTATAAAAAGTGTCTTTTAAGGAAATATTTTTAGTATAAATTCAATTTTTTTTATTATGCAATTGATATAAAAATTGTAAAAAGTGTCTCTTTAAAAGACATTTTTAATATAAATTTGATTTTGTAGAATTGTAAAAGGTATTTCTTGAAGAGACATTTTTAATGTAAATTCAATTTTTTTAACGTGTATTATTGATATAAAAATTATAAAAGATATTTCTTGAAGAGACACTTTCAATATAAATTTGATTTTTCACTATATTAGATATATATATATATATATATATATATATATATATATTTTCAATATAAGGTTATGATGATTATGCCTATGCAGTAGTCATTTGCATCTCTCTCATTCTAAAGTTTTCCACGTAAATCTATATGTTATTATCATGTTTTATTTTTATTATCTATTTTTGTTATTTCTTAATAATATATATAACCATTTATATACGTTTTAAAGTCCGAAAAAACTTTATATACCTTCTAAAGTTTTTCACATAAATCTATATGTTTTTATCATGTTTTACTTTTTATTGTTTATTTTTATTATTTTATAATAATATACATAATCATTTATATGCGTTTTAAAGTTTGGAAGAACTCTACTCACAAACTAAGGAGGATATATTGTAAGATTGGTGATGAATTTTTAATAAATTATTTTTCATTGTATAAAGAAATGATTTGTGCAAGTTGATGAAAGTGATTTAAAGATGTGGAAAATGAGTCGGTGAGGAAAAGATTTTTGTCAAGACCTATAGTTATTGCAAATCTTTTTATTGACCACTACATAGGTAATATAATATAATATAAACTATCTAATCACTTCTCTCAAGACCACCTATTTGACATATATTTGGTAAATAAATATATATATAACAAAATATAAAGTAACTAGCTCAAAGATTTGAAAAAAGTGCAAGTAAAAATTTTAAAAAATAAAATAATGAATAAAATTAATCTAATCCATTCAAATCAATCAAATATATTTGATTTTCAACTACTATAGATAGCTAGATTAGGTTTCAAAAATCTTGGATTAGATTCGTTTTTTGATCTCTCTAATCAATAAAAGCTAAATCAAATCAATGTTTTAAAATAAAGATAATTTTGATTAATTTTAAAAATAATATAAACTTAACTTTTAAATTAACTTGCATCCACTATGATTATTTAAATTAAATTAAATCAATTTTAAATAAAATTGGTTTGATTTGATTTTTATTTAAGTATGAATTAACATGTCAATTCGACTAATTTTTGTTCAAAAAATTAATTGATTCACACCTTTTTACACTAATAAATTTGATAATATGTAGTTTTATTTTATTTAATAGAAATATAAATTGATTAGAATAGTGAATCAACCGTAGCAAAAAAATTCACAAAGTCATAGCATTCAAATATTACAAAGTGTAGGGCACAATCTTAAGGATTCTTTCCCTATGTACTGCTTAGTCTAGCTATCTTTAGAGATTGAAATGGCTCTGCACAATAAAGATGCTAAAACATTTTTCAATAAACACTGCAATTTCCATCTCCAGAAATCACTTGAGATCTAAAAGTTGGTGAACAAAATTATCAATGTAATTGCTCATAAAGCCTTGGCTCATCAGGGTCTCTTTCCACTTGGCATGATTCTTCTTCACCAATGATCAGCCATTCTCTCGGCAGGTAAGACAATGAATTGAGAATGACTTCTTATTATTTTTAGCTTTTAATTTGCATGGTAAAGAATTAATTTTGTGCTCCCATTTGTGAATTTATCTACTAAAAATTGTTGTCCTCATGTCAATGATCATTGCCCCCATCTAGTGGTATACCGGTAAAGGAGTAAAAGGGGCATAACATAACTTTCATGGAGACTACTTTCTTTACACTTTACATCTCCTCCTTTTGTGGTTGGACCATGGCCAAAAGTGTATTAATTAGGTTGCGTTACAACCACAGTAAAAAAATTTACCTTTTTTCCTCCCTTTTGTTTGGAAGGCATTGAGAATTTCTCACTATTTCTATCTTTATACTTTAATTTTATTTATTTGTACTTTCATTATAAAATATAATTCTCATAATTTATATTCAACAATCCAAATTTAAAATTCTATAGGGTAACTGATACGGTTTATTAACATTTTCTTTTAAGTACATTGTCATGCATATAAGAATGTAAATATATGATATAAAAAATAAAATAAAAATTATAAGTTGTCATATAATGATACGGATGTATGATATTAGAGTACTACAACAAAATAAATTAAATAATAACCTAATACATTAACATATAAAATATATATATTATCAAATATTGAATAATTATATATAAATTAAAAGTGAAAGTTTTTAAATATCGATTTGATTTGATTTTTATTTTATTTGTTTGGAGTTAAGAAAATAAGTGTGGGTGGATAAATTCGATTTTCAAAATTCTCAAATCAAGCCAACTTTTATAGTCAAGGAAGAGATAACGAGACGCTGGTATGTCCATTCAATCACAACTTTCATTCATTAACGAGATAAACATGAGCACTCCGGAAAATGATGCTAAAACATTTTTCAACTAAACTTATAATTCAACACTGCAATTTCCATCTCCGGGAAAATCATTTTTGATCAAAGAGTCCTTGCAATTGCCCAACAAAATTGTCAACATAATTGCTCATAAAGCTTTGGCTCGTCAAGGCCTCTTTCCACTTAGCATGGTTCTTCTTCACCAGACCACCCACCTCACTGTTTTCATCCATCACCGACTTAATGGCATCGCACAAGCTTTCCTTTGAAAACAACCCATTTTCTTCCCTCTCAACCTCCACTGCAACTTTAAGCTCTTCAGCCAATAGCCTGCTGTTCAATATCTGGTCAGGGAGTTCCGGTACCAGCACTATTTGAGGGTCGCTGGTCAAGGACTCCCACATTGATCCAAAGCCACAGTGGCTCACAAAACACCCCACTGATGGGTGGCTCAGTACTGACGGCTGCAGCACCCACCCTCCATGAACCACTCCTCTCCCTCCAACCCTCTCTTGGAACCCCTCCGGTAAGGCCTCTTCAATGGTGGCAGCTCCTGTCGGTGGTTTTAGAGCTACTAGGAATGGTAGACCTGTTAGCTCCAACCCCAGGAGTAGTTCTTGGAACTGGTCCTTTTCCGGGATGTTTTGGCTTCCAAATGCACAAAATATTACCGAACCAGGCTTGAACCCACCCAGCCACTGCTCCCACCGATCCTCCAATGGCTGCACTGAAGGTTTGGGTAGTATGGGGCCAGTTAGGAACACTGGTTTTCCATACTGGCTTCCAATGTAGTCACAAATGGGTCCTTCGGTTTCTTGACATGTTCTTATAGAGATTGCATCACAGCTTGGCCGGGCATTGGTGAGACGCTGCTGCAAGGTGATGCCTTCCCCATTTGGTGCAAACATGAAGTCCATCAACCGAGCTTCATGTGGGCGGAGCAACACCGTTGAGGAGGGGTAACCAGGGGGTGGGAGTTCTGTCAAAGGTCTGCAGTCTTTGCCACCTTGTCGATCTGGGACAGGTATGTAGGCAACGACTGCTGCAGAAACTGCACTGTAGTATATGGACTTAATCCCTAGTTGGGATGCCAAAGCAGGTGCCCAATAGGCAAATTCGTAGAACAAAAGATCAGGATTCAAAGTACGTAGAGCTGCTTCAACTTGGTCCCTGGTGCGGTCCAGTGCAGTCCCGAGAAGGTAAGACAAAGAAAAGGGGATGTCAGAGGCAGTTTCAGTCCCGGGAGGGAGGCCATCGACGTGAGGGACGATGAGGGGATGGAAAGTGACGAGACCCGGATGAAAATTCAAGTGTTGTAGCTTAGAATGAGCCTTTCTGGGCAAAATGAAGGTGATCTTTGTTGAGGCCTTGCGTCCCTGTGATCCAAGTTGTTGCCAGGTGGGCGCACGATCTCAACCACTATTGAGTTCTTGTTCAGTTGTGCCTGCAAAAGATGCCCGGACAGAGTGTCCGGACACACCCTCCGATGGTTTTGTCAGTCATAGTTAGGGAGAAGAAGAGAAGTTTAGCACAGTCGGTATTTTACTAGGTATTGCCCACTTACCTTATTCCTTGTGTGAAGGTCTATATATATGGTATCAGAGGTTCTCTCTCCTCCTTTAATGATGGAAGACTTTTTGGTTTGTCATGATGCCCCTAGTTGGTGGCAGGGACATCCTCGCCCTACAGGCGGCTGTCAGAGATCATGGGATGTGACCAGCCATCACTTCCGTCTTTTCACTCTGCAAGCGTTGGAATGTGGCCTGTGAGAGGACGTTAGAATGACGTATTGGGGGCATGCTTTCCTTGGTCAACAGTCCAAGCACTTATATCTGGATAGAGTATGGCGGTGGCCCGGATGTGTCGCCTGCGGGTGCCGCGTGCCTTTCTCTGAGGGAGTCCGGATGGGAGAACCGCGCCATGTGTACAATTAGGAGGATCCGGATGAACTTCATCCGGATAGAGATGCATGACACGTGTTATCAAGGGGAGGGGTCCCTACAATGCCCCCCTTTTTAATTTGCCTATTTCGTCCGGGCGAGAATAGGTAAGTTAAAAAAGAAGTGACTACTCGTTTCCGTAAACTGAGGCCTCCTCGCTCCCTCATTGGGCCACGTGTGCGCGAGGGCGAAGTGGCAGAGGAGCATTTATGACGAGCCGTTGTCTTGGGAAGTTTCAAGGCGGCGTGTCGTTTCGGTGATAGTGTAGTTGGACGATTGGAATCCCAAGAGATTGTCTCTCATTTAAATAGTGGATTGAAGCTTTCCTTTTGCACTTTGCGACCACTATTGCTTTCTTCTCAGCTATTTGCGTATCTCCATTTGCGAGCGAGTTTCTAAAGTCTCTGCTGTCAAGGTTCGCGCAGTGACGGTGTTTTGTGCCTCGGAGTTCATCCTCTTTTCCCATTCTTGCTTCGGTACGTTTCTCATTTGTTGTCTTCTATCGCTTGCCTTGGCTTTGTTGTTGCTTGTAGTTTTGCTTGGGGAAGATGCTCTTGACTAGGGATTAATACCAGTTTCTAGGGTTTTTTCGGGGAGTATTTGGATGTGGTTTGGATTGCAGTTCTCTGACTGTTGGTATTCCTTCATGCAGGTTCTGCTTCAGCGTATCCTTGAAAATGTCTGCGAGTCAGGAAGTTACTTCACCGGCCCCGGCCGGAGATGCTCAGGCGGAGAAATCTACTGAAAAGCTGAACGTGAAAGAGTTTCGCGAGCGCTTCTGCATTCCTAATGGAGTGCACATTGAGCTTGTGGACGGAGAGGCTGTATCTACCGAGGAGGTTGACGACGGGTCTATCTTTTTTACTAAGGAGCAGTTTAATGCTGGGCTCCGGTTCCCCCTTCCGTCCATGTTCAAGGAGTTTCTTCATTTCACGCAAATTCCGCCTTCTTACCTTCATCCGAACATGGTCCGGGTGCTGATGGGGTGCAGCATTCTAAGCATGCTGTTTGAGCTGGACCTGACACTATTGGAGGTCCTCTTTATCTACTCGATCAAGAAGGCGAAGAATGACATCTTCAGCTTCGTCGCTAGCCTGCCATCCCTGCAGCTGGTGACTAGCCTTCCGGATTCAAATAAACGGGCTGCCCAGGGAAGCGTGCTGGTCAAGGGCGTATGGGCGGGCTTGACGGCTCATCCGGATATTCCCTTTACTCCAAATTGCTCATTGGAGATCCCAGGTAGGCACAAGTTACTCCCTGTCCGTTTCTGTTTACGATCTAGATCAGTGTTTATCAAGCGGCTGATGTGTTCTGCTTTCCGGGTGCAGGTAAGGAGCGAAGGGGGAAGCTCGTGGACTGGGTGGAGAAGGCCTCTTTCGACCGGTTGAAGAGGCTTTTTGAGATTTCAGTGATTGAGAGGAGCTGTGACAAACTTCTCTCCGCGCAGAATCTCAGCGCTGTCATCCAGGAGCCTCAGCCGTTTGTCCTCAACATACTACCGAGGCGGCTGCCTAAGAAAGCGGTATCCGGAGAACACTTTGTTCTTCAGGACCTTTCGCTCTTTGAGGGGGCGCAAAAGGCGGACGCTCAGGCACGAAAAGCCCGTTTGGAGGAGCGGGAGGAAAAAAGGAAAGAGGGAAAGCTGCGCAAGGCTCCCGGACAGAAACGCGCCGCATCCACCTCTGCTGCTGGTGCCCCAGCGAAGAAGAAGAGAAAAACCCTTGCTAAGGGGAAGGCAGTAAGGCTTCCGACCCCTGAAAAGGAAGCAGTGACACCACCTGTGACCTTCACAAAAGAGGTGGTAATAAGAACGCCGGATCCCCTCCCTTTGCCGTCCGTCTCAAGCGGCTCCGGGCGCCTCGCATGTTTACATGGATCCGGACCATCCGTGCCAGCGGCTAGACAGCTGCTCCTTTTGGCTGATGAGGCGGACTCTGTGAACCAGCCTGGCACTCCCCAGCCGGAGGCAGATGCAGCCGGGGCCTCTTTTGCTGAGGTGCTGCCTCAGGTAGAAGAGGCGGCCGTTGAAGGGCCGGGTGTGCCCCCTTGTGAGCAAAGCTGCCTCGCCATTGTACCAGTGAAGGGGCCTGCTACAAGGAGGTCTCGTCCGGCTCGGGACTTAAAGGCTGGGCTCTTTGGGCGGATTCAGGATCGCCTTCTGGAGACCATTGAAGTCAGCTGCTCGTCCGTCCGGGAAGATCATCCGGAGGGTAGCGAGACGGAGATGGTAGAAGGGATCCTGCCTGCTCCGGTTGTAGTGCTGGATGGGGACTCAGCCGAAGAGGTCCAGGCGGCCGTGCACAACGGGGCCCCGGATCCGGGGGAGGAGTCATTCCCGTCCGTTTCATCAGGGGGGGTCCTGTTGATGATGCAGCTTTCGTCCCCGCTAGCACTTCTGGCTATGCGGAGTTGGAAGAAATGCTAAAACGGATTCCACCCGGCTCCACTGTAGCCGTGCCTTCAGCAAAGATGTTTGAATCGGCGGAGACGGTATAAACTTTCTTCCTTATGCTAGTTTGTCTTTTATATGGCTGGTAACTGACTTTGCTTGATGTTTTGTTTGTAGCTGGTGAGCGGAATCCGTGGCATGGTTCAACAACACGATCTTTTTATGGACCTGCTGCGGGCTTCTGACCACATGAAGGCCTTTGTCTCACAGCGCATAAAGAGCGAGGAGCAACTGCGTTTGAGACTGGAACAGGCCGAAGCCAGCCTATCCGCCACCCGGAGAGCTTTTGAGGAAAATGCTGAGGCACTAGAGAAGTGTCATGAGGATAACGAAGCTCTCCGGATGGATCTTGCTGAGGCGAGGAGCCGGGAGGAGTCCATAGACGTCCGTTTGCACGAGGCGGAGGGTGAGATGGACCAGCTGAGGGGGGAGGTAAGGCATCTCCGGACCGAGGTGTCAATTGAAAAGAAACAAAGAGAGGATCTTCAGTTGCGTTTGACAGCTCAAAAGGAAGAGTTGGAGACTGAGTTTGCTGCGCAAAGGGAGGAACTTGAAGCGGACTACCAAAAGCAAGTGGATGAAATGTTCTTCTTTGGCTACCGCTGCTGTATGAAGAAACATGGTATCAAACGGGACGTCCCTTCGATTCCCCCTGGTGAGGAGGACAAGCTGCGCGGCAAACCCAGCCAATGAGGGCTTTTCCTTTTGTAAGAAAAATTTTTTTACTGTAATTCCTCTTTGTACTTGTGTGGTCCGGATAGTTTTTGTATGTACTTTGGCAAATATCAATAAAACATACATATTTGCAATCATTGTGTTTCTATTCTTGCTTTCATTGGTAATACTGCCTTAGGTTAGATATATTCCATGGTCGGGGTAATGGGGTTCCGTCTGGCTTCTGTAAATGATATGCTCCATTTTCGTTTGCCTTAGACACAATATAAGGACCTTCCCAATTGGCTTGGAACTTGCCTGCTCCTGCTTCAGCAGTATTTTCAAAAACTTTTCTAAGTACCAGCGTACCATTTTTAAGGCTTCTGGGTCTCACTTTGCGATTGTAGTGGGCGGCCGCTCTTTGCTGATAGTCAGCCATCCGAATAGATGCTGTTTCTCTTGTTTCGTCCGCCCAGTCCAAGTTTCGTCCTATCTCCGTGTTTGGGTCACTCTGCTGTGCCGCTTCAGTTCGGATAGTAGGTAGCCCTATTTCAGTGGGAATGACAGCGTCCATTCCGTATGCGAGAGCGAAGGGAGTGTTGCCTGTTGGACGTCCGGGTGTAGTTCGATAAGCCCAGAGGACGCCGGGTAGCTCGTCTACCCACTTGCCTTTGGCTTGCTCAAGCCTCTTTTTTAAGGCGGCCATCAGGGTCTTGTTTGTGGCCTCTGCTTGCCCGTTACTTTGAGGATAACGTGGTGTGGAGTATGAATTCCGGATGTTTAGTTCCGAGCAGAAATTCTGAAAGACTTTGCTATCAAACTGTGGACCATTGTCGGCTATTATGGTCTGGGGAATTCCAAAGCGGCAGATGATGTTCTTCCACACGAATTTGGTGACATCTTTGTCTTTGATACTAGGGTATGCTTCAGCTTCCACCCATTTGGTGAAATAATCTGTGGCGACGAGAAGGAATTTTTTCTGGGCAGCTGCAGCTGGTAGGGGTCCTACTATGTCCATGCCCCATTGTGCGAAAGGCCAGGGTCCGGAAATGGGTTTCAATGTCTCCGAGGGTACGTGCGGAATGGGAGCATGCCTTTGACACTTGTCGCATCTTTTGACATAAGCTGCCACATCCTTTTTCATTGTGGACCAATAATATCCTTGTGAATGGGCCCGATGTGCTAGGGATCGGCCGCCAGTATGATTTCCACATATTCCTTCATGTAACTCAGCCAATACGTATAGAACTTCAGAGTTATTTAGGCATCTAAGGTAGGGGCCAGTAAAGGATCGCTTGTATAGGTGCCCCCCAATCAGGGTGAAGCGGGCAGCTTGTACCCGGACCTTGTGTGCCTGCTTGGGTTCTTGGGGAAGAACGCCTGTTTGGAGATATTCGATGATGACTTCCATCCAGCCTTTGTCGTCCGGTTGCTTCGCCTCTATTGTATTACAAGTGGAGGTTTCTGCAACTGAGGGGACGGATTGTAGATACACAGGCAATAATATGGCTTCTTTGATGGGGAGAGAAGCAGCTATGCCGGCTAAGGCGTCTGCGCGACCATTTTCAGTCCGGCTAATTTTTTCAATCGTCCACTCGGTGAAGCGCTGCAAGGTGTCTCTTACCTTGGCTAAATATCGCGCCATCCTCTCATCTTTAGCTTCGTATTCGTTTTGGACGTGCCTCACCACAAGTTGGGAGTCACTATAGATTCGGAGTCTAGAGACGGATAGAGCTAGGGCGAGGTCCAATCCGGATAGGATGGCCTCATATTCTGCTTCATTGTTGGAGGCTAGGAATCCCAATCGGACGGCTTGCTCGAGATGATCTCCTGTTGGTGATTGCAGCAGGAGCCCTACTCCGGATCCGGATGATCAGGAGGCTCCATCAACCTGCAAAGTCCACCATTCCTTTTTGCTTTGATCTTCTTGCTGGACGGGCTTTCGGGAATATTCGAGCACGAAGTCAGCCATCACTTGGCCTTTCATGGATAGCCTGGGTTGGAATTCGATTCCAAATTCGCTCAACTCTATGGCCCATTGAAGCATTCTTCCTGTCAGGTCCGGCTTGTGTAGTATGTTGCGAAGGGGTTGATCGGTTAGTACGACCACCGGGTGGGCCTGGAAGTAAGGGCGGAGCTTCTGGGCGGCGCTTCGAAGTGACAGGGCCGTTAGTTCCACCTTTGAATATCTTGTCTCCACGTCCGCCAATGCTCTGCTAACATAGTAAATAGGCTTTTGTTCCTTGGGTGAGGGACAGCGGAATAGAGCCGCACTGACCGCCCATTCTGATACAGCTAAGTACATATACAATTTTTCTCCAGAGAGGGGGCTGCTTAGAACGGGTGGTTGCATGAGGCAGTGTTTGATTTTCTCAAAGGCATTTTGGCAGTTATCCGTCCACCCGTGCGCCCCAGCTTTTCGTATTGCCAAAAAGAAGGGTTGTAGTTGATCAGTGAAGCGGGCTATAAAGCGTCCTAGCGCGACAAGTTTGCCTGTGAGGCGCTGTAGTTCCTTTTTATTTCTGGGGGGTGGTGTTTCCATGACTGCTTTTACTTGATCCGGGCTAACCTCGATCCCCCTTTGGCTGACCATGAAGCCTAGGAATCTGCCAGCGCTTATGCCGAAGGCGCATTTAGAAGGGTTCAGCTTCATGTCATACCTCCTTAAGAGGTGGAAGACTTCCTGTAAGTGGAGGGTATGCTCCTCGCGTATTTTGCTTTTGACAACAATGTCATCAATGTATACCTCTACTGTGCGGCCGATCAGAGGCTTGAAGATCTTTGTCATCAACCTTTGATAAGTAGCGCCTGCGTTTTTGAGGCCAAATGGCATGACTTGGTAGCAATAAAGTCCGTGTGGTGTTATGAAGGCCGTTTTTTCTTCGTCGGCTGGGAACATGGGAATTTGGTGATATCCGGAGAAGGCGTCTAAGAAGGAGAGCATCCCTTGTCCAGCGGTGGAGTCCACAATTTGATCTATGCGAGGCAGGGGAAAACTGTCTTTTGGGCATGCCTTATTGAGGTTGGTGTAGTCGACGCATACCCGCCATTTGCCTTCTTTTTTGGGTACCACTACTACATTTGCTAACCAGTCTGGATATTCCACTTCTCTGACGAATCCGGCTTCTAGCAGCTTGTCAATCTCGTCCCGGATAATCTTTTGTCTATCAGGGTGAAAGCGTCTAACCCTCTGCCGGACGGGTCTTGCTGTTGGAAAGACGTTAAGCTTATGAGAGGCGATGGAGGGGTGAATCCCTTTCATATCAGAATGCGCCCATGCGAAAACGTCATGGTTCTGTCGGAGGGCGTCTTGGATATTTTGGGTTTCTTCAAGTGTAAGGAGGGAACTGACATGAGTGAGGTGAGTGTTCTCTTTCGAGATTTGGATTGCTTGTAAGGGATCTGCTACCGGGGGATCTTTGTCCTCCGGACACAGTGATTGCTATTGATCTGGTGTATGAGTGGGCTCCGGGAGGGTCTGGTCCTCCTGACTGGTCCCAGCTTCTCTTGCTATCTGATAGCATTGGCGAGCGGCTAACTGGCTGCCATACAGGTCAATTTGCCCATCTTCAGTAAGAAAGCTTACTATCTGATGGTAGGTGGAGGGGATGGCCTTCATATGATGCAGCCATGTTCGTCCCAAGATAACGTTAAAAGGTGATAAATCTTGTACCACTGAAAACTGAACGTTGAGAGTGACTGGGCCAGCTTGAACTGGCAGCACAATGTCTCCTAAAGAAATAGTTGACGCCCCGTTGAACCCGGACAAGACTCGCCCAGGGTTTTCGAGGCCCACTGGATTGTGTCCCATGTGGCTTACCACCGATGCTTGCATCAGGTCGGCCGAGCTGCCTGGGTCAATTAAGATGCGTCTCACATCAAACTTGCCCATTCCTAAGGATAGAATGAGGGCATCGCGGTGTGGCCGCAATATCCGTGTGGGGTCTGCCGGTGGGAAAACGATTGTCCCGTCTATGGGGCGAGGGCCCCCCCTCATTATCCCAGGTCGGATGGAATTGATACCTTCGCGCACCGTTGCTTCCCTCAATAATTTCTGTCTCTTTCGTTTGGAGCTGTGCTCCTCGTCCGACGGGCCCCCATTAATGTAGTTAATGACGGCTTTGGGGGCCGCTGGAGCTGCAGTGGTTTCAGAGTTATGATTTCGGGAAGTATCTCCTCCTCCGGTGTCTGAGCGGAGGTATTGCTTCAGATGTCCTGCCTTTATGAGCCTTTCCACCAAATATTGGAGGCTCCTGCATGTCTCCGTCGTATGGCCATGCTCCTTGTGGTAGGAGCATTTTTTAGTACGATCCCTTCTGGATGGATCTGTTTCGAGGGGTCTAGGCCACCTAAAACCGGTCATACCTTGGATAGTTGGGAGAAGTTTCTCATAGGATATGGAAAGGGGTGTGAGGGGTGGCATCTCCGGGCGATCTGGCCTTTCCTGCCTTCGATCGGATGGCCTTGGCCTGTCCGGATGTTTGGTGCTTCTCTCCGTACTGTTTTTGGATACCCGTCCGGCAACTAAGACTTGTTGCTGGGTGGCTGCTCGTACGTCATCTTCGAGCATTGAATATTTGTTGGCACGCCGGAATAAGTCATCCATCGTCGTGGGAGGTTTTTTAGCGAGTGATTCAAAAAACGGGGTGCCCGGGCAGATGCTTCGCTTGAAGATTTGTAAGATAGCATCCATGCTGCAGGCCTCCACCTGCAAGACGGCTTGACCGAACCGCCTCACAAACTCCCTCAAGGACTCATTGTCCTTCATTTTTATGTTCTGCAGAGTGCTGATGTTCTGCTTATGCCGAGCGGAGCATAGATATTGTCCCACGAAGACTTCCGACAGGTCCCTGAAATTATCAACGGAGTTGGGAGGTAGGCGGTGAAACCATGAAAGTGCTTGTCCCTGCAAGCTGGCGGGGAACACTTTGCATAGTAGCGCGTCGTTGCCTATATCGAGAGTCATGAGCTGTCGATAATGCATGATATGATCGAAGGGGTCGCTGGACCCATCGTACGTGGAAAATTTGGGTACAAGGAATCCCCTTGGGGGCTCGTAATGAATGATATGAGAACAAAAGGGGGTGGAGAGCATGTCGTCCAGCCTTTTGCTGATGGAGCCGATGGGTGGCTCGCCTGGGGGATTTCTCCCAGCTTGTCGTGGCGCTTGGCGCGGAGGAACGCTCTGCACCATAGGGGCGACCAAGGGGTCATGGTGCAGAGGGACGTTCTGTGGCATAGGGGTGACCACGGGATCATGGTGCACTCCCCAAGTGGTGGCTATTGGCGGGCTTGGCCTGCCAGGCTCCTGAGGACCCAGTCTCGCGCGCATCGCACCCGACAACTGGGATTTTCTGTCGCGCTGTCTCTTAGACGAGAAGCGAGTGGAGTCCGAGCTTTCTTCACGGGGAGCTCGGGGCATGGGTGTGTGTGGTTCGTGTTGTTCAACGTTGCGTGCTTCAGGGATTGGTCCTGCGGTTCCGGGGTACACCGACTCTAGGTGATGCCTTGAGTTGGCTACTTGGCCTTCTGAATGTTGGCGACGGGGAGGTCCCGTCGATGATGCCTGAATACGCAATATTGCGTTCTCCTCTCTTAACCTTGTCGTCTCTTGGAGGAGAGCTTGCAGTTGTCGCTCGCTCGCTAGCTGCCTTCTTTCGATGGCTTCGCGCCACTCAGAGTTATCTTCCTCTTCTCTAACAGATGAATGGGTTCTAGAAGGTGTGGCCATCTTTGCCGGTAACTGAATCAGCGAAGAGTTTTCCCACAGACGGCGCCAATGTTGAGGCCTTGCGTCCCTGTGATCCAAGTTGTTGCCAGGTGGGCGCACGATCTCAACCACTATTGAGTTCTTGTTCAGTTGTGCCTGCAAAAGATGCCCGGACAGAGTGTCCGGACACACCCTCCGATGGTTTTGTCAGTCATAGTTAGGGAGAAGAAGAGAAGTTTAGCACAGTCGGTATTTTACTAGGTATTGCCCACTTACCTTCTTCCTTGTGTGAAGGTCTATATATATGGTAGCAGAGGTTCTCTCTCCTCCTTTAATGATGGAAGACTTTTTGGTTTGTCATGATGCCCCTAGTTGGTGGCAGGGACATCCTCGCCCTACAGGCGGCTGTCAGAGATCATGGGATGTGACCAGCCATCACTTCCGTCTTTTCACTCTGCAAGCGTTGGAATGTGGCCTGTGAGAGGACGTTAGAATGACGTATTGGGGGCATGCTTTCCTTGGTCAACAGTCCAAGCACTTATATCCGGATAGAGTATGGCGGTGGCCCGGATGTGTCGCCTGCGGGTGCCGCGTGCCTTTCTCTGAGGGAGTCCGGATGGGAGAACCGCGCCATGTGTACAATTGGGAGGATCCGGATGAACTTCATCCGGATAGAGATGCATGACACGTGTTATCAAGGGGAGGGGTCCCTACAATCTTGTGGCCTCTTTCAGCAAGCTCGTTGGAGAGATGGAGGTAAGGAATCATATGGCCGAAAGCAAACCATGGGAACATGGCTATATGTAATTTTGGGCTCTTGGCCATGACCCCCTTTTTTAATACAAACTGAAATTGGATGGAGGTATGGGTTTAGGAGTTCTGGGAGTTTGGTTTCAATTTATAGAAACATCCCCCGGGAAGGGTTGAAGAGAGAAATAGAGAGAGAGAGAGAGAGAGAGAGAGAGAGAGAGAGAGAGAGAGAGAGAGAGAGAGAGAGAGAGAGAGAGAGAGAGAGAGAGAGAGAGAGAGAGGTCGTTTCTACTTTTTACTAATAATTGATAATTTATTTATTTGTACTTTGATTTCGCTGGATAAGACTATAAATAAATAGGATCGGGATATAAAAAAGAGAACACATATTGGATTAGAGTAAAGAAATGATACTTCAAAATGTATAATTGGCACCGCTTAATTAAGTAGTGTCTTCTCGATACGCACCAAAAAACACACAATTTTGTACTGTAATTGGACCCACCTAAATAATGCACTTTAGATGCATTATTTATTCATTTCATGGTTCCTTTCTGTCACATGACATGATGACAACTTTATTAGATATTTTCAATAGTGGGAGGGCCACTGCCACTAGCACTAGCTGGTGATGATGATTGTCTTGTGAGCCACAATTTTTTGAACTCACAAATGGCAACTACCATTCTTCTATTTTTTTGGTACTAGAGGGCACAAAATTAATTATTTGTTATGCAAATTAAAAGCTAAAAATAATAAGAAGTCATTCTCAATCAATTATCTTACCTGTTGGGAGAATAGCCGATTAGAAGAAAAATCCTTCTTTCTTTCTTGTGAACCAAACCATACCATTCTCCGAAATTTTTTTATCATCACTGGAGTTTTCTTTCAACCCCATGATGAACATTGATACACATCCTGAATGAAGCAACTCTTTTAAAACTTCCAAAAACAGGTTATGGCTTGTTGGTAAAGTCACTGAAATAGCTTATACTTCCAAAGTCCACACGTGCTTCAATTCCTCCCCATTAATGGATGTTATTTGCTTATATCCACTTATCTCTATCCCTCTGGATTTTTTTTTTTTTTTTTTTTTTTTTTACTTGTGCGGCTATTTTATAAAATGATTCTTAAAAAATGGCACTTAAAAAAAAAAAAAACCTTAAAATATGACAATTACAAAATTATTGATAAATCTATGTATTTTTTTGCCACTTTGAAAAGTGTTTACACTTTTTATATTTTTCATATTAATGATATATGTTAAAAAAAAAATTAAATTTACATTAAAGGTTTCTTTGAGAAACTTTCTATAATTTCATAAAATTAAATTTATGTTGAAGATGCTTTTTCAAAAGACAATTTTCTATAATTTTTTTATTTGTCATATATGTTAAAAAAAAAATGAATTTATATTAAAGAAATATATTTTTCGTAATACCATAAAATCATATTTATATTAAAGATGTTTCTTCAAAAGACACTTTTTTATAATTTTTTTATTAGTTATATACATTAAAAAAAATTGAATTTGTACCAAAGAAATATATTTTCCACAGTACCATAAAATCATATTTATACTAAAGGTGTCTCTTGAAGAGATATCTTTCATAATTTTTATATCAGTCACATCAGTAAAAAAAAAAAAATTAAATTTACATTGAAACTATTTCTACAATTCCACAAAATTGAATTTATACTAAATGTGTCTTTTGAAAAAACACTTTCTACAATTTTTATATTAGCTACCAATTGAAAAAATTAAATTTCTATTAAAAGTGTCTCTTAAATAAAATCTTTCAATATAACTTTAATTTTATGAAATTGTGGAAGGTATTTTTTGAAAAGACACTTTTAGTATAAATTCAATCATTTCAATGGATGACCGATACAAGAATTGTTGAAGGTGTTTCTTCAAGAGACACCTTTAATATAAATTTAATTTTGTGAAATTGTAAAAAAAATGTCTCTTAAGGAGATATTTTTAGTATAAATTCAATATTTTTCACTATACAACTGATATGAAAATTGTAAAAAGTGTCTTCTTAAAAGAGACTTTTAATGTAAATTTGATTTTGTAGAATTGTAAAAGGTGTTTATTGAACAGACACTTTTAATATAAAGTCAATATTTTTTTAATGTGTGTTATTGATATAAAAATTATGAAAGATGTCTCTTGAAGAGACACCTTCAATATAAACTTAATTTTTTTGAATGTGTATCATTGATATAAAAATGATAGAAGGTGTCTTTTTAAGAAACAATTTTCAAAGTGGCGAAAAATGTCATAAATTTGGAAATATATATATATTTCCACTATAAGGTTATAATGATTATGCCTATATAGTAGCCATTTGCATCTCTCTTCTTCTAAAGTTTTATAGGTAAATTTATATGTTAATATCATATTTTATTTTTTATTGTCTATTTTTGTTATTTCAAAATAATATATGTAACCATTATATGCCTGTTAAAGTCCAAAAGAACTTTATATATATATATTTCCAATATAGGGTTACGATGATTATGCCCATGCAGTAGCCATTTGCATTTCTCTCATTTTAAAGTTTTTCACATAAATCCATTTATTTTTACCATGTTTTACTTTTTATTATCTATTTTTATTATTTCGTAATAATATATATAACCATTTATATGTATTTTAAAATTCGAAAGAACCCTACTCCCCAACTAAGAAGGATATATATTGTAAGATTGGTGATAAATTTTTAATAAATTATTTTTCATTGTATAAAGAAATGATATGTGCAAGTTGATGAAAGTGATTTAAAGAGTAGAAAATGAGTCGGTGAGGACAAGACTTTTGTCAAGACCTATAGTTATTGCAAATCTTTTTATTGATCACTACATAGGTAATATAATATAATATAAACTATCTAATCACTTCGCTCAAGACCACCTATTTGACATATATTTGGTAAATAAATATATATAACAAAATATAAAGTAACCAGCTCAAAGATTTGAAAAAGGTGCAAGTAATAATTAAAAATAAAATAAAATAATCAATAAAATTAATCTAATCCATCCAAATCAATCAAATAGATTTGATTTTCAACCACTATAGATCGGTGAATTAGGTTTCAAAAATCTTGGAGTAGATTGGCTTTTTGATCTCTCTAATCAATAAAAGCTAAATCAAACCAATATTTTAAAATAAAGGTAATTTTGATTAATTTTAAAAATAAAATAAATTTATCATTTAAATGAACTTGCATCCACTATAATTCTTTAAATTAAATCAAATCAATTTTAAATAAAATTGGTTTGGTTTGATTTTTCTTCATCATTAGAAGGCCGATTTGGGTTTTTATTTAAGTATGAATTAAACATGTCAATTCGACTAATTTTTTTCAAAAAATTAATTGATTCACACCTTTTTACACTAATAAATTTGATAATATGTAGTTTTATTTTATTTAATATAAATATAACTTGATTAGAATAGTGGATCAACCGTGGCAAAAAAATTCACAAAGTCATAGCATTCAAATATTACAAACTGTAGGGCACAATCTTAAGGATTCTTTCCCTATATACTGCTTAGTCTAGCTATCTTTAGAGATTGAAATGGCTCTGCACAATAAAGATGCTAAAACATTTTTCAATAAAAACTGCAATTTCCATCTCCAGAAATCACTTGAGATCTAAAAGTTGGCGAACAAAATTATCAATGTAATTGCTCATAAAGCCTTGGCTCATCAGGGTCTCTTTCCACTTGGCATGATTCTTCTTCACCAAACAACCCACCTCACCCTCTTCATCCATTACTGACTTAATTGCTTTGCACAAACTCTCCTTTGAAACCCACCCATTTTCTTCCTTCTCAACCTCCACTGCAACCTTAAGCTCTTCAGCCAATAGCCTAGCGTTGAAGGTTTGGTCACAAAGCTCTGGTACCACCACTATCTGGGGGTCACTCATCAAGGACTCCCACATTGATCCAAAGCCACAGTGGCTCACAAAACACCCCACTGATGGATGGCTCAGGATTGAGGGCTGCGGCACCCACCCTCCATGAACCACTCCTCTCCCTCCAACCCTCTCTTGGAACCCCTCCGGCAAGGCCTCTTCAATGGTTGCAGCTCCTAATGGTGGTTTTAGAGCTGCTAGGAACGGCAGGCCTGTTAGCTCAAACCCCAGGAGTAATTCTTGGAACTGGTCCTTTTCGGGGAAATTTTGGCTCCCAAATGCACAGAAGATTACCGAACCAGGCTTGAACCCACCCAGCCACTGAGCCCACCGGTCCTCCGGTGCCAACGGTGAAGGTTCAACCAAAACGGGGCCCGTTACAAACACTGGTTTTTCAAACCGTCTTTCTATGTAGTCACAAAATGGTCCTTCGATTTCTTGGCATGTTCTTATAGAGACTACATCACAGCGTTTGATGGCGGCGGTGAGGCGCTCGTGGAAGGTGATGTCTTCCCCAAATGGAAATAACAAGAATTGAAGCAAACAAGCTTCATGGGGGCGGAGCACCACCGTTGAGGAGGGGTAACCAGGAGGAGGCCCAGTTGGAATTGGCCGGCTTTTGCTAATTTGTTGAGCCCGGACAAGGCAGTTGGCAAGGGCTGCTGCAGAAACTGCAGCGTGGAATATTGACTTCATACCTAATTTGGATGCCAAAGGGGCAGCCCAATAGGCCATATCATAGAACAAAAAGTCCGGCTTCAAGGCACGTAGGGCTGCTTCAACTTGGTCAGTGGTGCGGTCCATGGCGGTGGCGAGAAGGTGATGCAAGGAGATGGGCACATCGGAAGCAGTTTCAGCGCCGGGAGGGAGGCCATCAACATGGGGGATGGTGACGGGATGGAAAGAGATGAGAGTAGGATGAAGATTCAAGTGCTGTAGCTGAGATTGAACCTTTTTGGGCAAGATGAAGGTGATGCTGTGGCCTCTTTCAGCGAGCTCGTTGGAGAGATGGAGGTAAGGAATCATATGACCAAAAGCAAACCATGGGTACATGACTATATGGAATCTTGGGTTCTTGGCCATCGCCATTTTCCCTTTTTCTTGGTTGGTTTATCACCATGGAATCATGGATTTTGGTTAGAATTTATAGGGAGGCGCATCTCATTTCCAATGGGTTTGGGTGGAGGAAAATATGACCAAGAAACAAAAAATTGACATATATAAAATATATGGACATGTTTTTTATTTTTTTAAATTGAAACTACTCTAATTTAATTAAGTTAAAACTTGAGACATGGAATAGATGAGAGCACAATCATATGAGATGATGGTATAATAAAACAAAATTAAGATATTAAAACATAAAATTAAGGTACAAAGACAAAGGAATCAGGTGTGAAACAATAAGATTAAGGTATGTATAAAACAATAAAACGATGCCAAAATTACAAAATAATAAGATTTTGGTGCAAATTAATGAACTAAAATTACTTTACTAAAAATAGGTATGAGAATTTTAGGATGGTGTTTTATCATATTGATTTGGATTTTCAAAACAAATCCGATTATTGTGAATAATGGATCAAAGTGACTTGTTTGTTTGCTCAAAATTATCAATATCTTTGTTAGTGTTAGCAGTATGAGTATCGACATTCTGTTGATTATCAGTAAAAATCACTATATGTTTGGATTTCTTAAACAAATCTGGTGGTCTCTTTATCAGTTGGGAGCGAGAAAATTAGAGAATATTTTTCTGAACAATCGTAGAGAGTCTCAATTGCTACATTTCTACTTCAGAAACATACTTTTCTGCAACAATATTTCTTTTTAATCAAGAAAGATCTCCAGCAATTAATCATTTTTCATCCAAAAGTCGTTGCAGTTGCTGGACAAAATTATCTATGTAATCGATCATAAAGCCTTGGCTCATCAAGGTCTTCTTCCACTTAGCATGATTCTTCCTCGCTAAACCACCCACCTCATTGTCTTCATCCATCACTGATCTGATGGCTCTGCACATGCTCTCCTTTGAAAACCGCCCATTTTCTTCCTTCTCAATCTCCACTGCAACTTTTAGCGCTTCCGCCAATAGCCTAGTGTTCAATATTTGGTCAGGGAGTTCTGGTACCAGCACTATTTGTGGGTCACTGGTCAAGGACTCCCAAATTGATCCAAAGCCAAAGTGGCTCACAAAACACCCCACTTTAGGGCTGCGGCACCCACCCTCCATGAACCATTTCTCTCCCTCCATTCCTCTCTTGGAACCCCTCCGGTAAGGTCCCTTCAACGGTGGCAGCTCCTGATGTGGCTTTAGAGCTACTAGAAATGGCAGGTCTGTTAGCTGTAACCCTAGGAGAAGTTCTTGGAACTGGTTCTTTTCGGTGAAATTTTGGCTTCCAAATGCACAGAATATTACTGAACCAGGCTATCTATGAAATTTTGGTCTCTTAGCCAAGGCCATTTTCTTCATTCTGGGTTGGTTTATGGTTGAAGATTTTGGTTTCAATTTATAGGGAAGTGTTCATTTTCCCTTCCACCTGATCCGAAGGGTAGAGATAAGTAGATAACATCCATTAATGGGGAGGACATGAAGCACATGGGGTTTTTGGGAGTATAAGCCATTTCAGTGACTTGACCAATAAGTCATAAGCAGTTTTTGGGAGTTTTAAAAGAGTTGCTTCATCCAGGATGTGTATGAATGTTCATATATGGATATACAATCATGGGGTAGAAAGAAAACTCGAGTGATGATAAAAAAATTTCAGAGAATTGTATTGTTTGGTTCACAAGAAAGAAATAAGGATTTTCCTTCTAATCAGTTATTCTCTCGGCAGGTAAGATAATGAATTGAGAATGACTTCTTATTATTTTTAGCTTTTAATTTGCATGGCAAAGAATTAATTTTGTTAATTATAATACAAAATATATCACCAAATATAAACTTATAATACAATACATATGTAACACCACCTAATTGTTAAACACATTTTCAATGCCTAAGTTTTTTAAAAGAGGTAAATTTTTGTACTGTGGTTGCAACGTAACCTAAATAATATACTTTTTGCCATGGTCCAAACACAAGAGGAGCTGTAAAGTGTAAAGAACGCAGTCTCCATGAAAGCTATGCTATACCCTTTTTACACCTTTACCTTTCCCTATCCAGCTGGAGTCTCTCTTCCATAATAATATGGAAGTGCAGCTACCAGTCTACCACTGGATGAAGTCAATGATTATTGACACGAGGACCACACTTTTTAGTAGATGAATTCACGGATGGGAACTGCCATTCTTCCATTTCTGTAGTACTGTAGGGCACAAAATTAATTATTTGCTATGCAAATTAAAAGCTAAGAATAACAAGAAGTTATTCTCAATTGATTATCTTACATGCTAAGTGAAGAGCTAATTAGAAGGAAGATCCTTCTTTCCCGTGAGCCAAACAATACAATTCTTTCAACCCCATGATGGTACATGTATAATATATATGAACATTGCACACCCTGAGTGAAGCAGTGCTTTTAAAACTTCCATCAAAAACCCCATGATTATCTACTCATCTCTACCCTTCTGATCAAGAAGGGAAAGGAGCACCTCCCTATAAGTTGCAACCATAAACCAACCAAGGAGAAGAAAAATGGCCATGGCCAGGAGCCCAAAATTGCATATAGCCATGTACCCATGGTTTGGTTTTGGTCATATGACTCCTTGCCTCCATCTCTCCAACGAGCTAGCTGATAGAGGCCACAAGATCACCTTCATTTTGCCCAGAAAGGCTCAATCCCAGCTAGAGCACCTGAATCTTCATCCTACTCTCATCACTTTCCATCCCCTCACCATCCCACATGTTGATGGCCTCCCTCCCGGCGCTGAAACTGCTTCCGATGTGCCAAATTCTTGCATCACCTTCTCGTCACCGCCATGGACCGCACCACTGACCAAGTTGAGGCAGCCCTACGTGCCTTGAAGCCAGGCTTTTTGCTCTTTGATTTTCCTTACTGGGCTCCCGCTTTGGCTTCCAAACTAGGCATCAAGTCCATATACTACAGTGCAGTTTGTGCAGCAGCCCTTGCCCGCCACCCTGTCCCGGGTGGACAAGTTAGCAAAGACAGGCCAATTGCAGCTGTGCCACCCCCTGGTTACCCCTCCTTAACGGTGGTGCTCCGCCCCCATGAAGCTTGGATGGAGCAATTACCGTATGCACCATTTGGGGAAGGCGTCAACTTGTATCAACGCCTCACCACCGGCATGAAATGTTTGTTAGAAAATTCATATGATACACTTACAACATGAATTCAATCTGTAAAAGACTTGTAGTCTACTTACCTCCAGCCATCAGATCAAGTTGCTGGAATCGGTTCAACCTTTGGTTTCCAAACTCTGATGATCTCCTATGGATGGTGTATTACTGAATAAATAAAAATGGTAGATCACGAGTTCGGGACCATATGTGAAATATATATGCATGGCTTCCCATCATACCACGCCTCTTCAGATTTGCCACACCCTCCTTTAATGCAGCGGAAAAAGTGCGATCATGGTGGAGGACGTGGGTGTGACCACTTCAGAATCACCCCTTAATGGTGGTGAACCTGGAGACGACATGGGGTGATAACATTCTCTCACTTGGTCCACACCTTTAACTTAATGTCCTATCTTAATCCATCAATTATCCATATTAAGTAACAAATACATGAATCATGGCGATAAGTCCTCTATATAACGAGTGTTATCTTCCATGTATTACAGTGCATTCATTTCTTAACATTTTACTTTATGTGGCAATATTAATATTAATATTACTTAATGAATAAACCCTATGTTCATTCTTGGTCCAATGAAGTTGAATTTTCTCAAAATTAAATAAAGGTGCACATTAATATGAGAAAACATCATAATAAGAGTTTGTACAATAAAAACTACATAAGGGAACTAAGTCCCATGTTCATTACATGATCCTTGAATTTCAACGGTGGCATGCCCTTAGTCAAAGGATCAGCAATCATCAATTCAGTGCTAATGTGCTCAATGACCACTTTCTTTTCTTTAACACGTTCTCTTATGGCTAGATACTTAATGTCGATGTGCTTGTTTCGACTTCCACTTTTATTGTTCTTTGCCATAAAGACTGCAGCTGAATTGTCGCAATATATGCTCAATGGCCTAGATATTGAATCCATAACTCTAAGCCCCGAAATGAAACTCTTAAGCCATACACCATGTGAAGTAGCCTCAAAACAAGATATGAACTCAGCTTCCATAGTAGAAGTAGCAGTCATGGACTGCTTAACGCTCCTCCAAGATATAGCTCCACCGGCCAATATAAAAATGTATCCAGATGTTGATTTACGTGAATCAACACAACCAGCGAAGTCTGAATCTAAGTAGCCAACTACCTCTAAATTGCTTGTTTGTCTGTACATAAGCTTGTAATCTTTGGTTCCTTGAAGATATCTCATCACTTTCTTTGCAGCTTTCCAGTGGTCTATACCTGGGTTACTCTGATATCATCCTAACATTCCAACAGCAAATGCAATGTCAGGCCTTGTGCAGACCTAAGCATACATCAGACTTCCAACTGCAGAAGCGTATGGAATGTTCTTCATTTGTTCCCTCTCAAGATCGTTTTTCGGGCATTGGTCCAGATTGAACCTATCACCCTTCACTATAGGAGAAACACTAGGTGAACAATTCTTCATCCGAAATCTCTCTAAAACTTTATTGATATAGGTTTCTTGAGACAAACCTAAGATACTTTTAAATCTGTCTCTATGGATCTTAATGCCAATGACATAAGATGCCTCACTCATATCCTTCATGTCAAAATTTTTAGAGAGGAATTGTTTCACCTCATGAAGTAAACCCTTATCATTGGTTGCAAGTAAGATGTCATCCACGTATAAAACAAGAAAACAAAATTTGCTCCCACTGACCTTAAGGTATATGCATTGATCCATAACATTTTCTTCAAAACCAAATGAAGAAATTATGTTATGGAATTTTAAATACCATTGGCGGGATGCTTGTTTCAAACCGTATATGGATTTCTTAAGCTTACAAACCAATTGCTCACCATCACGAGAGGGGAATCCTTCAGGTTGTTTCATGTAAACCTCCTCCTCTAGCTCTCCATTAAGAAATGCTGTTTTCACATCCATTTGTTGCAATTCTAAATCAAAGTGGGCTACTAATGCCAATATAATGCGTAAGGAATCTTTCTTAGATACAAGAGAAAAGGTTTCCGTGTAATCGATTCCTTCTTTCTGAGTAAACCCCTTTGCAACAAGTCTGGCCTTGTATCTCTCAATGTTGCCTAATGAGTCTTTCTTTGTCTTAAAAACTCATTTACAACCAATGGTTGCCTAATGAGTCTTTCTTTGTCTTAAAAACTCATTTACAACCAATGGTTTTTGCACCATTAGGCAACTCAACAAGGTCTCAAACATCGTTGCACTTCATGGAACTCATCTCATCCTTCATGGCATTGTACCACAATTCTGATTCTTTACAACTCATGGCTTGTAAAAAAGATTCGGGATCATTTTCGGCTCCTATATTGTAATCACATTCCTGTAGACACACTACATAATCACTAGGAATTGCTGACCTCTTAGTTCGAGCAGACCTTCTTAAGGTTGCACCAATATCTTCCGAGGAAGTATGAGGTTCAACTTGTTGTTCAGAAGTGTTAGGCAACTCCTGATCAACTTGGTCTACTGGAATATTGTCAACAACTTGTGGGACTTCAATGACTGGTTGAACTTCATCGATTGTTCGTTCAACACCCGTTTGTACTTGAGGGGTGTTATGAACAATAAACAATCTATCGCTTGAAGTGGAAGGTTGAGACTCTGTATGATCAATATCAGAAACTATGTTTCTAACTTGATCGCTCCCACTGACCAAGTCATATTCAAGAAATTTAGCATTTCTCGATTCCACAATCCTAGTGCTATGAGATGGACAGTAAAATCTGTACCCCTTAGACTTTTCAGCATATCCAATGAAATACCCACTAATAGTCCTCGGGTCCAGTTTCTTCTCTTGTGGATTATAAATTCTCACTTCAGACGAGCATCCCCAAACGCGCATATGTCGCAAACTCGGTTTCCAACCTTTCAATAACTCAAATGGCGTCTTTGGGACAGCCTTGGTTGGAACTCGGTTTAATATATACACTGCTGTCTTAAGTGCTTCAGTCCACAAGAATTTAGGAAGTTTTGAGCTGCTAAGCATACTCCTCACCATGTCCAATAAAGTTCGGTTTCTTCTTTCTGCTACACCATTTTGGTTTGGAGAACCAGGCATGGTGTATTGGGCAACAATCCCATGCTCTTGAAGAAACTTTGCAAATGGCCCAGGTGATTGTCCATCTTCCAAGTATCTACCATAATATTCTCCACCTCTATCTGATCTCACGATCTTAATTTGTTTACCATATTGTTTCTCTACTTCTGCCTTGAAGACTTTAAAGGCATCTAAAGCTTCATTTTTATTATGAAGTATGTAGAGATACATGTATCATGAGAAATCATCTATGAAAGAGATGAAGTATTTTTGACCATGAGAGTCCATGTCAAGACTACATATATCAGTATGTATGATCTCTAGTATGGTGGAACTCCTAGTAGCACCTCTCTTTGACTTATTGGTCTGCTTACCCTTAATGCAGTCCACACAAGTCTCAAAGTCAGTAAAATCTAGAGTACTAAGCACCCCATCATTCACCAATCTTTTGATTCTATCTATGGAGATATGACCTAATCTCCGGTGCCACAATGTAAAGGAATCCTCTTTTACAACACATCTCTTAATGTCAGTTTGGACATGTAATGAATTATGAGTGGTATCATTTTGTAATAATATACAATAAAGACCATCAGACAAGATACCATTCCCAACACAATCAGATTTATAAATCAAACTGAAAGATGTTTCTGAAAAATGAAAGGAATATCCAAACGGTACAAGTCTAGAAACTGAAATCAAGTTTCGTGAGAAACTTGGTACATAAAAGGTCTTTTGTAATTCTAAAACAAAACCACTATTTAAAGTTAAATAACATGTCCCTATTGCTTCCACATGCGAGCCCATCTTGTTTCCGGATAAGATGAATTGCTCACTTGTCACTGGCTTCCTTAGGTTTTGCATACCTTGCAAGGAGTTTGCAATGTGGATTGTAGATCCAGAATCAATCCACCATGTGTTGGTATTTACATTAACCATATTAGACTCATAACAAACAAATGAGGTAGGGTTATCTTTCCTTATGGCATAGTCTATGTCCATGCACCCTATTTGAAGAAGAATTCTCTCCTTCCCTATCTTAAAGTTATCTCCCCTAAGTTCGGGAACCTCACAACGAATCTCAGATATACTAGGTAAAACTGCACAAAAGAATTACAAGCTTATTAAAAAATTTGAGGCTTTAATATAAATTCATGCTTTACCAATGTAGAACATGCTTAAAAATGAATCTAATTTTATTAAAAATTGCCTGTGGGCTAAATTTTTAATTCCATCAAATTCATTATCTTTATAATAGATTTTATCAAACTATTTTCCTGAATTTATGAAATTGATTATGAATATAGTTTGATATTTTCTATCTAAAGGCTTTATGATAAACCTATCAAATTAATTCTTCCTAACTCCTGTGGGTAAATTAGAAAAAATTAATTTTAATATTTTATCCTAATTAATTATATAAACATAATGAAATCCCTGTGGGGTAAAATCATCATATTTATTTAATTAATTACAATTACTGTCCATAATGTGATCCTTATTAATATATAATTTTTTATATAATTAAGGATGCTGTGACTATTCCTTAATTATTTAAAAAATCATATGGATTCACTGGACATTAAAACTATATGATATAATTTTAATATATCTTATACAATTTAGATAAAATTTGCATGCATCAATAGCTACAACATTTAATATATGTAACACAAGATTAAGCTACATTTTATACATACAAACATTAAAATTAATGATTTAATATGCATGTATAAAGGATCACATATAATTCAGAATTAATATTAAAGGATTTCAGATTATGAAAGGGTGCCTAAATCCATATAAAACTTAATCAATTCAAAACCCAATAAAAAGTAATTCATGACCGGGCCATTAGTTCAATAAAATTCTTATTTAATTCATGGCCTAATACACAAAGCCCTTGATTTTGTAAAAATGGGCCACTGCCCATTCATTTAACTAATGAGCCCAATTTCGTTAGTGGGCTTCATTGGAAATCCAATCTCTCTCTAGGTTATTCACGCAAAACCCATCTTCCTAATTTTCAGCCACCCGTGGACTGCATCATCCCCAACATCGCCATGCATGCCACGGCCAATGGGATGGGCTGCCTCTTTTTCGGTAGTGATATGATCACCGCCACAATTGGGACGGGCTGCATCCATCGGAGTGCTGCCCGACTCCCTCATTCGCAGGTGGAAGACGCATCAACAGTGTATGGATATTACACTTGCAGCGGCGCTCGTAATGGGCGCATAAAGCGCTTGAAACCAGCACTAGCAGCCACTGTGAACAACGCCTGAATATGGCACCTACAACTGCTGAAACTGTAGCCTCAAAAAACACCAAAAATGGCGCTTTTGTAACGCCTTAAGTCGCGCCTGCAGCGGCTGAAACTAGCACCAGCTGCGGCGTTTAAATAGCGCCTGAATGGCGCTTGAAATGGGCTGAAAATAGCACCTGAATGGGCGCCTGCAACCCTTGAAACTAGCATCAGCAGCAGTGCTTTAATGGCGCCTAAATATGGTGCCCGCAATGGCTGAAAATACAGCCCAAAACAGCACCGAAAATGCGCTTTCTGAACGCCTTAAAATGGCTGCAATGATCAACGCCATGAAGGCCTGTGATATGTGGTGGCAAGGCTGAAGCTATTTGCTCTTTTTAAAGCAAGATCAACTTATAGATAATATCTTACAGAGAAGAGAAACAATTAAAAACAATTCTCTAGCAAAATAGAAACCAAGGCAGAGGCAAGATTTTCATGCTCTGATACCAAATGTTAGAAAATTCATATGATACACTTACAACATGAATTCAATCTGTAAAAGACTTGTAGTCTACTTACCTCCAGCCATCGGATCAAGTTGCTGGAATCGGTTCAACCTTTGGTTTCCAAACTCTGATGATCTCCTATGGATGGTGTATTACTGAATAAATAAAAACGGTAGATCACGAGTTCGGGACCATATGTGAAATATATATGCGTGGCTTCCCATCATACCACGCCTCTTCAGATTTGCCACACCCTCCTTTAATGCAGCGGAAAAAGTGCGATCATGGTGGAGGACGTGGGTGTTACCACTTCAGAATCACCCCTTAATGGTGGTGAACCTGGAGACGACATGGGGTGATAACAATGTTGTGATGCCATCTCTATAAGAACATGTCATGAAATCGAAGGGCCCTTCTGTGACTACCTTGCAAGCCAGTATGGAAAACCAGTGCTCCTAACAGGCCCCGTTTTGCCCAAACCTTTACCCACGCCATCAGAGGACCGGTGGGAGCAGTGGCTGAGTGGGTTTAAGCCTGGTTCAGTGATATTTTGTGCATTTGGAAGCCAACATTTCCCGGAAAAGGACCAGTTCCAAGAACTACTCCTGGGGTTAGAGCTAACAGGCCTGCCATTCCTAGTAGCTCTAAAACCACCGACAGGCGCTGCAACCATTGAAGAGGCCTTACCGGAGGGGTTCCAAGAGAGGGTCGGAGGGAGAGGAGTGGTTCATGGAGGGTGGGTGCCGCAGCCCTCAATACTGAGCCACCCATCAGTGGGGTGCTTTGTGAGCCACTGTGGCTTTGGATCAATGTGGGAGTCCTTGACCAGTGACCCCCAAATAGTGCTGGTACCGGAACTCCTTGACCAAATATTGAACACTAGGCTATTGGCGGAAGTGCTAAAAGTTGCAGTGGAGATTGAGAAGGAAGAAAATGGGTGGTTTTTAAAGGAGAGCTTGTGCAGAGCCGTCAGATCAGTGATGGATGAAGAGAGTGAGGTGGGTGGTTTAGTGAGGAAGAATCATGCTAAATGGAAGGAGACCTTGACCAGCCAAGGCTTTATGAGCAATTACATTGATAATTTTGTGCACCAACTGCAACAACTTTTGGTTAAAAAACGATGAATTGATGAAGATCTTTCTTGATTAAAAAGAAATATTGTTGCAGAAAAGTATGTTTCTGGAGTAGAAATGTAGCAGTGGAGACTCTAGTATTGTTCAACAAATATTTCTCCTTTAATTTTCTCACTCCCCAACTAATAAGGAGAGTAGTTTCATGTTTTGAAAATATTCAATTGACTATTACCTTTTTTTGCTTCCATCCTTTTTATAAAAAAATCTTATTTGGATAATAGATTTGAGATACGGTAATTAAATATGGTTGAAAAATGCATCAAATTCATTATTTTATTCAAAATCTAATTTTAGAATAATATTTTTTGATAGAAAATATGGTACGATAAATTTTCTATGTTGTAATTTTTTGAAATTGAATTATAAAATAAAAATTTTTAAATATCTTTATAAATATTTTTTGTTATAAAAGAAAAACAAAGGTGTAAAATGAAAATCCGCCATACATCTAATGTATAGAAGGAATAAATAAACGACACCCTATGAAACAAAAAATAAAAATTATTTTAAGGTTTGTGATAGATTAATATATTGACATTAGAAAGAAAGAAATTTGTGATTGAATAAAAATATGAGTATCTCATCATTTCTCCCTTATTTTATATCAAAAAATATTTAAATATTCACTATAACTCATTTTTTCTATATAATCAATTATTAAAATTGAAAAAAAATATGTCAAACTTGTTAATTTAAAATTGTGTTATATCACATTAAATATAAGAGTTTCTTTAACACTATAAAAGATGTACTTTAATTTATTCCTACAATCTTATGAGACACTATAAGGCCAGCCATGGTATAGGGAAGGAAAGTGATTACGATATTCCACGTGAACTGAAAAAAAAAGTTTTTGACACGATTCTTCTTCACCAAACAACCCACCTCATTGACTTAATGGCTTTGCGCAAACTCTCCTTTGAAACCCACCCGTTTTCTTCCCTCTCAACCTCCACTGCAACGTTAAGCTCTTCAGCCAATAGCCTAGCTCTGAAGGTTTGGTCAGAAAGAGCTCTGGTACCAGCACTAAGTGGGGGTCACTCATCAAGGACTTTAATTTTTAATTAGACTTATAAGTTTCAAGATTAAATTCAAAACTGCAGTAAGTAATGATTATATGTTTGAATTTGGTCAAAGTAATGATTTGAAAGTGAATTTTAGTCATACAAAAAGTTGAATGGGGGAATTAAAAAAATTATTAAAAGTAAACCTATAATATGTTACCTTTATCTATGATTAGTGAACTTTAGCTCAGAACAAAGGAAACTTATAATACGTTAAAATATTTGTATTGGCACCTATAGAATTTCAAATTCGGAACATTAAACATGAATGATGAGATCTAGGCACTCAAATAAGAGTACCTCCAAACAAATGAAATTAAAATATAAAGATACATATAAATTGAATTAAAATATAAAAAAATAATACTTAAAAAATTCATATGTTAATGTATTGTATTAGTATCCACACAACTTCAAATTAGGATTGTTGAATATAAATGATGAGACCTAAATGTCAAATCAAAGTATAAAAATATAAATAAATTAAATTATGGTATAAAAAATAGACTTAAAAATAGATATGTAACACTACTAAGTGTTAACCACATTTTCAATCATTAAGTTAGGAAAAGTGGTAAATTTTTATACTGTGGTTGTAACGTAACCTAAATAATACACTTTTTGCCGTGGTCCAAACACAAGAGGAGCTGTAAAGTATAAAGAACGCAGTCTCCATGAAAGCTATGCTATACCCTTTTTACACCTTTTACCTTTTACCTATCCGGCTGGAGTCTCTCTTCCATAATAATGGAAGTGCAGCTACCTGTCTACCACTAGATGATGGCAATGATTATTGACATGATGACCACACTTTTTAGTAGATGAATTCACGGATGGGAACTGCCATTCTTCCATTTCTGTAGTACTGTAGTGCGCAAAAAATAATTATTTGCTATGCAAATTAAAAGCTAAAAATAACAAGAAGTTATTCTCAATTAATTATCTTACATGCCAAGTGAAGAGCTAATTAGAAGGAAGATCCTTCTTTCCCGTGAACCAAACAATACAATTCTTTCAACCCCATGATAGCACATGTATAATATATATGAACATTGCACATCCTGAGTGAAGCAACGCTTTTAAAACTCACATCAAACACCCCATAATTATCTACTTATCTCTACCCTTATGATCAAGAAGGGAAAGGAGCACCTTCCTGTTGATGTTGAATCAACTGAGGACAATTCTTCTCCTCGTCGCAGTAGAAAAAGGTTAAATTTAGTTGTTAGAGATTGATTTCTCTTTTCTTTTTTATAAAAAGATGTCCGAATAAGTTGTTCGAACACACCCTTTGAAGCTTAAATCAATCGCTTAGAGTAAGCAAGAACTCCTTTTTAGATCCTAATTGAGAGAGTCTCCCCTCTTGCGTACCTGAGCTTTGGTTTTTATAGTGCCTGTAGCGAAGTCACATTTGTGCTGAGTTGGCATCTTGACTTTCACTATTATGATTGCAACACAGTATGTGGCAGGATAATCATCACCATTTAGGCGATTGGCAGGGGTTGCCAGTGGGGGTGTCATGATGGTTTGCTTGTCACCTCAACTTGCATGAGATATGGTGCAGCTTGTGATAGTCGCCTGATATGGATGTGAAAACAGGGTAACATTCCATCATCCATACTCTTGTTAGAGGGAAATAATTGTCTGCAGGAATGGGTTAGAGTATTCATCCGAAATGCGCCAAATAGTTTAAGGGAGCACAATTTTGCCGGTTACAGGCATACACAGACTGGATAGGGCTCTCAAGTTTGATGATGATCATCCGAACAGAAATAGGAGGGTGCCATGTGGGTGAGTAGCCTGCCACGTGAGGGAGGTCCCCACACTCTATAAGTTGCAACCAAAATCTTCAAGCATAAACCAACCAAGGAGAAGAAAAATGGCCATGGCCAGGAGCCCAAAATTGCATATAGCCATGTACCCATGGTTTGCTTTTGGTCATATGCCTCCTTGCCTCCATCTCTCCAACGAGCTTGATGAGAGAGGCCACAAGATCACCTTCATTTTTCCCAAGAAAGGCTCAATCCCAGCTACAGCACCTGAAACTTCATCCTACTCTCATCACTTTCCATCCCCTCACCATCCCCCATGTTGATGGCCTCCCTCCCGGCGCTGAAACTGCTTCCGATGTGCCCAACTTCTTGCATCACCTTCTCGTCACCGCCATGGACTGCACCACTGACCAAGTTGAGGCAGCCCTACGTGCCTTGAAGCCAGACCTTTTGCTCTTTGATTTTCCTTACTTGGCTCCCGCTTTGGCTTCCAAACTAGGCATCAAGTCCATATACTACAGTGCAGTTTGTGCAGCAGCCTTTGCCCGCCACCCTGTCCCGGGTCGACAAGTTAGCAAAAACAGGCCAATTACATCTGTAACACCCCCTGGTTACCCCTCCTCAACGGTGGTACTCCGCCCCCATGAAGCTTGGATGGTGCAATTCCTGTTTGCACCATTTGGTGAAGGCGTCAACTTGTATCTGTAAAGGATAATAAATATCCTCAAAGTGACCAAGATAAAACTTACCAAACTTATATTTATCACAATGTGTATTAGTTGATAAGTTGGTAGGTTTTATGTTTTCTGTATTTAAATTCAAATTATTATCCGATTAAAATCAGATTGTAACTACTTCAAGTATATAATATAAACATTGTATAACCTCTCCTTGATAATCAAGAGAGGCTTTTCAACATTTCAGAATTCTTCTGTTCTTTACATCGTATCAGAGCAATCTCTGACCAACGTCCAATGTCTTCTACTATAGTCATCTTCAATCTCCTTTCTTACAACACCCTCATTATTTCACAATACCTTTAACCATCCCATCCCCATCAAACTTGATCGGAGTAACTATCTTCTCCGGAAATCACAGATTATACCTGCCATCAAAGGTCATAATCTTGGTGGTTTTCTCTATGGGACACTGCCTTGCCCTCCCAAATATCAAGAAGAATCAACCCATAGTATTAACCCCGATTATATTGCATGGGAACAACAAGACCATCTCCTTTTGTGTTGGTTACTAGCCTCTCTCTCTGAAGGCACGTGGTTGGATGTCAAACCTCTCATGCAGTTTGGACCACCCTTGAAACTTTATTGGCCTCCCAGTCATCATCCAATATCATGCAACTTCAATTTCAACTCCAAAATACAAAAAAAGGAGTTTCTGATATTGATGATTATCTTCTCAAAATGAAAAATATTGCAGATAAATTGGCAGCAGCAGGAGAACCTGTGGATGAACAAAGACTAGTCTTTCACATCTTAGGTGGACTAGGAGTTGAATGCAACCCTTTTGTGACATCGATCCTTGCCCGACCAGCATCGATTTCTCTATCTGAATCATCTACTTTGCTCACCAGCTTTCACATCCGTTTGAAGCAGCAAAATGCAACAGTCACATTGGATGTTAATCAACCTTCTGCCAACCTAGCTACTGCAACATCTCCGAAGCCAAAATCAGCACCTAAATATCATGGTAGTCAGCAAGGCTGTTTCAGTTTAGTGCTAGAGCAAGGGGACGTGGTGGCAGTAGCAGAAATGAAATGGGTCGTGGCACTCGTCCATGTTGCCAAGTTTGTGGAAAACTCGACCATCTTGCAATCTCATGCTACCACCGATTTGATCGTAACTTTCAACCTCCAAATAACCATCAACAATACCAGATGCAAGCCATGATTGCCACACCTCAGATAATAACTGATCCATCCTGGTATATCGACTCTGGAACAACTTATCACCTTACCCCGACATCAACAATCTTTCAACCCAAAATCCATACACCGGTACACACAAAATAACAGTCGGCAATGGCACAGGTCTGGACATAAAACACATTGGAAATTCATTACTTCAAACACATCCACGCACATTTACCGGCCTTCAAAACGTTTTGTTCCTGAAATTACAAAAAAACCTTAAAGCATTGCCAAATGCACACCTGACAACAATTGTTTCTTTGAATTTTACCCCACTTTTTTTCTTGTCAAGGATCAAGTTTCCGAGAAGATTTTGCTCCACGGGCTCCTTGATCGTGGTCTTTACAAATTGTAACTTCCGACCCCTCGTGCTGAGCAATCAAAACCTACTTGTTCATTCAATCCAGTCCGTCCAGTTAGTACAGTCTCACAACCAAGTTGTTTTTACACTTTCAATAAGTCAAATGCCTTAACCACTTCACCTTCTCAGGCTCACATTTGGCATGCTCGATTAGGTCATCCTTTCCTTAGGATTTTATCCCAAGTTCTTTCATATTGTAATTTGCCTTTCAATTTTAATAAAAATATTGCATTTTGTGCTTCATGTGAGTTTGGCAAACACAATTTCTAAAATTATAATTTCTTACAATTTTCATTACATTTGGAAAATTGAATCCAGGGGCATAATACTCTACAAATAAGATTTCATCGAATCGTAGGGCATAAAATCAAAACATACCTTAAGAATGGAAATTAGCAAACCGAATCCCACCAACCCCTTGAAATCATCAAATCCTCATACCTTAGGGCATAGTATCGAGCCTGAAACAGAGACGATGGGCACTTGAGAAAGTGAAATGGAAATGTGAAAAATAAGCAAAGCATAGCAAGGAGAAAGAAAGGATCCAAGGAGAAAGGTCTGACGTTTGGGATTTTGGCTATCGAGAGGTGTAGAGAGGGGTTTTTGGCTGAGCTTTTAAAATGAGATATATTGCAGCGGTGGGGGATTAGATGCATGTAGTAGCGGCCAGTACATGACTGCAGCCATAAGGAAACACACTATCCTTTTAAGCGCAGTAATAGTAGTGGTCTTCGCTATAGATTTTTCCCCGGGAAAATTTCCTGCTTATACTTGTACATTTAGATACGGGCGGAATATTGTTGATCCTAAATATAATCATTAGCTGGGGACTCTTATGACCCCTACTAAAACTCTGTCACTATATTCTATATTTCTTGTAGTGTACAGCGCAGTTTGTGCATCGGCCGTTGCCCACCACCCTCCCCCAGGTCGACAAGTTAGCAAAGACAGTACTCTGACTACAGATGTGCCACCGCCTGGTTACCCCTCCTCAACTGTGGTGCTCCGCCCCCATGAAGCTTGGATGGTGCAATTCCTGTTTGCACCATTTGGGGAAGGCGTCAAGTTGTACCAACGCCTCACAACCGGCATGAAAGGCTGCGATGCCATCTCTATAAGAACATGTCAAGAAATCGAAAGACCCTTCTGTGACTACATTGGAAGCCAGTATGGAAAACCAGTGCTCCTAACAGGCCCCGTATTGCCCAAACCTTTACCCACGCCATCAAAGGACCTGTGGGCGCAGTGGCTGAGTGGGTTTAAGCCTGGTTCAGTAATATTCTGTGCATTTGGAAGCCAAAATTTCCCGGAAAAGGACCAGGTCCAAGAACTACTCCTGGGGTTAGAGCTAACAGGCCTGCCATTCCTAGTAGCTCTAAAACCACCGACAGGAGCTGCAACCATTGAAGAGGCCTTACCGGAGGGGTTCCAAGATAGGGTCGGAGGGAGAGGAGTGGTTCATGGAGGGTGGGTGCCGCAGCCCTCAATACTGAGCCACCCATCAGTGGGGTGTTTTGTGAGCCACTGTGGCTTTGGATCAATGTGGGAGTCCTTGACCAGTGACCCCCAAATAGTGCTGGTACCGGAACTCCCTGACCAAATATTGAACACTAGGCTATTGGCGGAAGTGCTAAAAGTTTCAGTGGAGATTGAGAGGGAAGAAAATGGGTGGTTTTCAAAGGAGTGCTTGTGCAGAGCCATCAGATCAGTGATGGATGAAGAGAGTGAGGTGGGTGGTTTAGTGAGGAAGAATCATGCTAAGTGGAAGAAGACCTTGACAGGCCGAGGCTTTATGAGCAATTACATAGATAATTTTGTCCAGCCACTGCAACAACTTTTGGATAAAAAATGATCAATTGCCGGAGATCTTTCTTGATTAAAAAGAAATATTGTTGCAGAAAAGTATGTTTCTGAAGTAGAAATGTAGCCATGGAGACTCTCTAGTATTGTTCAGAAAATATTTCTCCTTTAATTTTCTCAACCCCCAACTAATAAGGAGAGTAGTATCATGTTTTGAAAATGTTCAATTTAGTATTACTTTTTTAACATCCATCCTCTGTTTTTTGTCCTTTTTTTAAATCATTCATAAATGAGACTTATTGGATTATAGATTTGACATATGGTAAATATGGTTGGAAAATGCATCAAATTCTTAATGTTATTCAAAACCTAATTTTCCGAATAA
The DNA here is from genome assembly GCA_030254885.1 of Vitis rotundifolia. Taxonomy (NCBI): domain Eukaryota; kingdom Viridiplantae; phylum Streptophyta; class Magnoliopsida; order Vitales; family Vitaceae; genus Vitis; species Vitis rotundifolia. The sequence goes on along the minus strand of CM058169.1, from coordinate 1,902,326 downwards.
TATTTTTCTGTATTTGCTATTTTTTGAAATTAAATAAAATAAAAATTTAAAAATATCTTTATAAATATTTTACACCATAAAAAGAAAAAATAGGGTATAAAATTAAAATCGACCTTAAGTTGTATATTGAACATGTATAAGAAATAAATGAAGGGCACCCTGTGAAATAGGAAACAAAAATTGTTTGGAGGATTAAGATAGATCAAGATGTAGATATTAGCAAGAAAGAAATTTGTGATTGAATAAAGATACCAATATCTCATTATCTCTCCCCTCCCTTTTATGTTTTATTGGAAAATATTTAAACATCAACTATGACTCTTTCTTTCTAAACAATCTATTATTAAAATTGAAAAAAAATGGTAAGTTAGTTAATTTAAAATTATGCTATACTTTAACGAGGTAGGAAATATATGTCAGTTTGGTCCTACCTGAATTCTATTAATTTATATATATATATGTAAGAGGTTAACTTGGATTCAAATTTAGTCCAAAAAGCCTATGATGCTATATATGTGGTGAAATTAAATCAATAGAACCTTAGAGATTCACTTTTTGATCTCTCTAATCAATAAAAGCTAAATAAAATTAATATTTTAAAACCAAGTTGATTTTGATTAATTTTAAAAATAAAATAAACTTAACGTTTAAATTAACTTGCATCCACTCTGATCATTTAAATTAAACTAAATTGATCTTAAATGATATTGGTTTGATTTGATTTTTTATCATTAGAAGGTCAATTCCGGTTTTTATTTAAGTATAAATTAAACATGTCCGACTAATTTTTTCTCTAAAAATTAATTGATTCACATCTTTTTACACTAATAAATTTGATAATATGTAGTTTTATTTTATTTGATATAAATAAAAATTGATTAAAATAGTGAATCAACCCTAGCAAAAAAATTCACAAAGTCATAGCATTCAAATATTACAATCCTAAGGATTCTTTCCCTATACTGCTTAGTCTAGTTATCTTTAGAGATTGAAATGGCTCTGCACAATAAAGATGCTAAAACATTTTTCAATAAACACTGAAATTTCCATCTCCAGAAATCACTTCAGATCTAAAATTTGGCGAACAAAATTATCAATGTAATTGCACATAAAGCCTTGGCTCATCGGGGTCTCTTTCCACTCTGCATGATTCTTCTTCACCAAACAACCCACCTCAATCTCTTCATCCATTACTGACTTAATGGCTTTGCACAAACTCTCCTTTGAAACCCACCCATTTTCTTCCCTCTCACCTCCACTGCAACTTTAAGCTCTTCAGCCAATATTGATCCGGTACCAGCACTATCTGGGGGTCACTCATCAAGGACTCCCATATTGATCCAAAGCCACAGTGGCTCACAAAACACCCCACCGATGGATGGCACAGGATTGAGGGCTGCGGCACCCACCCTCCATGAACCACTCCTCTCCCTCCAACCCTCTCTTGGAACCCTTCCGGCAAGGCCTCTTCAATGGTTGCAGCTCCTAATGGTGGTTTTAGAGCTGCCGGGAACGGCAGGCCTGTTCGCTCAAATCCCAGGAGCAATTCTTGGAACCTGTCCTTTTCGGGGAAATTTTGGCTCCCAAATGCACAGAAGATTACTGAACCAGGCTTGAACCCACCTAGCCACTGAGCCCGCCGGTCCTCCGGCGCCAACGGTGAAGGTGCAAGCAAAACGGGGCCCGTTACAAACATTGGTTTTCCAAACTGTCTTTCCATGTAGCCACAAAATGGTCCTTTGACTTCTTGGCATGTTCCTATAGCGACTATATCACCGCGTTTGATGGCGGCGGTGAGGCGCTTGTGGAAGGTGATGTCTTCCCCAAATGGAAATAACAAGAACTGAAGCAAACGAGCTTCATGGGGGCCGAGCACCACCGTTGACGAGGGGTAACCAGGAGGCGGCCAGCTGGAATTGGCCAGTTTTAGTCTAATTTGTTGAGCCGGGACAAAGTTGTAGGCAAAGGCTGCTGCACAAACTGGACTGTAGAATATTGACTTCATACCTAATTTGTTCTTAAAAAATAATTGAAAGCTATTTTTATGATCAACCATTCTCCAAAACTATTTTTTATAATATTGTCAAATAATTCTAATTTTTTTTATAAAATTATCTACCACAAGATTCGGAGTAGAAAATCATACATCAATTGAAAGGAGATAAAAGAAATTAGTTATCATTTAGAGGACGAAAATGGTAACATAATATGAAATTCATGTTTCATATATAAAAATACATGAGAATTAGAGGGGTGAAGATTACATTCCCATTCCAATAATAACATTTCTAGATATATCTTCACATTTATTTATATGAAAAATCTCTTTCGTATAAGGATTTCTTGCATCCTACTCTTGTTATCATCTTATTTGCCTTTCCTTTGCTACTTCATTTTCTTGAATCAAAGGGCATTCTCCCCTACAACACCCCTAAAGCCATGTGTTTTGTCCTTATCATTTTAAGTTTTAAGTTGTTAATTTGTATCTTCTATGCGGATATAGTAGTAGTTTTGTTTTAAAAATCACTTATTCAAAAATAGTCAAGTCCGTTTGGTAACTATTTTTTAAAACAGCTTTTAAAAATTATTCTATAAAATAAAAATCTATTTGAAAATATGAAATGTTTTTAACATATTTTTAATATTTTTAGAAATAATTTTTATGTCTAGTGTTTTATTTTTAATCATTCTACATGTTTATATATTTATTTTGTAAAATAATCTTCGAAAAACAAGTAAAAATAATTAAAACATGTTTTCTAAAAATACTTTATTTTGTTTTCTATTCGAGCAAAAAATAGTAAACATTTCTTGGTTGTTAAACATGTTTTTCTTTTTTTTTCCTTTTTTTTTTTGAAAAATAGAAAACTGTTTTAAAAAATAGTTGCTAAATAAGTCAATAATTTCTAATGAGAGTTATAAATTTCGAAGATTAAGTTGAAGACTCGAGTAGGTATATTTTATATATGATTATATGATTATAACCTTGAATTAGGGCCAAAGTAATGGTTTGAAAGTGAATTTTAGTTACATAAAAGTTGAAAAGGTGAATAGAAGATGCTTAGAAGTAATCATGGGTGATTTAGTGAACTTCCAGTGCAAAACAAAGGAAACCTAATCAGACAGTCTAATATCCAACATGGAATGCTAAAGGCCCCCGTATGAATTTTTTTTCCTCTCAAAAAAATTATAAGACCCTAAAATTTGTAATTTTCTAATAATAGGGTTTTCATACACATGACTAAAGTGTTTGCATACAAAAACAAAAGAAAAATATTTAGAAAAATGCTAAGGTACCATAGTGGTACGAATAAAAGATTTGGGCTATTAAATATATATAATATGATCTAAACTATTGAAAAAAGGTATAAATGAATGTAACCAAGATATAAAGGTACAAATAAATAGAATTAGGGTATAAAAAATGAAATCTATAAATATTTATATAAAAGCACTTGATTGGTGATATATTTTTGATAGCTATAAGAAAATTACACTTCTATATTAGCCAAATCGAAATACTTTTGATAATAAATTCTAAAAAATAATGATTAACTCTTAATCTAAAAGTTCTTATAAACCTTTCAAAAAATCTCTTAAAAAGTCTTTTTAATTAGTTAGAAAGGTAAGGTTTAGTAATTTAATCAAATAAGTTTCAATATGGTTTTGAGATGATTCATTAAGAAGAATAAGTGAGTGTTGTATCAAGGACAACTGTCCCTAGGATGTCAATTTTAGTTTTATATGTATTAAAAATGGGGAAAATGAAAATAAAACTAATTATCTTATTTTTATTTAATTATATATTATGAGTTAGAGTAGGATGGGATGAGGTCAGATTGAAAATCATTCCAAACCCAATGTGGGTTAAAAAAATTCTCAAATATACTTCTTCAAAATTTGTCCTATAAAATGGGGTGGTGGGGGCGCGTGGGTACCTAAAAATACCATTATCATCCTAATTGTGAATGAAGAACACATAATCTCATATTATATATTAACATAATTGAAAATATTATCATATTTTATTACAAACATATGTCATCTTTGTAGACAAAATATTGAAATCATATTTTTAAATATTACCTTTTTGTTCAAGGAATTTGGAATCACATTAAGTATAATTGTTTTATACCTCTCTTTTATAAGTATGAGTTCTTATCTTGGCTTGAAACGGTATATGAAAACTATAAAATTAACTGCAAAATTTCCAAGCATCCTATGGAAAAATTTCCATTATCTTGTGAAATGTATGGATTTATAGAAATCAGGTATTTTTTAGGAAGATTCAATCCAACTCCTTTCGCGTAATTGAGAAATTAAGTTACCTCAAACTTTCAAAATCTTTATAATTATATGAATTATATATCTGTTTATCCCCATAATCTTATAGAACAACAAAAACGTTGCATGGGGTAATTGTGATATATCATATCTGATAGAAGAAAAAGTTTTTAGTACTATATATATATATATATATATATATAAGTTCCTCTTAACTATGTGCATATCTTTTAAAATCATGAGAACCCCTTAGATTCAAAGCAGGTCATTACCTTTCCCCAAACTAAGAAGAAGATTTTCATTTTGAATCTAAAGTTAGATAAAACACTATTTTGAAATGAATAGTATAACTCTTTTCATGCATATATATTATAATATTGATGTTGAGATTAGATTAATTTTCACTGCATGAAGAATTGATTTGAGCAAGTTGATGAAAGTCATTTAAGGATATGGAAAATGAGTAGGTGTAGAAAAAGATATAAATCAATAAAATAAATTTAATCCAGCCAAAATCAATCAAATTGATTTGGTTTTCAACAACAGAACAAATTTGGTTTGACTTTGAGAATTTTAAATTTTGATTTTATCACTTGTTGATTTACTGGTCTCTAATTGATAAAAACTAAATCAAATTAATATTTTAACACTCCCATTTTTTTTGTGATTTATAATTCTTCAATGTTTGATCATTTTTTTTATACTATACAAATGGAGATGAAGATACTTTTGAACAAACTAATTTAACAAACTAATTTTCATTGCATGAAGAAATGAATTGGGCAAGTTGATGAAAGTGGTTTAGAGATATGGAAAATGAGGGGAGGAAAAGATTTCTGTCAAATGAACTTTAGGTTATGTTTGATTCTCAATAAGTACAAATGAAAGAAAATAATAATAAAGAAAAAGATTATTTTCCATGTTTGATTATGCCAAGAAAAATATCAAATAAAACCAAATATAAATTAAAATTAGTTATAAATTTATATATTTTTAAATTATTTAATTTTTACTTTAAAGAAATAAAATAAGTTAAATGAGTTTGAAGTAATTAATACTTTAAATCTATTTTTTATTTTGTTTCACTTTTTCTTTTCTTCTATTCTTTCTTTCTATTTTTTTCCCTCAAATTTTTCAATAACCAAACATAACCTTAAAAGTAATGGAGAGTATCTTTGTTTCACTTGATATCTTATCACTTCTCATACGACCACCTATTTGATATATATTTTCATAAATCATGCAAATATAAAGCAACCAGCCCATTGACTTGAGCAAGGGTGCAAATAAAAAAACAAAAAACAAAGAAAAATCAATAAAGTTAATCTAATCCAACCAAAATAAATCAAATTAACTTGAGTTTCAACAACTATACAAAGTGTGGATTAGGTTTAAGAATTTTAAAAATTGATTTTATTGATTTGGTTTTCGATTTCCTTATCTCTAATGGAGAAAAGCTAAATGAGATCAACATTTAAAGACTTCTACCTTTTGTAATTTATATTTACTCAATAATTAATAAGTTTTTTTTATATATTTATGGCCATATAAATTTTTATATATTTTATTTAAGTCAATCGTTATTATTACATTATGTTCAAATTATTTTTTAAATGTATTTATTATATTTTGAGTTAAAAATATTAAATCTATTTTAAATTTTAAATCCAAGTTGATTTTGATTACTTTTAAAAATAGAATAAACCAAATGCTTAAATTGACTTGCATCCAATTGATCATTTGGTAAATACATTATTTTCAAGAACAAATTTGAGATATTTTTCATCATCTTTTGTAGGGTGTTCTAATTAATTGAAAATATATAAAATATTTTGAAAACTTTTACATTATACATAAATGTACAATTCATTTATGGAGAATAAGTATAAAGAACTATTTATCATATTTGAACTCTTAAATAAAGTTTTGTTCTTAAAAATAGCTAATAACTCCTCTTAAGAACCATTTTCAAATAATTATATCTTTAAAATATTTTTCAAAAACACTTTCAAAAGTATTAGTGATCTCCTAATTTTCCACAAAACAAAATCAAAGAGTTTGTTCATTCCAAATCTTATTCAAATTTTCCCTATATCTTCCTTACCTTTTCATTGAATTGGGCATGAGACTCAAGATTTCACTATTATAATGACCTTTTACATTAAGGGTTTTTTTTTTCAATCAATATTTATTATAACATATAATTTGGACTCATTACTTTATATTTATACTCTGATATCATATATCATATATTTATATCCTTATATAACAACCTATATTAATTTATTTGTTTATACCCCCGTATGCTTGCATCATACACTTGTATCCTTGTATTATAACTTTAAATCCGGATTATTCAAGATTTATGCCATCAAATGAGAGTAGAAACAAGTGGATGGAAGTACATTCATACAAATAAATAGCACTATGATAATTTAAAAAAAAAAAAAATAGGACTTAAAAAATATATAAGCATCTCGCACCACGTGGGGGGTGTCTTTTCAATGCCTACCCAAAATAAAAACATTTTCTTCGCTGTTTGTTTAAACCCCAACCTAAATAGTGCACTTCAAGCACCACATGGAAACACAAAACAAGGAGATGGAAATGCGTTATTTATTTATTTATTTATTTGATTTTTGGCCCCTTTCTCTCACATGACATGGAATGACAACATCATTCACTATTTTCAATAATGGAAGTGCAGCTACCAGTCTACCAGTAGATGACTTCACAAATGAGAACTAATTATCTTTCATGCTAAGAGAAGAGATCATTCTTTCCCGTGAACCAAACAACACAATTCTTTCAACCCCATGATGGCATATATATAATATATATATATGAATATCGCACACCCTGAATGAAGCAGCGCTTTTAGAACTCCCATCCAAAACCCGTGTGCTTCATGTGTTCCCCATTAATAGATGTCATCTATTTATCTTTACCCTCCTGACCAGGAAGGGAACATGATCATCTCTCTATAAGTTGCAACCGAAATCTTCAACCATAAACCAACCAAGAAGAAGGAAAATGGCCATGGCCAGGAGCACAAAATTGCATATAGCCATGTACCCATGGTTTGCTTTTGGTCATCTGACTCCTTACCTCCATCTCTCCAACGAGCTTGCTGAGAGGGGCCACAAGATCACCTTCATTTTGTCCAAAAAGGCTCAATCCCAGCTGCAGCATCTGAATCTTCATCCTACTCTCATCACTTTTCATCCCCTCACCATCCCACATGTTGATGGCCTCCCTCCCGGCGCTGAAACTGCTTCCGATGTGCCCTTCTTCATGCATCACCTTCTCGTCACCGCCATGGACCGCACCACTGACCAAGTTGAGGCAGCGCTAGGTGCCTTGAAGCCAGACTTTTTGCTCTTTGATTTTCCTTACTGGGCTCCCGCTCTGGCTTCCAAACTAGGCATCAAGTCCATATACTACAGTGCAGTTTGTGCAGCAGCCCTTGCCCGCCACCCTGTCCCGGGTGGAAAAGTTAGCAAAGACAGGCCAATTGCAGCTGTGCCACCCCCTGGTTACCCCTCCTCAACTGTGGTGCTCCGCCCCCATGAAGCTTGGATGGAGCAATTACCGTATGCACCATTTGGGGAAGGCGTCAACTTCTATCAACGCCTCACCACCGGCATGAAATGCTGTGATGCCATCTCTATAAGAACATGTCATGAAATCGAAGGGGCCTTCTGTGACTACCTTGCAAGCCAGTATGGAAAACCAGTGCTCCTAACAGGCCCCGTATTGCCCAAACCTTTACCCACGCCATCAGAGGACCGGTGGGCGCAGTGGCTGAGTGGGTTTAAGCCTGGTTCAGTAATATTCTGTGCATTTGGAAGCCAACATTTCCCGGAAAAGGACCGGTTCCAAGAACTACTCCTGGGGTTAGAGCTAACAGGCCTGCCATTCCTAGTAGCTCTAAAACCACCGACAGGAGCTGCAACCATTGAAGAGGCCTTACCGGAGGGGTTCCAAGAGAGGGTCGGAGGGAGAGGAGTGGTTCATGGAGGGTGGGTGCCGCAGCCCTCAATACTGAGCCACCCATCAGTGGGGTGTTTTGTGAGCCACTGTGGCTTTGGATCAATGTGGGAGTCCTTGACCAGTGACCCCCAAATAGTGCTGGTACCGGAACTCCCTGACCAAATATTGAACACTAGGCTATTGGCGGAAGTGCTAAAAGTTGCAGTGGAGATTGAGAAGGAAGAAAATGGGTGGTTTTCAAAGAAGAGCTTGTGCAGAGCCGTCAGATCAGTGATGGATGAAGAGAGTGAGGTGGGTGGTTTAGTGAGGAAGAATCATGCTAAGTGGAAGGAGACCTTGACCAGCCAAGGCTTTATGAGCAATTACATTGATAATTTTGTCCAGCAACTGCAACAATTTTTGGATAAAAAATGATCAATTGCTGGAGATCTTTCTTGATTAAAAAGAAATATTGTTGCAGAAAAGTATGTTTCTGTAGTAGAAATGTAGCCATGGAGACTCTCTAGTATTGTTCAGAAAATATTTATCCTTTAATTTTCTCACTCCCCAACTAATAAGGAGAGTAGTTTCATGTTTTGAAAATATTCAATTTAGTATTACCTTTTTTGCTTCCATCCTCTTTTTCATTTTTCTTTTTTTAAATCTTATTTGGATAATAGATTTGAGATACGGTAATCAAATATGGTTGAAAAATGCATCAAATTCATTATTTTATTCAAAATTTAATTTTAGAATAATATTTTTATGATAGAAAATATGTCATGATAGATTTTCTATATTGTTATTTTTTAAAATTAAATTATAAAATAAAAAATTTTAAATATCTTTTTAAATATTTTTAGTTATAAAATCTAAAATAAAGGTGTAAAATGAAAATCCTTCATTTATCCTTCATGTATAAGGAATAAATAAAAGACACCTTATGCAACAGAAAACAAAAATTATTTTGAGGTTTGTGATACATCAACGTGTAGACATTAGTAAGAAAGAAATTTGTGATTGAATAAAGATACGAGCATCTCATCATCTCTCCCTTATTTTATATCAAAAAATATTTAAACATTAACAATAACTCTTTTTTTCTAAATAATCAATTATTAAAATTAAAGAAAAATATGTCAAACTTGTTAATTTAAAATTGTGTTACATCATATCAAATAAAGGAGTTTGTTTAAAATTGCAAGGGATGTACTTTAATTTACTCCTATAATCTTATAAGACACAACAAAGCCATTGTATCCATATAAAGGGAAAATCTTATAAGACACGACAAGGCCATTGTATCCATATAAAGGGAAAAGAAGTGATTATGATATCCTATAACCAATCAATAGAATAACTCTTTCCATGCATATATATATATATATATATAAAAGATCGTTGGTTTCAATGGATTAATTTTGGGTGAATGAAGAAATGATTTGGGCAAGTTGATGAAAGTGATTTAGGTATATGAAAAATGAGCAAGTAGGTGAGGAAAAGATTTCTTTCAAGTGATATTAATTTAAATAATCTAATGAAACCTGAAGTGATTGCAAAAGACAATGGAGAGTATCCTTTTATTGATCACGAGATAGGTAATATGATATAAAATATCATATCACTTCTCCCAAGACCACCTATTTGATATATATTTTATATATCATGTGACAATAAATATATATATATATATAGCCAGCTCAACGATAGGAGAAATGTACAAGAAAAAATAAAAAAATAAAAAAAATAAACCACATCCATCCAAAATCAATTAAATAGATTTGATTTTCAAAGAATATAGAAAGGTAGATTAGGTTTTAAAAATATTATAAATTTGCTATCTGATCTACTAGTCTCCTAATAATAAAAGCTAAATCAAATATTTTAAGACCACTATCTTTTATGATTTATAATTTTTCAATGTTTGATGAATTTTTTAATATTTATAATCATATACATTTTCATATACTTTATTAAAGTAATTTATTATTGTTATACTATGATCAAATTATTTTTTAAATATATTTCTTATATTTTGAGTTAGAAAATTTAGATTTTAAACTCAAGTTGATCTTAATTACTTTTAAAAATAATTAAAAATAACGTCATCAGTCATTTGAACTAAATTAAACTAAATTGATCGTAAACAAACCTTATTTGATTTGGTTTTTCTTCATCATTGAAATATGTCAATTCAATTTTAATTCAAGAAATAAACTTAATATATCAGTTCCATTATTTTTTTTTTTTTCTCTTAAAATTGATTGAATCACATCTTTTTTATACTAAGAAATTTGAAAACAATTTTATTTTATGTAATATAAATATAAATTGAATAGAAATAGTGAATAAATTTCATAAAGTCATAGCATTCAAATATTGCAAAATGTAGGGCACAATATTCTTATATTTATTACCTGTTATACTTTTGTAGGGAGCTATCATATAGCCAATTTTGTATGTTTTTTTTAATTTGAATTTTTACAATTCACAAATTTAACCTTTTCTCTTTTTCTCAATTTTGATAATTGGTATAATTGACGTCTAAACATTTTTTGATGAAAGGATAAAAGATATGCAGAATAAAGATGCTAAAACATTTTTCAAAAAAACACTGCTCTTTCCATCTCAAGAAATCACTTGAGATCTAAAAGTTGGTGGACAAAATCATCTATGTAATTGCTCATAAAGCCTTGGCTCATCAGGGTCTCTTTCCGCTTAGCATGATTCTTCTTCACCAAACAACCCACCTCGTCGACTTAATGGCTTTGCACAAACTCTCCTTTGAAAGCCACCCATTTTCTTCCCTCTCAACCACCACTGCAACCGTAAGCTCTTTAGCCAATAGCCTAGCTCTGAACGTTTGGTCAGAATGCTCTGGTACCAGCACTATCTGGGGGTCACTCATCAAGGACTCCCAGTGGCTCAGGATTGAGGGCTGCGGCACCCACCCTCCTTGAACCACTCCTCTCCCTCCAGCCCTCCCTTGGAACCCTTCCGGCAAGGCCTCTTCAATGGTTACAGCTCCTAATGGTGGTTTTAGAGCTGCTAGGAAGGACAGGCCCGTTAGCTCAAACCCCAGGAGTAGTTCTTGGAACTGGTCCTTTTCGGGGAAATTTTGGCTTCCAAGTGCACAGGATATTACCGAACCAGGCTTGAACCCGCCTAGCCACTGCGCCCACCGGTCCTCCAATTCCATCGGTGAAGGTTCAGGCAAAACGGGGCCCGTTATGAGCACTGGTTTTCCTGACTGTCTTTCCATGTAGTCACAAAAGGGTACTGCGATTTCTTGACATGTTCTTACAGAGATTATCTTATCTCTTGATCACTTGACAGGTAATGTAATTTAAAATATCTGATCACTTCTCCAACGACCACCTATTTGATATATATTTCGTAAATCATGCAAATATAAAGCAACCAGCCAATTGACTTGAGCAAGGGTGCAAGTAAAAAATAATAATAATAATAATAATAAAATAAAATCAATAAAATTAATCCAATCCAACCAAAATCAATCAAATTGACTCAAGCTTCAACAACCATACAAAGTGGATTAGGTTTGAGAATTTTAAATTTTGATTTTTGGTTTTTGATTTACTTACCTCTAATGGATAAAAGCTAAATCAAATCAATATTTAAAGAATTCTATCTTTTGTAATTTATAATTTTTCAATGATTAATAAGTTTTTTTATATTTATGGTCATATACATTTTTATATATTTTATTAAAGTCACTCATTATGTTCAAATTATTTTTTAAATGTATTTATTATATTTTGAGTTAGAAATATTAAATATAATTTAAATTTTAAATCTAGGTTGATTTTGATTACTTTTAAAAATAAAATAAACCTAAGGATTAAATTAACTTGCATCCAATTGATCATTCAGTAAATAAGTTATTTTTAAGAACAAAGTTGAGATATTTTCCATTGTTTTTTGTAGGATGTTCTAATTAATTGAAAATATATAAAATATTTTGAAAACTTTTATATTATACATAAATGTACAACACATTTGTAGAGCATAAGAAACTACTTATCATATTTGAGTTCTTAAATAAAGTTTGTTCTTAAAAACAATTGATGACTCTTTTTAAGAACCATTTTCAAATAATTATATCTTTAAAATAGTTTTCAAATGTATCAATTATCTTCTAATTTTCCACAAAATATAATCAAAGAGTTTGTTTTTTCAAAATCTTATTTAAATTTTCCTTATATCTCTCTTACCTTTTGACTCAAAATTTCATTATTATAATGACTTTTTACATTAAGGGTTCTTATCCCATCAATACCTCTTATAACATATTATGTATATAATTTGGTTTCGTTACTTTATACCCTACTTACATCTCATAATTCATTTATTTATACTCCAATATTTTGTATCCTTATATAACAACCTATAATTTGTTTGTCTATACTCTCATATCATATACTTGTATCCTTGTATAATAACTTCATATCAGGATTATTAAATAATATGATAAGATTTATGCCATCAAATGAGAGTACAAATTGATAGCCTAAATTTGTCCGGCCCATGAGCCAATGTATTAGACTATTTTATATTTGGGTATTCATTAAGCCCAAATATAAATAGCATTAGGACTTTGGTATAAGGGGAGGAGGGGTGATTTACGAAATGAAAGAAAATTAAGGTTGTTTTGTTGGGGGGGGGGGATTGTTGGATTAATTTTTCTGGCCCATGAGCTCATGTTTTAGACTATTTTGTATTTGGGTATTCCTTAAACCCAAATATAAATAGCATTAGGGATTTTATATGAAGGGAGAAGGGGTGATTGAGAAAATGAAAGAAAATTAGGGTTGTTTTCGAAGCACTATTTTAGAGCTCAAGGGTAAAGTTACAAGTTCTTTCATCAATCTTTTGGGAAAGTCTCTATGATATGATTTCTTCCTAATATCTTTCTATTCATTGTTTTTGGGGGTAATGGATTCTCACCACAAGTATGGAGATATATTTATATAAGTTTTTGAAGTAAAGAAACTAGTGAAAACTTGATTATTTGTATCCCTATTTTATTGCAATAAAAGAAATTTTATAGATAATATTTTACCTCAATTTAGAAGGTTTTTCGACATTATATTTGATGTCCTTTTTTGGTTGAATGTTCTTGAATTATTATTATTTATTTTCTAAAATTATTATTATTATTATGAGGATGTTATCATCGTGGAAGAATCTTTTAAACTTAGTACTCTAAAACTCCCCCATTAACTTCTCAACACAAACAACTAATGAAAGTACAATCATACAAATAAAGCACTAATGATAATAAATAAATAAATTAGTACACTTCAAGCATCATAGGGAAGCACAAAACGTCCCTTTTTCTCACATGACATGGAATCACAACATCACTAAGTGTTTGCAATAATGGAAGCGCAGCTACCAGTCTACCACTAGATGAATTCACAAATGAGAACTACCATTCTTTTATTTTTGTAGCACTATAGGGCACAAAATTAAGCATCTATTATGCACATTAAAAGCTAAAAATAACAAGAAGATATTCTCAATTACCTACTGAGAGAAGAGATCCTTCTTTCCCGTCAACCAAAAAACAACTCAATTCTTTCAACCCCATGACCGCATATATATAATGCGTACATATATATGAACATTGCACACCCTGAATGAAGCAGCGCTTTTAGAACTCGCATAAAAAAACCCCATGTGATTCATGTGCTTCACGTGCTCCCCATTATTGGATCTGTCATCTACTTATCTCCACCCTCCTGATCAGGAAGGGGAAATGAGCACCTCTCTATAAGTTGCAACCAAAATCTTCAAACATAAACAACCAAGAAGAAGGAAAATGGCCATGGCCAGGAACACAAAATTTCATATAGCCATGTACCCATGGTTTGCTTTTGGTCATCTGTCTCCTTAGTCCTTACCTCCATCTCTCCAACGTGCTTGCTGAGAGGGGCCACAAGATCACCTTCATTTTGCCCGAAAAGACTCAATCCCAGCTACAGCACCTGAATCTTCATCCTACTCTCATCACTTTCCATCCCCTCACCATCCCCCATGTTGATGGCCTCCCTCCCGGAGCTGAAACTGCTTCCGACGTGCCCTTTTTCTCTCAGCACCTTCTCGCCACCTGCCTTGAAGCCAGAATTTTTGTTCTTTGATTTTACCTATAGGGCTCCAGCTTTGGCTTCCAAGCTAGGCATCTAGTCCATATACTACAGCGCAGCTTGTGCATCAGCCGTTGCCCACCACCCTCCCCCAGGTCGACAAGTTAGCAAAGACAGTACTCTGACTACAGATGTGCCACCGCCTGGTTACCCCTCCTTAACGGTGGTGCTCCGCCCCCATGAAGCTTGGATGGTGCAATTCCTGTTTGCACCATTTGGGGAAGGCGTCAACTTGTACCAGCGCCTCACAACCGGCATGAAAGGCTGCAATGCCATCTCTATAAGAACATGTCAAGAAATCGAAGGACCCTTCTGTGACTACATTGGAAGCCAGTGTGGGAAACCAGTGCTCCTAACAGGCCCCGTATTGCCCAAACCTTTACCCACGCCATTAGAGGACCAGTGGGCTCAGTGGCTGGGTGGGTTCAAGCCTGGCTCAGTAATATTCTGTGCATTTGGAAGCCAAAATGTCCCGGAAAAGGACCAGTTCCAAGAACTACTCCTGGGGTTAGAGCTAACAGGCCTGCCATTCCTAGTAGCTCTAAAACCACCGACAGGAGCTGCAACCGTTGAAGAGGCCTTACCGGAGGGGTTCCAAGAGAGGGTTGGAGGGAGAGGAGTGGTTCATGGAGGGTGGGTGCCGCAGCCCTCAGTATTGAGCCACCCATCAGTGGGGTGTTTTGTGAGCCACTGGCTTTGGATCAATGTGGGAGTCCTTGACCAGTGACCCCCAAATAGTGCTGGTACCGGAACTCCCTGACCAAATATTGAACACTAGGCTATTGGCGGAAGTGCTAAAAGTTGCAATGGAGATTGAGAAGGAAGAAAATGGGTGGTTTTCAAAGGAGAGCTTGTGCAGAGCCATCACATCAGTGATGGATGAAGAGAGTGAGGTGGGTGGTTTAGTGAGGAAGAATCATACTAAGTGGAAGAAGACCTTGACGGGGCTTGCTCAAACCCCAAGAGTAGTTCTTGGAACTGATCCTTTTCGGGGAAATTTTGACTCCCAAATGCACAGAATATTACTGAACCAGGCTTGAACCCGCCTAGCCACTACTGCGCCCACCGGTCCTCCAACGCCATCGGTGAAGGTTCAGGCAAAAGGGGCCCGTTAGGAGCACTTGTTTTCCCAACTGTCTTTCTATATAGAGACTACATCACAGCGTTTCATGGCGGCGGTGAAGCGCTCGTGGAAGGTGATGCCTTCCCCAACTGGAAATGACAAGAAGTGAAGCAAGCGAGCTTCATGGGGCCAGAGCACCACCGCTGAGGAGGGGTAACCACGGGGAGGCCCAGCTGCAATTGGCCTGTCTTTTCTGATTTGTTGAAGATTGTAGGCAAGGGCTGCTGCACATACTGGACTGTAGATTATTGACTTGATGCCTAGTTTGGATGCCAAAGGGGGAGCCCAATAGGCCATATCATAGAACAAAAAGTCTGGCTTCAAGGCACGTAGGGCTGCTTCAACCTGGTCAGTGATGCGGTCCATGGCGGTGGCGAGAAGGTGATGCAAGAAGATGGGCACATCGGAAGCAGTTTCAGCGCCGGGAGGAAGGCCATCAACATGGGGGATGGTGAGGGGATGGAAAGAGATGAGAGTAGGATGAAGATTCAAGTGCTGTAGCTGAGGTTGAGCCTTTTTGGGCAAGATCGATGAAGGTGATGTTGTGGCCTAGCTCTTTCAGCGAGCTCGTTGGAGAGATGGAGGTAAGGAGTCATAGACCAAAAGCAAACCATGGGAACATGACTACATGAAATTTTGAACTGTTCGCCATGGCCATTATCCTTTTTCTTGGTTGGTCTATGGTTAAGATTTTGGAAGCATTTTTTTTTTAAGTTTTTGAGAATAAACAATTTTTAGCCTCTTGGCCATGGCCATTTTCCAAGCTTTTGGGTTTTTTCTTTGAAAAAAAATGTCGAGGCTCTGTATGTTGTGAAAAAATCATATAAGCAAAAGTCATATGAAAAAATATTGCGTATATACGTTACCAACTATGTAATTATTATTATTATTTATAACAACAAGATATGAAAAAATAAAAAATTATACAATAATAATAATAATATTATTATTATTATTATTATTATTATCATTATTATATTATTATTATTATTATCAAGAAGCTATATTTCTATTACCATTATTCACAACCTGAAAATATAAAAATATTAATGATATTCATATTAGTAAGAGATTTTAACAAGGGAGAGAGAGTTTATTGCTTGTTAGGTTCCATCTTATTTAACTTTTCAAATAAATTTAGTCCTATAAAAAGAGAGATTTTAGCCAAAGATTTTTTTTTTTTTTAAAACTTAATGCTATAAATTCTACAATTTCTTTTATAAGACGTAAGAATTTATTTTTTATAAATTAAAAATGGGGAAAATGGAAAAAAAAATTATATATATATTATTTTTATTTAATTATATATTATGACATCAAATAGAGTGGAATGGATAAGGTGATATTTATCCATTATAATATGCAAATTTTTATTTTATATGCATCAAACAAGGGAAAATGAAAAAAAAAAATTATATTATTTTTATTTAATTTATACATCACGGGAGAGAGTGGAATGAAATAAGGTAATACTTGGACTCACTCCAAACTTAATGTAGGTTTAAAAAGCATTCTCAAATTCACCCCTAATTTATTTATACTTCTTTGAAATCCACCACCACTTCATATATAGTAGTACAATAGAAAGAAAAATAAACAAATTCATAAGCATAAAAACAAATATATATGGATAAAAACAAAAACTAAATAGAAAGTACATCCGAACATACCCTTAGTAAACAAAAGATTTAAGAGAAGTAGAGGAAGGGATTTTCCATACCAATTAATGACCCTAGCTAATTGGCTCAAATAAAATTAGAAGTACAGCTTTCTTAAATGAAAACTGCCACTGTATGTGTGCTTAATACTGAAACATGTCCAATATTAATTCTAATTCTAAACTATTTCACTATTAATTTTCAATTATGGTCCAAAAGTCCTTGCAATTGGCCAACAAATTTATCAACATAATTGCTCATAAAGCCTGGGCTAGCGAAGGTCTCCTTCCACTTAGCATGATTCTTCCTCACCGAACCACCCTCCTCACTCTCTTCATCCATCACTGATTTAATGGCTTTGCACAAGCTCTCCTTTGAAAACCACCCATTCTCTTCCCTCTCAACTTCCACTGCAACCTGAAGCTCTCCAGCCAAAACCCTAGTGTTCAATATTTGGTCACCAAGATGGGGTATCAGCACTATTTGGCAGTCATTCATGAGGGACTCCCACATTGATCCAAACCCGCAGTGGCTCACAAAACACCCCACTGATGGGTGGCTCAGGATTGATGGCTGTTGCACCCACCCTCCATGAACCGCTCCTCTCCCTCCAACCCTTTCTTTGAACCCTTCTGGTAAGGCCTCTTCAATGGTTGTAGCTCCGGTTGGTGGCTTTAGAGCTACTAGGAATGGCAGGCCTGTTAGCTCTAACCCTAGAACCAGTTCCTGGAACTGGTCCTTTTCAAGGATGTATTGGCTTCCAAATGCACAGAATATTATCGAGCCGGGCTTGAACCCACCTAGCCACTGAGCCCACCTGTCCTCCAATGGGGTCGGTGAAGGCTCAGGCAGTACCGGGCCGGTTAGGAAGACTGGTTTTCCATACTGGGTTCCAATGTAGTCACACAAGTTTCCTTCAATTTCTCTACAGGTTCTTATAGAAATTGCATCGGATTCTTTCATGGCAGTGGTGATGCGTTCGTAGAAGCTTATGCCGTCCCCAAACGGTGCAGATATGAACTGCAAAGCCCGACCTTCGTGGCGGCGGAACACCGCCGTAGAAGAAGGGTACCCAGATGGCGGCAGAGCCAGTTCAGCCTCTGTAACTGGCCTGTCCTTGCTAACTCCACGAGCTGGGACAAGGGCAATGGCAATGGAAGCTGCGCAAACTACATTGTAGCATATGGCCTTGATGCCTAATCTCGATGCCAAAACCGGAGCCAAATGGCTACAATCATAGAACAAAAAGTCAGGATTCGATGCCCGGAGAGCTGCTTCAAGTTGGTCGGTGGCGCGGTCCATGGCAGTGGCCAGAAGGTGGGTCAAGAAGATGGGGATATCAGAGGCGGTTTCAGCCCCGGGAGGAAGGCCATCGACATGGGGGATGGAGAGGGGATGGAAAGAGATGAGAGTAGGATGAAAATTCAAGGTTTGTAGCTGGGATTGAGCCTTTGTGGGCAGCATGAATGTGATTTTATGGCCTCTCTGAGCAAGCTTGTTGGAGAGATGGAGGAATGCAGTCATATGGCCGAAGGCAAACCATGGGAACATGGCTACATGAAATTTTGGGCTTTTGGGCATGGCCATGGCCATTTTCCTTTTTCTCTTTTTTTTCGTTTTTTTCTCTCGTCTGGTTTGGGGATAGGGTTCATTGGACGGTACTAATTTTATTGTGCAAGGGAAGAGGAAGATGAGAGAAGACATGGATGGCATGGGGGAAGAGAGGAAGCCCATAGAGTGTGGGGTACCCTAGGAGGAAGATAGTTTAGAATTCACAGAATTTTTGGTGGGGTTTTGACCCAGTCCCTTAACTGAATTACACCTCAAATAAAATTTTTATTAAAAACAAATTCTATTATACCTAAAGAAAAACTATTCCGAAAATTTTTAATTTTTAGGGTTATTTGGTTAGTTGAAGAAATTAATAAAAATTCTATAGAACTATATTATGCAATACCAAATTTTTGCAACTTGATTGTATTGTTGGCATCTAATTACTTTTTTATATTCAAGGACATTATTAGCATCTTATGACACCTTCGAATTTTCATATGTTGATTATATTTTATATATATATATATATATATATATATATATATACACTTTTTCATTTTTTAGAAAATATATGAATTTATTTTTATTTTCTTGTTGTTACTACTTAAATTTTTATATAAATACATGGGAAAAAAATTTTAAATATCATAAATGGATTTTTAATAATGTAATCAATCAATTTGACTAACTCGAATCTAACCTGAATTTAAAAAAATGAGGTTAGGTTACACTTGGATTCAGTACCTAAAGCTAAATGGTCGGATTGAGTTTGATCTTTATTGTCTTTTAATTTGGATTAAATTCGGATTAATCAATAACCTACTTAAATTACAACTCTATATTTATATTTTAAAAGACGTTAGGAGATATTTTTCAATACCTATTACCAATGTTTTGAATAATAAAAAGATTTAAACAGTAAAGTCAAATAACATAAAATCTCCTTATCATTTGGTTTTTTCTATAACCCTAATTTGCGCTTTTTTTTTCTCCCTTAAATTAAGGAAATTATCACAGCCATAATTAAAAATACACATCAAATTTAGATAGATTAAATGCCACTTCCATTTTCAATTATTATGTGATGTCTTACCTAAAAGAAATCTTGAAGGACAATAGGATGAGATTTTTCAAAAAAAATACCCCTTTTACATTGTTGCTTTCAAGTCCATACCAAGTATATTTCATGAGCCTTTTTTACAACGATTGTTTTCTTGGATTTAATAGAGGAACGAATAGGATTCTTAAATTGGACCATTAGAATTATTTATCAATTATGGGTGCATCAAAATTGAACCATCATGATGAGCTAAAATCTTATTTAGAAGGGAGGTAAATAAAATTATTATTTTTTTTACCAATATCCCCTTACCAAAAAGTTGAATAAAGTATGACAATATTTTAGATTTTATGGTAGATGGATCCAATCAGAAAATTTAGTATTCATAGATGTGTGTGCGGACCAAGCCAATAAAAGATCTAATGTCTTTATGTGGTTGGGTTGTCCCAATATTTATTTCAATACCTTCTCTACACAATCAAAATCATAGGCTAGATGAAATGTGGGAATGGGCAAAATCTTAATACCTCACAACTAGATAAATGGCTGCACTTAGGACTGCAGCAAAAGGAACTCACTCGGACCTCTTAGATTAGTCGAATCATCTTCTCGGCTAGAGATAGTGTATTACCCCTATCAAAGCACATGGAAAGACTTAACACTTGAAAAGAGAGGAATATTCAAAAAACTAAAACTAGATTACTAGCAATGGGACCCCTAACTCCAAGCGCAAGAAAAGAAAGAACTAGGTTGGGAGGAAATAAGCTATTCAAATTGTGGAACTTCAACCCTAGGTAAAGGAGAAGCACTTAAGATTAGCGAAATGAGAGTGCTTCACCTCCATTTTTCTTTTGCTTCACAATCATTTTTACTTTCATTTTCTTCACTAAAAAAATAAGAAGACAAAAAGAATGAAAACTTAGGGTTAAGATAAGAATTATGATTAGGTTTTTTTAGATCTAGATGTTGAATTATAAGTACTTATTTAGCAAGTGAAAGGTGTCTAATATTGCCATCTTTTTTTTCATGGAAATAGATTTTTTTTTATTTAGAAATCTATTTCTTTTTACAATAAAGGCTTTATTTTAAAAGAAGGTGAATTTCAATTTAAAAATACTCGATATATTTCTCATAAGTCAACCACTTTTATTATAGTCATGTTAATTACCATAATTTAATTATAAATTATTCATTTTAATTACTATAATTAAATTATAAAAATAAGTGAATTATATATGTACTTATAATTAAACGTTATTTAATTATGCCATAAAAATATATCATAAATAGATAATAAAAATAAACTTTAGAATAAAAAATTGCACCAAGAAAGAAAAAAATCTTGAATATTCATAATGAATAAAAAGTGGTGTATTATTTAATTGATTTTACCATCATTTTTATTTTTTTTTTAGAAATATAATCATACCCTCCTTTTTCTATAATCCTTTAATAAAAAAAATAATTCTTATAAATTAATTAAATAAAATCAATTAAAATAGAACTTGATTCACTATAGTTTCCAACTAAAAGAGAGTTTTTTATTAAATATTTTATATTATTTTATTTTATAAATAATTAATAATAAATATTTTTAATTTTAAAAAAACAAAATAAAATTTTCATTTATTTTATAAACAAGATAAGTATAGAATAAAGAGTGATGTAACTAGAAACCAGGTGGCTCATTCTTTCCTTCAATGATTCATCCATATCCTCATTAAGGCCCCACTAGCCAAAATGCCAAAAATGCTACTTGGTGACAAATGGAAATTAGAATATGACATGAATGACTTGTCCCCATTGTCACAATCTTGCTCATTTCTCCCTAATTTATTCTTAATCAATCCCAACATCTAAATCATATCAAGGCCAACAAATTCGTCACAAGTGTCATATAAGACATATCTTTAAAATTTGATACTGTACGTATTTTCAGGTATGAGACGATTCATATAATACATATAGATAAATTTACTTTAAAATTATGAGAATTAGTGAACTTAAAACAGTCAATATCTAATACCCTAATAAAAAATCTATGGAATTTGACTAACCTCATGAACCACAACTAAAAAATAACGGTTTATGATGTTTGAAAAAGTACGGGAATCAACAAGATCGTCCCAAATGTGTCAAATGATATGAATAAATTCAAATATCTATTAATTACCTTTTGAAGTGGATTGAAATTGCATTCTATGCAAAGTTGACATCGACAAAAGTGGTTAGTTTCATTTAATCACATATCATGTGTAGATTTGAAGTGTCACATGGGGGTGATATCATATAGGGGAATGCATTTCAAAGATGGCTTTGAGGCTCTTATGGAGTATGGTATCTAACATCACCTATGTAGACCTTAGACCAATAAAGAAAGAGATTTTTTTACTTAATTAAAATTTCGAAAAAGACATAATTACCCTTCTCCCAAACATAAAATTCAATTGTAATTTAGTAGCAGTTACTTCCATTTGTGCTTCTACTGTTTTTGGCAGAAGTTAAATGCTATTTGGCTTAAATCCCAATCCCTAAAGGACATGACTCTGCAATTAACCGCAAGTTTGAGGCCTATTTTCAGCCTACAAGTATGGTAACACATCTAACCTTAGCTGTCACATGGTGGGGATAACAAACAACACAGAATACCCTTTTTTTGTTGCTTCATAAACAAAGAGGATATCACATGGGCAGTGCGCTGGCATGGCCCTGTAATCCCTAATCTGCCTCAACCCATACTAGGATATTAAGAATCCTCATATTTCTTAGTTGTTAGAATTAAATGCAGCACCACTCCCCCACCTTTTCCATGTTTTAGCCCATATTTTTCTCAGAGGATTTTCATCAAACACCTTCATAAAGCCCGATCTCCACCTTAATTTTATTGTGTTTTTAGCTCACAGCACATGGTGCCTTAATCTCGCATATGGATGCCCCAGTTATAAGCCATGTGCAGATTTTGATAATATAACAGATGAAAAAGCCAGAACACAAGATCTCAGCAGCTTTGTGGCTATGGAGGTGATGGGAGATGACCCTTTTGGCTCTTTTTCTATCAGGGATGAGAAGGTGGAGGCTGTGGATCTTTTGGAAGAGTGCTGGTTCTTTGAGAACTTGCTTGAGAGGAGAAAAATGATGTCTAGATGTTACTCAGATCCTTGCACTTCTTCCAACTTTTGTCAAGAGATGATGGTAAGGAACTCATATGCCAATGATCACAGCCCTCCAGAGAAACTCCCCGAAGGAGATGATTCTGTTGGTCATACTTCACCTTCACTGCCTTGTTTAGGGAGGAGAGGGTCAACCCAAGAGGAAGGACCCGGTTCAGGACCGAGCAAGTCGACTCAGAAACCAACCCAGAATCATTTCCTCGGGTCGCCGTCACTGCCGCCTAGTGTGGGGAGAAGGGAAGGAGAAATTCAAGTGAAGGATGTTGATTTGGTGCAGCCTAATTTGCTTAGGGCACCATCACTGCCACCTTGTGTAGGGAAGAAGGAAGGAGCAGTCCAAGAAGGAGAAATTAGATTGGGAACAGGCAAATTGACTCAAAAATCGTCGCAGCGAGGTTTGGTTAGAGCCCCATCAATGCCACCTTGTGTGGGGAGGGAGGGACTGATTCAATACGAAGAAAGGGATCCTAGAAGCAGCAAATTGACTAGGACAACATCCCTTAGCCCTCCTGATATCTTGCCTCGACGGCACACTTCTAAGGTATGTATATTTATATATGCCTTCACCTTTAGCTCCTTCAAGGATAATACCATAGATTCAATTTTCACAAACACTTGAAAATCACATAGAAAAAAAAAGCATGTGTCAATGAAACTTTTCAGTTTGATTTGTTGCTTATCATCGGATTGCAGGGTTTGGCCCAAAACTATGGCACACCAAGGCATCGACTGCCTAGACAACCAGAAGAGGGGACTATGTCCATGGACGTAGCCAAGGAGATGAGGCGTCGATACCTCAATCAAACCAAGGTGATAAGGAAGAGTCTAAACGATCTTGAGTATGAAGAAGTACAAGGATTCAAGGACTTGGGGTTCACATTTGAGAAAGAAGATTTAAGCCCAAGTGTGGTGAACATACTGCCTGGTCTACAAGACAAGGACAGAGAAGGCCCAATGGAGGAAGACAGTGTGAAGAGGCCCTACCTTTCTGAGGCATGGATTGAGCAGTGCTCAGCCCCTCCAATCCCAAATTGGGTTGGCAAAAGTTCAGCACAAGACATGAAGACACAAATCAAGTTTTGGGCAAGAGCTGTGGCCTCCAATGTGCGCCAAGAGTGCTGACCAACCATGAAATCCTCTAAGTGCCGCATGATTGTTTGGGAAATACCTAAGTCCGTTACTATAATCTGTCTATTAATCAAGCTTTAGCATAAGAATAAGGTTAGGAATGGTACCCAAATTACCATTCAAGGATTAATCACACCCAAGTCCATGACTATAATCTGTCTATTGATCAAGTTTTAGCATTAGGCCCTTGTCTATTAATCAACCTATTCTTTCTCTCTTCTAGGATTAATCACATTTTTTGCTCAAATTTTGAAATCTGAGTCTGTTCTACATATGTATATGGTCCTTTTTTTTTATGAATGAGAATATATTTGTGGGGTTCCAAATATTTTTGTGGGGTTCTATGTAAGAGTGTAAAATGTCCCTATGCATCAATAGCAATGGAAGCACTTCTCTCAAGTTGAGACAAAAGTACTCACATTATGAGGGGAAGGAAGGAAGAGTCATCTTCATCTGCTCAGATGGGAAATGAGAGAGGGCTGCTGCCAACTTTGTCTTATCCTGTTTAGTTCTTATCCCCTTCTCAATGCTTTTAGCTTCAGCCCGGAATTTGTTTCTTTCAAAAAAATTGAGGGTTTGTTTGGCAGAACAGTTTTTCGTTCTTTATAACAAAAAAGCAAGAAAATATGTTTACTAACCAGAAGATTGTTTTTAATTTTCTTTTTCTTTTTTTTCTTTTTTCTTTTTTAAAAAAAGTGTTTTCAGTTCATATTTTTAAATTATTTTCAATTATTTGTACTTATTTTTTAAAGACTATTTTAAAAAATAATTATATAAATATGTAAAATAATTAAAAATAAATACTAGATATACAATTTATTTTTAAAATATATTTAAAAATATTAAAAATAGTCACATTATCAAATAAACTTTTATTTTACAAAATATCATAAAAATATTTTCAAAAACTACTTTTAAAACTATTTACCAAAAAATGTAAAAAGTTCTTTCATATTTAATCTAACTTTTATAATAACAATACTACATTTTTAAAAAAATGTGATTTTAAATTCAGTTTTAACTTGCAACCCAAACATAACTTTCTTTCGATGTATTTAATGGCAAAATTAAGAGTGTGTTTAATAGTAATTTAATAAACATATCTAACATCTTTAATACTTGAAAGATAAAAATTTTATAAATATTAGAATTATTAAAAACATTTTCTAAGATTACTATCAGACGCGCTTTAAAAATGTATTTGACAGTGATTTTAGAAAACGTTTCTAACTTTTTTAAAAGCTCGTTTGACAGTGATTTTAAAAAGTATTTATAATATTTTTAACACTTAAAAATTTGCATTATTCAAGTATCAAAAAGACTAAAAATGTTTTTTAAAATTATTACCAAACACACTCTAATACTTGAATGTTAAAATCTTTTTAATTTTAGAGCCCGTTTGACTGTAATTTTAAAAAAATATATTTTTTACATTTTTAACACTTAAAATTTTGTATAATTCAAATATTAAAAAGGTTATAAATATTTTTTAAAATTAGTATCAAACGCATTCTTAAAAAAGTTAAAAACGCTTCTTAGAATCACTATAAAAGAGGTTAAGATATGACTGGTTGATAAGTTTAACCTTATCGACTACATAATATGGCTCTAAGAGTTTGGATTTATCTACTAAAATTAAAGACATGTCATTATCTAAATAATAGTAAACTTGTTTTATGTAGATTTCAACATTACACTAATGGGATGTTCTTGTCACAAAATTTCTTACCATAAAAGACTAACAAATTGTCACGTGGCACCATTTTATTGGCCCATAATTGATAACTTTCATTTGAAAAATCTTATTAATAAGTTCAATCGTCTTGGATATTGAAAAAGAATTTTTTTTAATCACACGTAATATATTCTAACCTGATTTGACTTAACACGTATGCAATAAAATATAATCATATTATGATTGGTGACTTTGAAACTTTCTTAAGAATTTTTCAAAGGGATGATTATGTTTCTAAGATGTAAAATTGAGGTAAAGAATATGATTTTCTCGTAGTACCAAGAATATCCCAAAGATATAAAAATTATATAAAATGAATTTATATTATATGACTATTTTATATCATTTACAGTAAACTCTACTTATTATTTTTAGGCTTTCAAATTTTTAGTGATTTATTTTTTTAAGTATTTTAAAAAAATGATAAAAATAAATAGATTAAATTCAAGTGCAAAGTAAAATCTTAATTTAAAAATTTTATTTCAATAATATGACTTTAAATTATTTTTCAAAATACAATTTAAAATGAAAATATTAAAATTATTTTTTTAAACAACGATTTTAACATGATTTTTTATTTCATATAATAATAATAATTATATATATATGGTATGAAAATTCTAAAATATATGCAAAAATTAAATAAAACATGGGAGGAATTATATAAATATGCATTATTTAAAAAATATGAATGAAAAGGAAACCCGAAAATGCTATTTTTATTAAAAGTGCATTTTGAAAAAATAATTCTCATTTAATGCACTAAAAATAGTATCTACACATTGTTTTGAGCTTAAAGTATCGGATGATGTATCATCCTCGTATGACTTGGGTTGGTATGTATGACAACCAACCCATATACATATAGGGGAATTTTTGGATAATGTGAGGTATACACTATTTTAGTTCATGAAATGAAAATTATTTTTTAAAAAATATATTCTCATAAAAATAACTTTTTTAGGTTCTTTTTTCGTCCATATTTTATAAATAGTACATTTGATATAGTCCCCCAAAAAAGGGTTAGTATTCTCTTATTATTAATATCAAATTTTAATGAAAGTTTTGTTACTTTTAAAAAGAGGAAAATAAAAAATAAATTTAAATTATAGAAAATATCGGATTTTACTTAAAATTTAACTTATTTAATTATAAAATATAAAAATTAAATTAAAAAAATAAAAAAATTTAAAATAGAACTAAAAGTCTATTAATTTGATTATTCCCCTTAAATTTCCATTTCTATTCCCAGTCACCAAACCAAGCGTTCTTAGCAGAAACCCCTTCAAATTAAGAAGTTGTTTACCGAAGAAACCAGACTATCCCAAAGTCAATTTCAGAAGATTTTTGGGGAAACCCTCAGAATTCTCCCATAAAAATCTGTGAACAATGACCCAATTTCCACACATCCAATGGCTCACATCAGAAACTTGGTAGGAC
Source organism: Vitis rotundifolia (assembly GCA_030254885.1). Lineage (NCBI taxonomy): Eukaryota > Viridiplantae > Streptophyta > Magnoliopsida > Vitales > Vitaceae > Vitis > Vitis rotundifolia. Next base: position 1,875,032 of record CM058169.1, on the reverse strand, counting down.
CACAGAGATCCATCTCATGCTCCCATATCCACTCCAACGAAGAAGAAGAAGGAGAAGAGGCAGCAGATGGAGTAACCTAGGACTAGAGCCACACTCAAGATAATTGTATCTCCCTGAAACCCCAACAAAAACCCAATGTTGCAGTCCTCTCAACGCCTTTTCTCCTCCTTCTCCTTGCCTCTCTCTCCTTCACACAACCCATGTCTGTCTCCTCCATTCTACTCTCTCTCCAGACCCACCTCTCTCCACCTTGTCTCAGCCCACCTCCGGACCAGGGCGGAACCATTGCTGGCCCAGGTTCCAGAAGACACCACCACTGCCCCAGAGGAGGGACCCATTGAACTCCCGCCGTCCTCGTCCTCCATTTTCGCCACCACTGATGACCCTACACCTCTGCAAGTGGCTACCAGCGTTCTTCTCACTGGGGCCATCTCTGTGTTCCTCTTTCGCTCCATACGACGTCGAGTTAAGCGAGCTAAAGAACTGGTATGGCCATTCTTCCTGCTTGATGGGTTCTCCGTTGTGGATTTATTTTGGGGTTCTGTCGGGAATTTTGATTTTGTGGGAGTGGGCTTGGTGGGTTTAGAGGTTCAGGGGATTTGCTAGAGATGCCCAATTGTATGTTTGGATGCATTTGTGTGATTCATTTCTGGTTTTGAGGAAGTGAATGTTGGTGAGTTTAGAAATTTTGCTCCTTTGCAATTCCCATTACTCTGCTATACACTCCCTGTCTTGCATCTCCATGTGCTGTTATGATTTGATTCTGAGGAACCGGATTTTGGTGGGTTTAGGGGTTTTGAACCCTTTTATAGACACTTTTTGCGCGTTTGTGTGTTTCCATGGTTCAATTCTGATCATGAGGAAGTGGGTAAAGGAGTTAAGAAACTCCATTATGGTACATTCCCCAATACTCTGATGTACATTCTCAATCCTTAATTTTTCTGTGCTGTTATGGTTCAACTTTGCTTTTGAAGAATTGAGTTTAAAGGTGTATATGTGATATAAGCTTCATCCCTCTTCCATATACTCTCCACTGTACATTGTTATGCATTTTTACAGCTCAAGGATCATTTGAAGGAAGTGAGGTTTTTAGTGAGTAGTGGTTTAAGTCTGGTATAACCCCCATTCCACTTCTACGCACTCTCAGTCTTACAAACCGTTTGCTCTGGTGTTCGTGTGTTATTAAGTTTATATTTTTGTTTTAAAGAAGTGGGCTTTGGTGATTTTAGGGGTTTAGGCCTGGTTTAACCCCTATCCATATTCCATACACACTGAATTGTCGATTGATATCCTTTTTATGATTGTGTTTTGATTTTAAGAAGTGGATTTGGTGTTCAGAGATTTAAGTCTGGTACATGCAGTCTCAATTGTCCAACTGTATGCTCTCATGGTTGAATTCTGATTTTGAGGAAGTGAATTTTTGTGAAGTCAAAGGACCAAGTCTGAGATAAGTCTTATCATTCTCCTATTGATTCTCAATTGTACTTTCGTTAGTTTATGTGTTTGTATGATTCAGGTTTTATTTTTTGAGGAGGTGGTTCTTTGTGGGTTTAGAAATTATGGTCTGCTACAATCCGAGAGCTCTGATGGACTCTCTCGGTCCTGTGCTTTTAGTGTGCTGTTATGATTAATTTTGTTTTTGAGGAAATGGATTTAGAGGTTTAGGCCTGTTATACGCTCCAATACTACTCCCTGCAATCTCCATCATACTATTTTTATTTATTTTGATGATTAAATGGTCATTTTGGAGGTTTATGTCTAGTAGAATCCCAATTACTCTTGTAGACACTATTAACCTTATGAATTTTTCATGTGCTGTTTGTGGAATTGGGTTTTGGAGGGTTTAGAGGTTTTACTATTGTATTTATTCTCTCTTTATAATACATCTCCCTTATGTTATTTGGTTCAATTTGACTTTGAGGAGATTTAGTTCTTGTATAACACATATACACTCATCTTCCCTATTATGTGTAATTTTACTTCAAAATTGACTCTGAGAAAGTGAGGCTTTGATGGGATACATAATATATGTGTGAGATTATGTTTCCGTGACATTCAGTCTTGCATCCTTTATACTTCTATGTGTCGAATTTGATTTTGAGGAAGTTATTTTGGTGGTTTAGAGGCTTAGGTCCTCAGGAGTGAAGAAGACGTTGAAGGAGGAGGCATTGGATAGTTTGAAGGCAATGGGGTCAGGTTCTGTCAAAGCTGCACCACCTTCACCTGTTCAGGCATTATTGGGTGGAATAACAGCAGGGGTGATCGCCCTTATCTTATATAAATTTACTATTACCATCGAGGCATCTCTTAATCGGCAGACAATGTCAGACAGTTTCTCGGTTTGTCCCTAGGCACCGAACTTTTTATTTGTGTTTATACTGTTTATCCATTTTCTGTTAAATCACGCAACTTAACAAATTTTAAGGATAAAACAATAATTCCCCTCATTTTGTATTCGTGAAAACCATGACGATAGCAGTTTTTGTTTCTTTCTTGTCCCACAAAAGGGACAATGAAGTCAAAATGATATCTCTTAATGAAGTGAAATTTGTGGGGATAATATCTTGGCAGTGTAACAATGTTGTTTAAAATATGTTTGGACTTCCCTTTGTTTCAAGCTCTACTCTGTTGTTGGGGTACCAATTTGATGATTGATGGACCGTGCAGTATTATTTGGGGCTACTGGTTGGGATCTTATTCATATTCTTTGGTATGATGAAAGGTTAAGAGACAGGCCCCTCAGATTTCAGCTTCACATACCTACACAATTGCAATACCAAGATCTCTAGGAAATTGATCAAACCATTTCTTCTGACCCTGGAATTTGTGTATAAAATAAGCCAAACAATCTGCTCTTATTTGCCTAACATTAGTCATGCACATGCTTACTCCCGTGCTCTCATGATTTATGAATTGCAGAGTGCTTTAAGTAATGTTCAAATTCTAGTGAGCAGTCTTGGGATAATGAACACCATTTATCACTTGGCACTGTGCTCAGCTCTCATTCTTCGTGAACATGTGTGTGTGTGTGTGTGTGTGTGTGTGTGTGCGCGCGCGCGCGTGTATCCTTAGGAGCAGAGAAGAGTTTGGATGAGGTTCACCTCCAATGATGCTTATGGTGTTCATTGCAACCATTTTAAGATTCTTGTGGGAATTGAAGTTTTTAGTTGCTTCACTCTTGCTTTCCATGGGGGGTTTACTGCTATAGATAATAAGTTCATCTCCGACTTCACCACCAGAGGTTTATTTGTAGAGATCCAGGGGCATTCGGTTTTAGAATGTTAGTTCCAAATTTTATTTTCTGTTGCCCCCTTTTCATATCCAAATATATGAGAGAAACATAAGCTTTTAAAATTTAGGAAAATTTAAATTTTCACTTCCAACAACTGTGATGCACCATTTTTATCATAAAACATGGTGTTTTAACATAAAACTTGGTGTCCTTGCTTGTCTGAAGGTTGCTTGAAGATGGTTGATGTATTTTCATATATCGAAGGTGGTTGATGTGTTTGATTTGTCTAGTACTCATTTTTCCCTTTTTTTTTTCTTGCTTTTCAGGTGCGCCAAATAACAATAACCATAAGGTAGCCCTTGGTTACTTCTTTCCTTCACGCATTGATGTCAATTTGCATAAAAGATTCATGGTTCAATCTGATCTACCATCTGCAGGACTATTATCAACGGGTTGTGCTACCTTGCAACATTTGTTTTTGGCATCAACTCTGTTGGTTTATTCCTTTATTCTGGTCAGCTAGCCCTCAACTCCTTCATGGAAGGTTCTACAAGTGAAGAAACTCAAATTAAAGGTGAAGAGCAGTTAAGCACACCCAATACATTGGCTGACAGTCCCCCTGATGGCACCCAATTGAATAGCAGTGAGGGGGACCAAAGAGCACAGGATGAGCAATAACGGAAGAGAACCAAAATCAAACTGGAGGAATAGGTTTCAGCCACATCTATCTTTGATTCTACACATGCAACTCATGGTCATGGTGTTTTTCCTTGATCACTGTGCAATTCATCCTTTATCACTAGCCTATTATTGTATAATACGGAATGGTTTATAGCAGCAGATGTAGAGTTTTTTTGCTACCAGTTCTTTGTCTATTATTTTTTCTGAAGCTTATCAAGAAAGGGATGATATAGTAAAAGTTTAAGCTACTAAAAAGGGCCGCCATTTTTCTGGAAATTTCATAACTTTTGCCAACACTTTTACCTAGAATGATGCCCACCTAGCCTTTTATCTATCCAGATGAAACATTATTTTGTTTGTTCTTTTCTTCATTCAAGCGGGATGATAGAACTTCAACAATGGCAGCACCCATCGGCAAAAATTTGGTTGTTAGCTGTGGGTAAACTTTGGCTGGAAGGATTATTCAACATTGTTATATTGATAGCCAAAAAATTCATCATCTTGACTCTTGACTGGTTCTTCCAGAGCACCCCCCTCCCTAGCCACCCTTTTTCTTTCTCTTCTTTTTGTCATTGGATTCTCCCATTCATATATGTTACATCTAGTGTTATTTGTTCACGGTGTTCTTTGTGTGATAGGCAAAATTGTCAACCTCATCTCATTGGTGAGATTACGCATCTGAATTCTGAAATTCTTTTAAGTTGTATTGGTAAGAAATGTACAACCAATTCCGGTGATGCCAGTTTTTGTACAAAGAGAGAGAATTTTGGTCCCCCCAGTTCTGTCAAACAAGACTACGATTACAGATTGTCAAACTAAAGAAAATTTTTGCAGCAATTGGGATAAGCATGCGGGACCTGCTCATGGGTTTTTTGCTTGCAAACAGGGCTTTTGTGGACTGGGAGCCACATCGATGTCCTGCTAATTTGAAGTTGGGAACTTGGTGAAATTGGACAAAACATGGAAAACCCTGCATTGTACTTGCTTCTTGTGAACATGGTGAATTTTCTAACGTGTTTGATTCTGTCCTCTCTAATCATGCAGGTGATCATCAGTGTTGTGAATCTGAAGCTCTACTTGATCCATTCTCATTCGGTCTTTCAAGGTGTTAAATGGCTCTTGCAACTGCAGATATTTCCTCACCAAACTTCTTCAACAGGTTATGTTTGTTGGCAGGCTGAAACTGATGGAGCGGATTTGAATTCGTGTCAAGATTATGCATAATCACCACCAGAATTACAGAGGAGACGAACATTGGTATGGGACCAAAAATCCACAGCAGCAAGGTGATGGCAAGGTATAGAGCCCTTAAGCCAACTGACCAGAAAGTCCCACCTCTTAACATTGCCTTTTGCACATATTTCACAGGTATCTCACTGTTTGGCATGCTTATGAAGAAATTCACCTGAACAAAGTACCTTGCAGACTGAACAAAACAAGCAAACGCCAGTAGGAAGCAAGCGAGAAGGCTGATGTATTTGATGGAAATCGTAGAGGAGCTTGTGTCGCCATAGATAAAACCACTCTTGAAGATGTTCTGGGACGAGCTTCCAACCCATGCCCCAATGAGAGAACTCACAGTTAGGGATATTGAAGACATGGAAGTTGCCGCGGACATGTTGCTGCCGATCACAGATATCGCTTGCCCTCTGTCCTTTGGTTCAACCTGCAATTACCCTTTAGAGTTATCAAGGTACAAAAGGTAGAACACAGTTTAAATAGCATATTCAAAGCACTTCTCTTGATCGCTTTCACTTTCTAGCGCAGAAGTACTTTGAGCCCTTAAAATGAAACCTTGAATTCAGCTGAGATTTGTTGTATATTCAGACCTGCAACATCCTCTCAATCCATGTTCTCCTGAGGTGATTCTCATAGCCAATTACTGTTGTATCAGTATGCTTTAGGCATCTGTAGAGAAGGTAGAGATGGTAGCCAAACATGATCAATAACCCACTTGGAACCAAGATCAAATCCAAGTATTCCTTCTCCCAACCCATTCTCTCTCTCTCTCTCTCTCTCTCTCTCTCACAACAAAGTATGTAGATTTACAGAAACCATGGTTGATTTAAGCTTTTCATTAGGTATATATTATATATAATCCCACAACAATGGAGTGGGTGGATCAAAAGGGAGCTTTCAAATTGTGTTTTTTAAAGGAGTGGGTGATGCCTGAGTAGACCCACAAATGAGAATTTCAAATGGCTGCCTGGGCTTGAAATCCATGTTCCTTGCATGAGCACTCCACTTTTGATCACATTGACAACTTGGTTTTAGGTTTTTTTTTTTTTTAATATTTCTTTGAATGGATTGCATGGAAGTTTTTTAGGGCAGGAGTGCTATTGAGCTTAGTTGTATCTCATTATTATATTGGGGAACTTTTAGTTTGGAGACAAGAATGTTTTGAATGGAAGCTTTGATGCAGGTGGGTTGTAGACAAGAATCAAATTATTTCTTTGTTTTTACTAGCGACATGGGAAAAGATTCTAAAACTATAATGATGCAAAAAGGAGGATTAATCAAAAGGAAATCACTTGCTTAAGATGAATCATTCATAGAACAAACATAATAATGAAAATAGTTAATTAAAAAATTATTTTAATTGTAAGTTAGGTTGGTGGTGAGATGATTTGGTAAAAGAGTAAAGAAAAGTATATCAAAGAAAATGATGAATATTTTCTAGAATTATGATTATTTCTCATTTGAAAATCACCAAAATCTTTAAAGTCAAAGTCATGATAAAGGTAAGCCGAATTTATGTTAATTTAAGCTTTATTCATGATTTGGATAACCATGAGACATCTCAAATGTTGTCATTAGATTGATACCTTTAAGGGAAGTATAAAAGATACTTTCAACATGACCAAGACAAGTAAGAAAATTAAAAAGTGCTAGTGTATGAATAAACGAAAGTACAAAAATTTGTTGGGATTTTGATAAAATAAAGTGTAAAACTTTGGTTAGGTTGGGATTTATGAGCATCCATGAGAATTACTTGTTACATTTATGATGGTCTCTTATCATGTCTAACTTTAAAAGAGGAGTTTTTCATACCTTTTGGAGTAATTGAGAAAAATTATGTTAATTCTCTAAAACCTAAGTTTTTTGTATTTATGTTATTTTCTTCTTTTCTTACACAGTGAAATATCGATGGTCAAGTTCGTTTTCTTATCACCGTGCTCATAAAGAAGACATTGCTAAAAGCAATTAGGGTGTATCTTGGAGCAATTATCGACTAGTGGTACTTACACATTGAAAGACGATAGTAGTTTTATAACATGTCTACACGCCTCTCTCCAAATCAAACCAAATTTTGTTATCTCTTTCTAATTAGTTTATTTTAATATTGAGTTTTTTTGTCAATATATAATATTTTCATAGTAAAAATTAATTCTATCATTCACGTATAAATATTATTTCGCTGTTAAAACTTTTGAAGAAAAAAAACATATATAACTAAAAGAAAGGTGTTGAAGATAGAAGTTTCAAATATAATCCCATATATTTTTTTAACAAGATTTAACCATATATTTTAAAAAAAAATATTCCAATGTAATATAAAAATAAATATTTATTTAATCAAGATTTCTTAAAATATTGTACTTCCCCTCACTTTCAAGAAAAAAAAATCCAAATTTTCCCAAAAACCCTACATGCACTAACGCTTGGGCCAATGCACCCACCTTTGCCAATGATGCCATCTAGTTATCATATCCATAGATATGCTGTCAAAATCACATGAAAGTGTGCACACACTGTGGCCTTCCCAAGACACAATTTCTTTCATTTTTATTATTATAAATATTTTTTTCATTATTTTACATAAGTAAAACAAAAAAAGGAAAGAACACCCATGAACTAAACTTTTGGGGTCTATTCCTTTATGGGGTTCTTGGCCCCTTCTCCATTCTTTTTCATTTGGAGTTACTTCTTGGGAACATGTTTGGTGACACAGATTTTAAGAATCTTCTCTTTGTTTCACTACACTACAAAAGGAAAAGTTTGCAGTAAAGAAAAAATAAAAACCAAACAGCCCCCTTAACATAAATGATGAAATGATTGGTAAATTTAAGCCAAGTTGGATTTGGGATTTTTGATTCCTATGTTATGATTTCACACAATAAGATACCCTTTCAAATTTGGGTTGCATTGGAGATGATTTTTTATTTTTGCTTCACCTAGAAGCTGAAGACAAATTTAATCATAAATAAAAATTTTATAAAATACAAAATAATTTACGTGTATCTGAAATATATAGAAACGGGTTCGGGAAGGGTTTGGAAACGATGTCGGGTATTGTGTCATTCCACCTATTTTATATATAAAGTTAAATTTAAAAAATTAAATAAATAATTGAAATAATTATTTTAAAATTATAAAATAAAAAAAATAAATGCAAGATTGTGTGAAATGAGTGAAGAGGAATGAATGTAGCTTCACTTGAAAGAAATGCAAAGGGCAATGAGAGAAAGTGGGCCAAAAAGCCCCTAGCCCCACTCTACTTCAAGTGGATACTCTCCCACATGTGTGGTACCCTTTCCTTTCCCTTTCTCCTTGTCCTTGCCCTTGTCCCAAACCCTAGACAACAAAAGTGACCCATTTTGATTTTTAATGGGACTTTTTTGGCTTTTAAAAGCTTGGAATCTCTTATTGGATAACCCCCTTTATTTTTCTTTTTTACTTTTGGGGAGATTTTTGTTGCCTTTAGTACTAAGTCTCTTCTCCCCAAAGTCTCTTTTTGAGGCTTCCTTTACATCTCACTTATGGAAATTTTAGGGTAATGTTTGGACATATCAGATTTGTATCCCGGGTCAAAGTATACAAGATTGAAATCAAAAACTATGGCGCCAAAAACATACGACCTACCAGCCAATCTAACGGTTCAGATTGACTCTTAGGTTGGCGATCAATCATGTTCTATTGCCTCCTTGAGCTGTACTCTATTATTGTATACAAATACACACAAGAGAATTCTACGAAGATCAAAACCATAAGATTTACCACGTGGCAGGACAGTATCCGTACATCATACCAAAATAACAAAGAATATAAATCATTAATTAAATAAAAATTTACATACGTAGACAGAGGAGTAAAATCCTTTTCTGCAAAACTACACACAACCCTATGCGGCTTAAAACCCCACTCCAGCCGCGCCGACTCTGGGGCGATGCGGCTCCAGCTTAGGGTTCTTCCAGAAACAGGCATCGGGCGCGAGCTTAGTCGACGACCTCATGGGCTCCGACTTGCAGCGGGTGAGCACGAAGGGCTCGTAAGCCACGGCGTTCACGAACTTCTGCTCTATCATGGTGGCCATGGAGGCGCCGGCGGCGGCAGCGGCTGGGAAGGAGCAGGAGGAGCGAGGGGGCTGGTGGAGCTGCTGCTGAGTAGGATTAGAGTCGGTGCTGAGGCGGGTCTTGGGTTGATCTTGGCCGTTTTTTGGTTTGACCAGCTTTTCTGGGTGCCATCTGATGAAGTCCGTACTGCTGACCCACGTTTCTTTGGAGACCTCCATTGAGAGCTTCGGCTCGCACATCATCAGCAGCAAACAGTCCGGCAAGACGGCGGCACCGGCGCCGGCACACTTTGTGGCGGTGGTTTCTCCATTTGGATTTGGTTGTGTTCCTCTCTCGTTTGACTTTTGAACGCCTTCATCTTTGAGGGTCTCCCGTGCCTTTTGGTCTTGTTCCGGGTCCGGTCGCGCATGGGTCGCTGTCCCTTCTTCTTCGACTTCTGAGACCATTGACTTCTCTGATTCCTTTTCTTCGACCGTTGCTCCTTCTTCTTCGACTTCTTCTGCTAAAGCTTCTGCTGCTGTATCTTCTCTGCTTTCTGGTTCTGAATGTACGGGCACCGGAGGTGGAGGTGACGAAATGCTGGGTCTTCTGTCTAGAGGAAATGCTGGGTCTTCTTCTTCTTCCTGCTTTTCGTGGTCCTCAAGCAACTGGGTTGGTTCAATCTCTTCGTTTTCAAGAGTTTCAGAATCCACAAGAGGGTGAGGAGAAGACCCAATTGGCACCATTTCTTCCGCTTCTTCTTCCTGCCCTTGTGCTTCTTCGGCTTCTTCTTCCTCTTTCTTTTCTTGATTTTCTCCCTGAAGCTCAATTATTTCTGGGTTTCTTTCTGGTGTGTCCCCTTGGTCATCTTGTTTGTCTTCTTCCTCATCGGTTACCAAAGTTGCTTTCTCTTCTGAAACAGTACTATTTTCTTCTTCAATCTTCTCAACTGATACACACTTTTCAAGCACTTCATCAAGTTGTTGTGGCGCTGTTTCTAGTTCAACTTTCGTTTGTGCATCCCCACCTTCCTCTTCCTCCTCTCCTTCCTGTTCCTCTACTGCATCAGCATACAAATCTACCTGTTGGTGCTCGTTTCTCTCGTATTCATCTTCTTGATCTTCATCTTCATCTTCGTTGTCGTCTTCTTCTTCCTTCGGAAGAGGTGACTCCCAAAACCTATTGGCGAGCGCAGCCATTCTCATAGGATCAGATCTGCATCTCATCAACAACAAAGCATTCTTCGGTGGAATACAGATGCTCACCCTCGCTTCTTCTCCGCCCACAGCCTCGTCTTTCACTTCACCCTCCTCTAACTTGATCTCAATGTCGTCCAGCACATGCCTCCTTTGAAACCCCTCCATTGCTCTCTCGTCCTCTCCCACCACCAGCTCAATCTCTCTCCCCTTTTCGCCTTCCTGCAAAGCCACCAACCACCTCGCGAACACAGCCCCACAAGAACTCGTACTCGCGCCTCCGCCGCCGCCGCCGCAGCCACTCTCCCCAGTTCCCTTCTCCTCCTTCTCTCTCTCCCCAGATGTGCACGAGGAGCGACACGGAAGGAAGCAGTTGAACTCCGCCCCAAAAGCCCTCAAAGCTTCACAGATCGTTAATGGCAGATGAACCCACCTCTGGTTCCTATGCGGCAAACACTCCTGCTGCGTCTGAAGATGATGGCCATGACCCTGATGAACAACCCCCCCTTCAGCCGTGTGCTCTAACTTCCTAAAACTCACCTCCCCTCTTCGCTTCGACCTCGATCTCATCTTCTTCCCCTGCTTCTTCGTCTTCACTCTCACCTGCCCAATGCAGGTCACCTTCGGCGAAGACGGCTCCGGATTCTCAAACGCACACCCCCTCTTCTTCCCCGCTGCGGGAAACATAGGCGAAGACTGGCCCCCCTTCATGCTCCCGTTGCTCCTCAGCCTCCTGCTCAGCGACGAAGACAGCGAGATTTGAGGCTCCCTGAGCTTGTCCGTACGGCCCGGACTCAGGATGGACTTTGAGGAGATCTTCATTGACGACGAAGTAGAAGAAGACGAAGAAAAACGTGAAGTGAAGCAGATGAAGAGCTCGCCGGTACTACTGCCACTACTGTTGTTGTGGTGGGCCCGCTCTGAATCCATCACTCTCCCTCATATTTCACACATCCATCCACCCACCATTAAAGATGGCTTCTTTTATTGGGTGAAAATCACAGAAATCGCTCAAAACCAGTGCAGAGAAGTAGATAAAAGCTTCTTGTTTTTTTCTGCACTTCCTGTACAAATGCATCAGACGATGGGAAAGTGGGGTTTAAACGAGAGGTGGAGAGAGAGAGAGAGAGATCATCAGAGAGAGGGTTTAATGGAAGACGACGATGTAGGGTTTGTTTTGGAGCTGAATGTAACGAGCATCCTTCACCTTGGCTTCATTAGCCTTTTCACGCATGATTAATCTATGTGTTTGACGACAATGCCCTTTCTCTTCGGCCCACTTTTTTTAAACGGGGCGACCTCTGATTGGCTAACTGTAATTGTCAAACCAGATAAGCTTAAACCCCACCCCATGTTAACTAAGCTGGTGTTGTCTATGTCTACCCTTTTCATGGACATAATGTAAAAAAAAAAAAAATGTTTTTTTCAAATAAATACAATTAAATTTAAATAAAAAATGAAACTTTTTAAAAATATATGTAGTTTAAAACCTATTTATAAAAAAATTATGTAATTTTAATAATATTATTATTTAAAAATTATGATTTTGATTTCAATATCTATACCACAATCGTAAATCAAAATTGAAAAGCATTTAAAAAATACACAAATTTTACTTTATTTTAATTATAAATTTAGTTCCCCTTTTAAAACTTTGATTTAAAAATAAATAAATTTAAAAAAAAAAAAAAAAAAAAAAAACCTAACCTTAAAAAAAGTGGTTTATGTATAAATAGGGAGCACATTGTTAGGATGGGGAGTGTGGCAGAGGATTGGGGCCCTCACCAACGTGGCCAGATCATAGACAGGGAGAAGGAGATAGGGACAAGGACAAAAAGAGGGAGATGTCTTTGGGAATATCAATAACCCTTCGTGTGGAAGAGCCGTTTTCCGCTTTTTGATATGGACACACCCGGGTGGCAGTCCCGAAATTAAACCAACAATGAAGGGGGGTTTGAAAGCGAGGTCACATGGGGAAACTGAAGAAGAATCCAAGGTTACACGTGACTGGCCTCCGAGAGAGGCCCTCATGAGGGCTATTTGGCATGAATGAAAGATGATGGATGACTAACACTCTGGCCCCACGCGCCTTATGGTGGGTGAACCAACATTCTCCCCATTCAACCATCATATAGGACCCTAAATGCACCTGTTTTTTATTCCGTACCACTTTGGGTTTTTTTTTTTTTGAGAAAAAAATAATAATAAACCCACTATTTAATTTGTTTTTATTTAGTAATTAAAATATTATACAATAATTTTTTCAAAATCAAAATAAAAAATAATATGAAATGGGGTCAACTATAATAAAATAGATATCTACTAAAAAGCGAGACAATCATAATATGTCGTATGTATAAAATTATATTGTTATTTTATATTTTATTTATATTTCATATGTTTTCATCTTATTTATTTGTATTTTATTTCATTTATTTATATCGTGATCTCGTATATTTATTCAGCATTCAATAACTTAGATTTTATTATTAATTTTTAATGAGATATCAATTTGTTGAGTTGATACTATTTGGTTTTTATGTAAAATATATATATAATTTTAAAAAAATGAAGATAAAAAATTTCAAGAAACTTAAAATCTTCTTAGGGTTAGGCATAATTTGAGGAAAGAAAATAAAGGGTAAATTTATAATTTCATGGCAAATTGAATAGAAATTTAAAATATTAATTTTGCCAACCAAACATCATCCCACGCGCGCTAAAAGAGAGTGGGCATGTACTGTTCAAAACCCAAACGCCTCGTTGGTAGAAAGATATGCGCAATGTACTATGCGTCCACGCAACGCATAAAAAACCGCGCACGACTAGCGCGTGCATGGTAGAAAAACAGAGGAGTTTCAATCAGCTACCCACGCACCATATGCTCCTCAACCAACTCACCCAATAACTCTTTGCCACATAAGCAAAAGTTTCCTAAAATGCCCTCTCGTTAATCATTTTGCCTGTGTGCTGAAAAACCATTGACTGATTTTACAACAGGTCGTGACAGCGTCTGCAGTGGATTATTCAAAAATGAAGATAGCAGGGTGCAGGTATCAAAAAAAGGGAAACCCTAACTTCAAAGTGAAATGATGGGGAAAATAATAAGTGGGTCAAGGTTCCTTCAAAGGGATGTGTTTGACCAACATTTACACTAGAAACAGACAACACAAAGCATTAAAAGTGCTTTCTAAAGCTTTTTTATGTTTTTTAAAAGCATTTTTTTGGCTTTCTAAATCTACCCAAAAAAAATTCTTGGTAATATTGAAATGGGTCGGTACCCATTGTGGATAAGATTTAAAAGCATTTCAATAACCCTTCCTTGGTATCTTGGGTTCCATTTAATAAGCATCACTAATTAGATCCTTTCACATCTATTATCGTTGTATTATCAAATATTAGGGGTGTAATTTGGATGTGTTGTTCTAATCTAATTTTACTTTTAGACAGGTTTAATTAATTATTTTAAATATTTAAATTAAGTTTAAATTAGATTTTCTTCAACTCGAACTCAATTTGAGTTTGATAATCTTAATCCAAATCGGATTTAATGTTTTTATAATATTTATAATGCATATTATTCTATGTAATACTATTTATTTTATTTTTATATTTTTAAAGAAAAAATCATATTATATTATTTTTTACTGTTTTAAAATTTTGTTTTACTTACTATTTAAATTGCATATAAATATATTGAAAAAAAATTAAAAAAATATTATAGATGAATTTTAAATTATAGAACCTAATCAACTCGGATCCAACTGGATCAATTTAAGTCTAATTTGAATAATCTAAATTCAACCCAAATTTAGAAAAATGATATTTAGTTGAGGTTGGGTTAGACTTGGCTTTAATATATTGGATTAAAAGTTGAGTTGGGTTGAACTTGGGCTTATTATTAATTAATTCAGGTTAGACTCGAGATACTCATCAACCTAATCAATCCACCCAAATTGCAACCTTATCAAATATTATTTTATTTACAGTCTCATTACTTTGTATCTTGATTTTATTATTTTTTACTTTAATCTCATTTATTTATATCATTGTCTCATATATTTGTACCAAGATCACCATTATTCAACAATTCAAACTCTATCATACACTTTCAATATTCCAAATTTACACTTTGATGTGTGCTGATTCAATACTTTAGATTTTTCTATCGAAATACTTTATGATAAATTAAATAAAAATAATAATAATACATGTTAAATTTTTTATAGTAATACCTTTGAGTTCAAGCATGCAATTAAACCTTATATAAATCTATACTTAAGAGTAAAAATAATGTAATTGAAAAACACACAAAAAAAAAAAATGTCATTAGAGTATAAAAATAGGTGATGACATAAAAAGGATGTGACTAATATAGAAAATGTAGGAAAGTATCATGAGTATGACCATTGAAATATCATGTGGGCTCATCTTAGTTTTACAAGGTTTTAAACTTTTTAAATCCAATAAGAATTGGGGAATTTTGTGGATTTTAATTTGTTAAAACAATTTATATTAAACAACAATAAAGTTAATGTTAACCATGTAGATTAATATATTAATATTCCATCATTAGAGTGTAGTTATTAAAATTGTCATAAATCAATCAATTTTGTGCACATGGTCTTGATCCTTAAAAGTGAAGCCTCATACTAGTCAATAACCATGTCAAGACAAGCCCAGCTCCCCATCAACTAGGAACCATAGGTCAATTGATTGCCCCATGTGCATCCTTAATAGTTAGCATAAATATATGATTGATGGATTTTATGTTCAACCTTCGGATTTTCAAGTTGTGGTCATGAACATTGATAATGGGTTCTATAGTGTGTTTCTTTGAAGTGTTTTTATGAAATTGATTTCTTTATGCTTGTTTTTAGAAGAATCATATGTGTTTCTTCATAAAACATTGTAAATGTTTTTTAAAAAATATGTTTTAAAATTTTTGTCAAATGTCTTATTTTTGTTTAAAACATTTTGTTAATTCAAGAGTTCTCTAAATTATGTTTTGATAATAATAAATCATAGTTAATTACTAATGATTTAAAATCAATATGAGTTTTCAGGTTTTAATTGAGAAATTCAAATGAAAAATCAAGATAATTATGAAATGATAAAAAATAAAATAAAAAATAAAAAAAAAAGTGCAAGTTTAAATATGCATGAAGACCATTCAAACCTAAGAATCCTTTTTAAGGTGAATACATTGATGTACTTAGAATTTTCATGTTAAATCATGCATTGCTTCATACTCGATTTTGCATTAAAATTAAGATTTTATTAAAACTTGAGTATTTTTACTTGAATCTTTGGCAAATAATTTAAACTTGACCTACTACGATACCTAAAGACATTGTCTAAGTCTTAAAAGAGAAAATAATTGAAATATATAGATTTTTAGGGTGAAAAAAATAACCAACAGTCAAAGATAGGCCCAACCAACTAAGCCAGTTGGGAACTAGTCAAGCCGATTACCTTTTCCCGGTCAAGTCTGTTACCTTTTCCCAATCAAGGTCCGCCTATGCCTTAATAGTTACTTGTCATACATTTAATGTTAATGGCTAGTTAATTAGTTGAACCAGAACTTGACCAGGAAAGATAGTTGGTGTCCTTTATGGTGTTCAAGGCTATAAATCTACAAATTGAAAACTCCACTTCATTTATCAAATAGAAAATAGTTTCATTTAGCTTTTCAACCACTTATTTCTCACCATGAAAACTCTCTTTCTTCTTTTGGTGCATTAAGTCATCACTTCTAAATCATTTCTAGTGAATTGATTTATTTATCCTAACTTTTCTTGTATTTGTACTCATTAAGTTAGATTTGAGTGGTCATTAAACTTTCATTAAGTGAAGTAAGGTTCATTGTAGAGCTTCAAGTTAAGGTTATACTTGAAGAATAAAGTATAGTGTCCATTGGAGTTGAAAATTCAATTGTAAGAACTTGGAAGTTCAATTGAATTATTGATTTAGTGAAACCTTCACTTGGTTAGAGGTTAAAGATAGTAGATGTAAGTAGTGAGTATTGATTTATACACTACTTTAAATTATTTTCACTTTTTTTTTGTATAGAAATTAAATAATTTAAAAATATATAAAAATTTAATTAATTTTAATTATATTTTATTTTCTCTATTATTTTGTATGATGAAACTAAACATAAGTAAATTATTTTTCCTTAGTATTTTTTGAAAACCAAACATAACCTAATGTGAAAATAATTTCCATGAAATTTGTATCAATAGTTATCAAATGAAATTATGATTTCTAAAAAGTGGTTATTGAAAGAATCCTTATAAAAATAATTCAATGTAGTAATTTATTTGATATTTAGGCATGATTTAAGGGTCATGTGGCTTCAAAAAGAAAGTTTAAGGAATGAATTGATATATGAGCATAAGAGTGATTTATAATTTACCCTATATTGTATAAGCTAAAGACAATTGAAGTTGAAGATTAAGATAAATATTTGACTTGGATAAATTTTTTTTTCAAAAAAAAAAAAAAAAAAAAATCTACTTGGGCATCTACTTATATGGTAATATTATTGGACTACAAGTTGGTGGAGGGTCAATTTTTACAATAAAAATGGATTAGGAATTATTCAATGTCCAAACCAATGTAGGCCCTTTCATGCAACAAGATTAGGGTAACTTCCAAGGTCAATGACTATTGCATGATTAGTATGGTATACCCTCTCTCTTTGAAATACTTTTTTTTTTTTTTTTGTTTTTTAAGTTTTATTGTCATCTTGTTGGATTGAATTTTCAAACTTCATAAATTTCAAAACCCTTTTGATTGGCTCATCTAAAAATCAATTAGTACATCACGACAATAGACATCAAATCCGTTTTACCCTTATTTGGCTTATTTATAAGGTTGTCATTTAAACAGAACGACATTATTACATCTCCCCGTATCCTTTTACTATATATATATATATACTATTTATCATATTTTATTTTATTTTTTTCTAAAAAAATCATATTGTGTTTTGTATTTTATGTGTAATATGACTACAAATATTTTGATATTTTGAAAAAATGACTTATTTTGAAAAATTATTGAAAACCATATATCAAACATGTTTTGTGCATTATTAATTTTATATTTTCAAAGAAAAAAAAAAAAGAGATGAGCTAAGATTTTTGGTGTAAATGAATATATCAGTTCTTCCCTTTCCTAAATGGTCCACCCATGGGCTGCAGTTTGGGCCTTGATCCAGTTGAAGGTAAACCCAAAATCAACCATAAGAACTCATGGGCTGGCAATTTTAGCTGTTCCTTCTGACATGCTGGATTAGGATTCCTCTTTTATTTTTTATTTCGTTTATAATTCAAAATTTTGTCAACCCGAATGTAGTTGGCCGTGATTTTGGGAAGTGTTTTTAATCTTTCTAACATTTAATTTTTTTTTTTATCTTTTAAGTATTAGAAATACTAAAAACACCTCATAAAATCACCATCAAAAGCATTCGAACTCGTTTTTATAAACGATTCATATTTAGGTCGATTAGCATAACTCAAATTTGATCCAAAATACTTTGTTTAATAACCGTGTCTTGTTAATCCGTTTAATCACTTATTTAACTTGCAATTAACCCATCTAAAAATTAAATAATTTATTTATTTTAAAATTACCCAAAAAAACTCAAAAATAATATTATTTTTAAATTGATTGAATATTAAGAAATTGACGAATACCTCGCTTACTGTAATTTGATTAAAAACGGTGTAATCGAATGAGTTTTTAATTATTATTTTATTTTTAAATCTTTATCATAACATGGGCCAAACTTGAAAAGACAAGGATTTAATCTGTGTTTCGTAAACCAACTTAATAATTTAAAGTGACTTAATAACTTAGTTGAAGTCATTAAGTAAATTAAGTATGTTTGATAAAATAACTTAATGGTATGAATTAAAATAAAAAATAACTTTAAATAATAAGTAAAAATAATTAACTTATTCTTAAATCAAAATCTTCATTTTTCCTTTTCACCCTCATTTGCTTTAATTACTTCCACAATCTCCTTTATTACTCCACAACCTTCACTATTACTCAACCTCTTTTACCTTAATTCTAATTTATGAGGATAAATAGGTCAATTTAATTATTTAAAATTAATTTTAAGCTATTTTTGTTGAACAATTTTAATACTTAAAGCAAGAATTAAGTAATAACTAATAAGCTTTAAGCCAACTACTTAAGTAAAATTTAAGTTAAAGTTAACTTAAATCATTAAGTAATAAGTATTAAATTCTATCAAACACCTCCTTAAATATGCCTAGAAATGGACCTATAAGTAAATTTGGGGATGTCCAATGGGTCTCGTCTAGGGGTTGGGCTTGGACTAGCCCATGGGCTTAATTTAACTTGATTTTGAGGGACACTTGAAATGGGCATATTTTAAATTTTGAGTTTTAAAATAAAATCATATTTTTTTCAAAATTAATTTTAATTTTCTTATGCTTTATTATCCTTTAATTAGTTAAATTGTACATAAATAAATATGCATAAAATTAAATTCACATTAATTTATAGATGATTAGAAAGTATATTTTGTATTAATACAAGAGGGAGAAAAACATAAATACAAATTTCAAACTATTGAGGATATTTTTTACGTTTGGATAATCTATTAGTGAACATATTTAAAATGTTTTATTTTTGGTATTTTATGTTTTTTATATAATATATCCTTAATAAATCTTAAAAATAACAAAAATTTTAAAATATCCCAAAATGTTTCTAAATTTTCCCATAACAACCTTAAAAAAAAATTGTAAAATATATATTTATATATATATATATATATATATATATATATATATATATATAATTATGCTTTAGAGATAGATAAAACTGAAAATGATTGCAAAAGACGTAAAATTTAGCTTAAATGTTAATAAATATTTATAATTGAGTTAAATGATATGATTTTTTTTCATAATGCCAAAAATACCCAAAGATATGAAAATCTTATAAAATGAATTTGTATTATGTGACTATGTGGTATCATCCACAACACACCCTACTCTTTTTTTTTTTTTTTTTCTTTATGCTTTTAATTCTTTGGCGATTTGTTTTTAAAAAATGATAAAAATAAATAAATTGAACCCATTTGAAAAGTAAAATTTTGATTTAAAAAGTTTATTTCAATATATAACTTTAAATTATTTTTTAAAATATGATTTAAAATAAAAATATTAAAATTATTTTTTAAATGATTTCAATATGAATTTTTATTTCATATAATAACTATATATGTGTGATGAAAATTCTAAAATATATACAAAAAATCTAAAAAACAATTATTGCTCTCTTTCAAATATATAAAAATTACATTTTGAAAATTCTATTATTAAGATTAAATTTTAAGAAAAGTTTTTTTAATTACTTTCAATAACATTACCAAAATGTTATATTATTAATAATAAAATAAGATAGGAAAGTGAAAATAAAACTAAAAATAAATTTAAATTGTAGAAAATATTCATTTTTACTTAAAAGTTAACTTATTTAATTATAAAATATAAAAATTAAATTAAATTAGAAAAATAAAAAATTAAAAGATATAACTAAAAGTTTATTAATATGTATATTGTGTTTTCCTTTTTTAATTTTTATGAAAACATTTTTGGAAAATAAATTAAAAATAGGAAATAAATGTGATATTTGGAGATAAAAAGGAAAGAGTAAATGAGTTCGAGTAAAGAAAAAGGGGAATAATATATTCTTTGAAGAATGAGATTCATAAACACATTCATTTTCATGATTTGTATTTTTATCGTTCATATTTTATATCTTAGCATTAATTATACTAAATATGTGGACCTTAAACTTATTATCTACTTTAACTAGCCCTAAATCATAATTATTTGGACATTTCATTTTCCCTAGTTTTATCCTTTATATAAAGATTTAACAATTTGAAAAAATATATTTTTACATTATTTTTTTGTATATTTTCTACAATCAACCAAATAAGATATCTTATTATTGGTAATTTATTTATTTTTATTTATAATTAAACAAAATATTTAATACACAATCAAATAAATTTGCAAGTCAGTACTAAAACTAAAAATATATATATTTTTTTAAGAATTTTACGGCTGGTTTGGCAATATATTGAAAATTTTGTTTTTAAAATTTGTTTTCAAAATAAAGAACAAATATATATATATATATATAGTTTTTTAAGGGCTATTTGACACAGTTTTATGTTTTCTATAACAAAAAAATTGAAAAATATGTTTGACAACTATAAACTATTTTTTATTTTGTTGTTGTCAAAAAACGTAAAATATGGTGCTTTTAAATAACATCTTTTTATTGTTTTCAATTGTAATTTTTAGAATTGTTTTAAAAAATAATTATACAAATATATATAATGATTAAAACTAAAGCTATGGATATAAAAATTAATTTTAAAAATATTAAAAACAGGTTAAAAATATTTTAAATTTCCAAACAAACTTTTGTTATACAAAACATCAGAAAACATTTTTCAAAAACTGTTATTCAAAACTATTTTTTAGAACTATTTTAAAAAATAATTATTAAACAAGTTAGAGTGTTTGGTAAGATGTTTTAAAAAATAGTTTTTTTTTTTTTTAAAAAAAAAGAAAACAAAAAATAAGAAACTTGTTTGGATGAAAGAATTTGTATTATTTTTTTTTAAAACAATGTATTACTTTTATTTTATAAAAAAATTTATAAAATTAATTTATAATAATATGAAATCAAATTCAAGTTAAGTCTTATTTAAAAAATAATAATAAAATCCACAATTATGTATGAGTTAAAGATAAATATATATTTTTAATTATGAAACAATTTTTTTTTTATTGTAGTGAAACAAAAATTTCTATAAGATAAAAATAATTTCAACATTCATTTTTAATACAAATCAATTAAGTACTTTAATTATTTGTTTGGTCATGTTTTTTATTAGAAACTTTTTTAAAGTTAAAGAATCAAAAAGAGTTTTTTTTTTTAATGTTTTATAAAATTAAGGATATTTGATAAGTTATTATTGTAAAAGGATTTTAAAAATAAAAAACAAAAAATCTTGTTCGGATAAATTGTTTTTTTTTATAATTATTTTGATTTTGTAAAAATATTTTAAATTCAAGTTATATAATGCTAATTATTAAATTTAATTGAAGTCTTATTGAAAATGAAAAAAAAATTGTAATTATAAATAAATTTAAAAAATATATAGTTTTTAGGAAAACATAAATAGTAATATTATTATAAAATTATAAATTATATTTTAGTACAAAATATACTATTTTATTATATATTAGAAAAAATCTATTTTTATTATATTAATAACTTTTTGGTATTAATGAGTTTATTATTTAAGTTTTAAATTATTTTTAAAAATGATTAGACTTGTTGGTAAATTTAATGCATTAAGTCTTGTTTAATTTGAAGTTAATTTACCTAGAGAAAAAAAATTTAAAAATAATTATTTTATTTAAAAAAGAAATAATAGAATATATATGTTTTTATGCTATTTTTAAAAACCGATAAAAACAATCTTTACTTGTTTTCTAAAAGTTGTTCTCCAATTTCATTTTATTTTTAAAAACTAAAAATATATAATAATAATAAAATAGTGTTATGGATTTTTAAAAATTGTTTTTTGTTTTTAAAAATAGAAAACTGATTTTGAAAACTTTCTCCAACATGCTCTTATTTTTTTGAGTTTTATTAGTTTATTAAAATAATAGAATGAAAAATCTCATAAAAATATTTTAGAAAATATGATTGATTTTCTAAAATTGCCACGTGGCACATTATTAATATAAACCAGGGGTGAGCCAAACCCCTTAAGCCGGCTGTGCCTTCTCTTTCTCCCTTCTGCCAACGAGACCAATACACAGTAGAGAGAGAAAGAGGAGAGAGAGAGGAGATAGGAGAGAGAAAGGTCTGCGATGCGCAACGGTAATCTCCCACTGCGAGTCTAGGGTTTCACCAACGCCAACAACATCTCCACACTCCAACGACTATTCTCCGATCTCATAGCCCGATCTACACTTCCAATTCTCCACCACTCTTCTGGTACGCGCCTCTGATCTAGGGTTTTCTTCTGTGTCCACTCGTATTTGTCAAGTTCTGGTAGATCTGGATATGGGTTTTTTCTTGATTTGTGTTGGTATGGTTGTTTGTTGTTTAATCCATGGAGGACTTGAGAATTTGGGGTTGGGATTGGTGTCTGTTGCAGTTTGATTGCTATCTGTAGATTTGGAATTTGAATTGGAGTCAATTCCGAATGAAAGCTGGATTTTTGGATTTCAAATCTGTCCATGCAAACTTGGTTTTAGGGTTTTGTTGCTGCCTCTGTGTGATCGGGGGTGGGAGGAACAGCTGGGCTTGATTGGGCTGTTGGGTTGTGTAGTTTTAGATCTCCGTTTTATTGCTTGACATTCAAGAAAGTGTAGAATTAGGGGAAAAGCTTGATTGAATTATGGGGTTACGTGCACATTCTGTTGTTTATCTCTAGATGTTAAGGTAATTTCATTTTGTTATGCTCTGACTTGATCATTTAGATTTTGGTTCTGTTTGCATCGTGGCTTGTTATTCATTTATCAATCAACTTAGAAGATGCCCTTAATGAGGAAAAAGCCTTCATGTGTTAAAGCAATGAACTCTGCAATCTTAATAGTTGTGCTTGGCAGATGGCATTCTCAATGAATTTATGTTTTGGGGATTTGATACTGGTTATAATTGCAGCTGATGCTCCCAATACAATGACAAAAGCTGTTATAGATATTTGGAGGAGATGGAAAGGAAGAATAACTAGTGATTGGTGCTCCATATTGGCTTTTATGCTATCCTTACATTCTGGGAAAAATGGGATCCTTAGTTCAACACTTGTAATTGGGACTACCTGACTGCATCTAAAGGCTATTTGTAAACCTTGTAAAATTGGAATTTTATTTCCTTGAGAATTCCTACATGAAATTATGGGGCCAAAAAACCTATGAAATAAGGGAATGTCGTCCATCATAATTTAAAAATACATAACATGGAAGCATTATATTTTAGCACCATTCTCTTTCTCAACATCAAAGTTTATCCACTTAGCATTATATATGCTTTGGGATAAAAAACAATAATTTAGTTAATCTGATGAAGCTAAACTGCCTTGTTTTGATATGCAAGGGTTAACAGTTGCCTTGCAAGAAGAAAAAGGATGATTAGTAGTGCTACATTCATGTGGCCCAATCACGGGATCATATGAACTCTATTTTGAAGTGATAAGTTTTTCTTCTGTGAAAATATATCAATGAACCTCTCTGACTATAAAATTTTAGAAAACATCTTTTGCACCTGTTTCTGGTTGTGCTTTGATTCAGGTTTCTTTGCGTTGCTTGTTAGCCATCAAACAAATTAATTG
Source organism: Vitis rotundifolia (assembly GCA_030254885.1). Taxonomy (NCBI): domain Eukaryota; kingdom Viridiplantae; phylum Streptophyta; class Magnoliopsida; order Vitales; family Vitaceae; genus Vitis; species Vitis rotundifolia. The sequence goes on along the minus strand of CM058169.1, from coordinate 1,851,236 downwards.
CTTGCTTACCATTGAGAAAAAGGAAAAAAATAAGGGATTTCATCAGTCCTTACATTTGAAATACAAAATCTCTTTGACATATTTGTTTTGCATTGATATGTCTGCTTTTGTCCTCTTCAGTGAATAAAAAATTCTCTAAACTGGTGTGCTGTGATCATTTATTGTTCCTTTTGTGAATGACAGATGTCATGTATTGCATGTTATGGCAGGTTTAACTCATGGGATTATAGATATTTCAAGGAGATTGAGCGAGTGAGACAAAACCAATGGGAACTGAGAATCCTAATCGTCCAAGTTTCCCTGCAAGGCCTGCTGCTACGCCCTTTGCAGCTGGTCCCCAGCCTACAATGCCTTTTCTATCATCTGGGCCTGTGGTGGGATCACAGGCCTCTGGATTTAGACCCACCCCATCATCTACTCCCCAGGCTGCAATGCCTTTCTTGTCATCTGGGCCTGTGGTTGGACCAGAGACCTCTGGTTTTAGACCTACTCCACCATTTAGGTTCACTGATCCATCCTTGCCTTCTGTGCCTTCAGCAAATGTCCCACCAACTCTGGGACCTTTCCAGCGTTTCACAACACCACAAAATCCTTCAACAGCTCAAGCACCTCCTGCACGCCCTCTACCTGTAGGGCAACCTGTTTTTCCTCCGCCAGTTCAACCTCCTGCAGGTCAAGTTCCACCAGTTTCTTTCCGTCCACAGTCTCAGCTACCTTCAGTGCCTATGGGATCTCCGCCACAAAGCATGAATAGTGCACCATTACGTGCAAATGCGCCTCAGCCTCTACTAGATTCTTCATTTTCAGCTTCCAGACCACCGTTTCAGCCATCTTTTCCCCCACCAGAGTCAACTTATCCTGCAGCAAGAGCCAATTTACAGCCATCTTTTCCTGGTTATCCAAGCAAACAGTCTAATGCAGTTCCACAAGCACCTGCTGTACAGTCTCCTTTTCTTACTCAACAAGGAGGTTATGCAGCAGCCCCACCAACATCTTCTCCCCCTTTTCTTGCTCAACCAGGAGGTTACATCCCACCTCCACCAGTTGCTGCACCATTAGGCCTGCATTCAAGGGAACAAATGCAACATCCAGGCACTGGACCTCCTATAGGAGCTGTCCAGGGCTTGATAGAAGATTTCAACTCTCTTTCTGTTGGATCTGTTCCTGGATCAATTGATCTAGGGATTGATTCAAAAGCATTGCCAAGGCCATTGGAAGGTGACGTTGAACCAAATTCCTTTGCTGAGATGTATCCCATGAATTGTCATTCCAGATATCTACGGCTGACGACTTCTGGTATACCAAATTCCCAGTCATTGGTTTCAAGGTGGCATTCGCCTCTAGGAGCAGTTGTTTGTCCTCTTGCGGTGCCTCCTGATGGGGTTAGTATCTATATACTAAGCATGACCAAGGTTTATTTGTATCGAGCATGTTGTAATGCATATGGAGCATGAACATATTTTGTTTCGTATGTCTATTCTATTGACACTCTCAGTTTATCTACTTGTCAACTCTTCTTCTCTTTTCAGGAGGAAGTGCCAATTGTCAATTTTGCTGCAACTGGCATTATTCGTTGTAGAAGATGTCGCACATATGTGAATCCATATGTGACATTTACAGATGGTGGCAGAAAGTGGCGTTGCAACATCTGTTCTTTGCTCAATGACGGTAAATTTGCAGCTAAATATCAACACAAAAAGATATATTTGCTGTTTGGGAGTGTTTTAGGGGTAGAGAAGCAAATTTTTGATAGTTAGCTGTGTGATAAATCTATGGTGAGATTTTGCCTGTTAGTGAGGGTGTGTGAAATGGTTCACATTCCCCATTCGTAACTTTTTGGCATTGTCTTTGGCATAAGTAGTAAAATGAAGAACTATAAGGGATAAAAGTCATCCTATTGTCACCTTCTGGTTGTAATTAGTGTTTATGAAATCAATCATTGTTGCTTGTCACATAGACTTCTACATCATAATTTTTTTGATTGGCAAATGAAAAGAAATTTTACAAAAAGCACCAAAAATAGCAACCAAAGTGCCAGACTTCTACATCATAATGAGACTACCTGCATAATTAGGGGCATGTAACCTAGGAATCAGCCATCTATCTTCATATTTTTATATATAATTTAAAAGTAAAAAGCTTACACTCTTTAATGTTTAGATTGCATGATGAAAACTAATCATAAGTAGTTGTTTAGATTTATCTAATCGGCTACTGTTTTACAATAATCTAACTGTATTAGTGTATTATGCAGATAATGTAGGTTGTGGTGGTACTACTTGGATTTGAAAGTTATTTTAATACCTAACATGCTTTACATTTTATAGAGAAGGTGTCCTCCCTTCTTTTGGACACCCATCAATGCATCTTTATTTGCTTTTCTCTGTATAATTCAAATTGGTCTCTATTCAATAACGCAAAAGATCAACTGTTAGCCAATGTGGTCCTACCAGAGGGGCTTTGGGAGGTGTGACTTGGATGTAGCAACCGCTGTTGAAACTTGAAACATGTGAATTCAGCCCTTATACAATGAAAGTTTCATCGAACTGAATTCTTAGCATGAGTTTTCTTTTCTTCTTCTTCTCCTAATGCAAAGATGTGAATTTGGCCCTTATACAATGAAAGTTTCATGGACCTAAATTCTTGGAATGGGTTTTCTTTTCTTCTTCTTTTTCTCCTAATGCAAAATTATACTCTCGTTACTCTTCTTCTTCTCCTCCTAATGCAAAACTGTACTCTCCTTACTCTTCTTCTCCTTCTTAAGAGTATGGTATTGAGTACAGAATCAAGTTCTTCTTCTTCTTCCTCCTCCTCCTCCTAATGCAAAACTGTACTCTCCTTAACTCTTAAGAGTATGGTATTAAGTCCAGAATCAAGTTCTTCTTCTTTTTCTTCTCCTAATGCAAAACTGTACTCTCCTTACTCTTAAGAGTATGGTATTAAGGTATTAAGTACAGTATCAAGTTCTCTTTGAGTCACCTATTTCATTATTTTTCACTGTGACTGGTAGCCTTTTATATGATTAGTTTTCATATACCTGATACTTGCTATTAATTTTTCAAAACTTATGAAATTAGTGATTTTATCTGGAAATTTGAATTGCTTAGATAGGAGGGCTTCACTAATAGAAATTCTTGTTTATAATATTCTCTTGCTTTACTCATAAATAAATGGCTTCACTAAAAGAAAGAAAAAAACTAATACTCAAAATACTTATTATGTTCTTAACTAAAAAGATAATATTATGTTATTTTCTCTTAATTTACTACACTTGTTTGGAAGGGGCCATGTTAGACATTTACATTGTTTCTCTTATCCATGTTCTCAAAATAGCTAGTGATTTAATAAGATGGAGTCAGTAAAAAAAATAAAATGGATCACTGAGTCCAAAAAAATATTTAATTTTTTTTAAGAATTCATGGGTGGCAGACATTTGGGATGATCTGGGTGAGGGGGACCATTGGAATCCTTGTTCCGATATATATTTGAATGATTGGGAGCTAGATGATGTAAAGTCTTTTTTCTGAAAGCTTCAAGGGAGGCTGGTAAGGATCAAAGAAAATGATAGAGCGGCATGGATGGATTCTAGGAATGGGATCCTTGTCCATCAAATCTTTACATTTCATTTTGGAGTTGAGGCATGCAATTCCCTTCTCAAAGGTCATCATTTGGAATTCATGGGTTCCATCAAAAGTGAGCTTTTTTGTTTGGGAAGTTAGTTAGGGCAAAGTGTTGATTGGGAACCTCTTAAGAAGAGAGCATGGTTGTTGGCGAATAGATGTGTTCTTTGCAAAAGTGAAGAAGAATCAGTAGATCACATTCTCCTCCACTACTTTGAAGTAAGGGCTCTATAACTTCTATTCCCTTTTTTGGGCATTGCATGGGTCCGTTGGTCTATGGTCAAAGAGGCTCTCCTTAGTTTTTTATTAAAAAAAGAAAGACTCTCGTAAGTTGGGACCAATCTTTTGTAGGAAGAAGACCGAAGAAGTCTTGGAGAATTGCTCTCCTATGCATTTTTTGGACAATTTGGAAGAAAAATATGTAAAGGGTGTTTGAGAGTAAGGAGCAGATAGTTCAAGCTCTAAAACACACTTTTGTTAGTAATCTCCAGCCATGGGCTACTTTGTACATAGAAGAATGCTCAATGCCTTTAATTGATTTGTTAGATTGGGTGGGCTCTAGCTGAGACAAGGAGTGGCGTTTTTTATTGTTCTCTCTATCATGGCAATGCCATTTAGCCTTTGTATATGTCCTGTGTACCTTGGTGTATAGCTTCCTTTTTTATTATTTATAATATTTTCTTGCTTCTTATAAAAAAAAAACAAAAAAAGGAATAAAGAAATCCATTTAATCTACATCATTTGTCCCGAAGTATCATATTAGTCCTCTTCACATTATTTCTCTCATTCTTGCATTCATTTCCAGTGGTTTAGAGATTTCTATTTCAAACCAAGCAGCTTCATTTGCTGGCCTACTAAGGGCTCTATAACTTATTTTCTATTTTTTTCTCATTGCATGTGTCCGTTGGTCTATGGTCAAAGAGACTTTCCTAAGTTTCTGATTAAAAAAAAAAAAAAAGACTCTTCTAAGTTGGCACGAGTCTTTTGTGGGAAGAAGACAGAAGAAGGCTTGGAGAGTCCTCCTACGTATTTTTTGTACAATTTGGAAGGAAAAGATTTAAAGGGTGTTTGAGAGTAAGGGCAGACAGTTCAAGAGCTAAGATACACTTTTCTAAGCGATCTCAAGTCATGGGTTAGTTTGTACATAGAAGAATGCTCGATGCCTTTAGTTGATTTTGTAGATTGGGTGGGCTCTAGTTGAGATAGGGAGTGGCGTTTATTTTTTGTTCTGTCTATTATGGCAATGCCATTTGGCATTTGTATATGTCTTGTGTACCTTGGTGTATAGCTTCCTTCTCTATTATTTACGATATTTTCTTGCTTCTTATCAAAAAAAAGAAAAAGAAAAAAGAAATCCATTTAATCTACATTATTTGTCCAGAAGAATCATATTAGACCTATTCACATTGTTTCTCTCATTTCCGTATTCATATTCAGTGGTTTAGACATTGCTTTTTCAAACCAAGCAACTTCATTTGCTGGCCTAGTGAAGCCTCTTTTTCAATAGACTACTTTTCTGTAATTGTGCTATCACCAGTTTACTCAGGGTGGTATGGGATATGGTTGATTACTGTGGTTTGTTTTTCATTGCATAATTTCTGACCAATTTCAACTCTATCGATCAGTTTCTGGTGATTATTTCTCCCATTTGGATGCAACTGGCAGAAGAATTGATTTGGATCAACGTCCTGAGCTTATTAAGGGTAGTGTGGAATTTGTTGCTCCCACTGAATATATGGTTCGTCCTCCAATGCCACCACTATATTTTTTCCTCATCGACGTATCACTATCTGCGGTTAGGAGTGGTATGCTTGAGGTAAGCACTTTCATCTTGGAAGGAATATGTTGTGTAGAATATTTTATTTGTTTATGTCTATTTCTGGAACTGGTGCCAAGCCAGTACATGATCTATGTGTAACCAAATTTTTTTGATTAGCAAGCAAAAAAGATATATTAACCGCCTACCAAAAAAAGGCCCACCTGAGTATGTGGGTCATATACATGGGCACCAGAGGCAAGGTCAAATTGAAGAAAATGAAAATTAGAAAAAAATTACTCCTCCCCTTAAATGCCACCCAACCAGCTGACTAAGTCTACCATAGACCAAGCATCATTTAAGCCCACCTTCACCCACTCAAATAAAAATAAGAAGGAGAATTTTAGCATTTGATCTGTTTGTTCTACCCTCACCCAACCAATAGACTATGTGTGACCTAATACTTCGAGATTGTTGTGTGTAACATACAATTCATTTTAATTAAAATTTTCTTTAGCCAATGCTTCAACTGAAAAAAAGGAAAAAAAAAAAAAAAAGCAAGCAAGCAAGAAAGAAAGAAAGAAAGAAAGAGAGAAATATGCAACTCAATTCTTATTAATTGATCAGCTGTAGAACAAAGAAACAGTTTTGTGGATGTAAGACAAGTATTTTTTTTTTTTTGGTAGGAAAACTAACTCTCTACGTTAGAAATATTGATTATGGGTCTGCAAGAATAGGAACATTCTTCTAATAAAAGATTACCTTTATGCAAATAATTTTAGAATAAAAAATGGCTGGCCAGCATGGATAACCGTGTTCTTATGTTTGGCACTGATAAATTAAGGTTTGTGGTTACCCCAGGAAAAGAGATGAGGTGTAAGATGACTTTCTCTTACATGGTCTTGCTATCCATAATTTAGTATATCTGCCTGCATTTGTTATGCTGTAATAATTTTATTTATGTTGACCCCTGAGGTAATGGATAGAGGCTGTATGGTTTTTGTTTGGCATAATCTGAAGTTAATGTTCGCCATTAACATTCTGCAGGTTGTAGCACAAACTATTAGATCTTGCTTGGATGAGCTACCTGGTTCCACCAGAACACAGATTGGTTTCATAACTTTTGACAGCACCATACATTTTTATAATATGAAGGCAAGTCGTAGATACTGCTATCAGCTATAACATGTATTTATATGCCATCATTTTGCTGCTTCAGCCTTAGGGGGAGTTCTAAATAACTTGGGGTTTTGTCTGTTCCAGTCATCGTTGACACAGCCTCAAATGATGGTAGTCTCAGATCTAGATGATATATTTGTTCCATTGCCAGATGATCTCCTTGTGAATTTGTCCGAATCAAGAAGTGTGGTGGAAACATTTCTAGATAGCTTGCCATCTATGTTTCAGGACAATGTCAACATAGAATCTGCGTTTGGTCCAGCTCTTAAGGCTGCTTTTATGGTTATGGTGTGTAATTTCTTTCAACCAGCACTATTTGGAACTTCTACTTACTGTAAAAAGTTATCTTTCTTTTTTTTTTTTCGCTTCTCTCTCTCTCTCTCTCTCTCTCCATCTTTTTAAAAGATAATCTTTACCTTTCCACTGAAAATTTTCCCGACTCTTTAAACTTTCGAAAGTTTTTTATTCAGTCACTTGGTGTAAACTTAGTGTTTTTCCTGGTCTATGCAGAGCCAACTTGGGGGTAAATTGTTGATTTTCCAGAATACACTGCCTTCTCTTGGCGTTGGCCGCCTGAAGCTGCGTGGTGATGACCTTCGTGTTTATGGAACTGATAAAGAACATGCATTGAGATTACCTGAAGATCCATTTTATAAGCAAATGGCTGCTGATCTTACTAAGTACCAGATAGCGGTGAATATATATGCTTTCAGTGACAAATACACAGATATAGCCTCCTTAGGTATGTGCTTATGGTTTTGAATTTCAAGGGTTAGAAGTTCTGATTGAATTTTAAGTTCAAAAATCCTTGCATTTGTATTTGATGACTTTTTGTGAATTTGTTATGTGCTTTTTGATGTTACTTTTTGTGTTTTTATGATGAACAAGTTACCAGTGTGCCTTTTATCTTATTGCCTTCTAAGTTCTTTTACTTTGATATTTAGGATTTCAGAACATTTTTTTTTCTTTTTTGATAAGTAGAAGAGAAAAACTGTATTGAAAAAGCTGCCAAAACAGTGGCTCAAAGTATATAAAGAAGAAAACCCCCCCGCTCCCCAGCTGGAACAACTCAGCTGCCAAGAATGGAGGTGCAAAAGGAACCCCACCCTCAATGGGTTCCCACCCAATCAATATAATCAACTAAAGTTGAAGGACCATCTTTTATGAACAATTTTGTCTCTGATAAAAGGAAATAAACAAAAGAACTTTTAAGTCTTTGGATTGACAACACTTCTTCCTTAAATGCAATTTTGTTCCTTGCCTTCCAGATTGTCCAAAAAATACACAATGGGCTTGCTCTCCAAACTTCCTTTCTCTTTTTTCCCACAAAAGCGTTGCCTTAACTGTGACTAGCAGCACCCACTACACCCCAAAAAGAGAGAAAAACATCGCCCAAAGAGTCCTTGCCTTGGCGCAATGAAGAAGAATGTGATCTATTGATTCTTCATACATTTGGCAAAGGTAGCATCTGTTCGCTAAAGGTCATCATCCTCTCTTCTGAAGTTGGTCCACAGTTAGAGCTTTTCTCCACGTTGCTTCCCACTCAAAAAACCTTACTTTAGGCTGCACACAAGCTTTCCAAATGACAGACGAAGGAAAAGAGACAGGAGGGCCTGAAACTAATGCTTTGTAGAGAGACTTAATGGAAAACTTTCCACATTTAGTCTCTCTCCAAAGCACCTTATCTTCCAAATCCTGCTGAACTCTCTTCCCATTAAGGCCTAGAAAAAACCTGTATACCTCATCCACCTCCCAATCATTGAAAGATCTAGAGAAGTGCAGGCTCCAACTCCCCCCTCCCTCAGTAGAACTCCACACGTCTTTGACCCAAGCAGCATTTTAGAACATTGTAAATCTCATTATCCACATCAGCTAATTTTTGTTTGTGGAGAATTCTGATATAAAAGAATTCTCTTTGGTCCTAGAATTTTGAATTTGAGAATCTAGACCTTCACAAATACTTAGGTCTAGTGCAGATGGCTTGAAACTAGATACTGGGACAGAATGGTTAGTAGGTCTTGCTTATCAGTTTTACATTGTAAAAATTGACTTGACCAGCTGATCTTGGGTTTTTCTGATGCTTCTATTTAATTTTAGATAGTCGGGATAAATTTTTGGCTTAGTTCTTCAACTCACCTTCAAGATTTAACTATGATATTTGAAGTCTCAATTCCTTTCCCATGTCCTGAGTGCCTGTGGTAGAGAACTACTTAGTTTTTTGAACACAGACTTTCTTGAGCTCCTATATTTTGTCATTGGGGTTTGCAACTAGGTAATGAGACAGAATAGTTAATGGCCCCTGCTTAATAGTTTTGCATCATAAAATTAACATCATCAGACAATCTTGGGCTCTGGTCTTAATTTTCAATTATTAGGCAGTGGGAGAAATTTTTAATCACTATTCTCTTTATTATTATCATTATCATTATTATTTTTGAGATAGGTTTTTTGATAACACATTTCATATGCTCAGGGTGTGGTGATAGTGCTAAAGATCCTAGTTTTGGGGCTGAAGATTAGAAGCTGGATGGCTCCTACTTGTTATTGGTTATAGCTTTTTACTAATCATGTGATGAAGAAAACTTGATTGTCTAAAAATTGAGCTCTATTTTCAATCTTCGAGAATTGTTTAAAAAGTGGTTGTAAAATTTTTTCCATTTTCCAGGGTATTGAAGCTTGGGTTGATAAGTTATAACACTGCATGCAATTTGAAGTTATATGTCTATCAATTAGTTGTATCTTAGTTCCAACTAATATTTTTCAACACAGGAACCTTGGCAAAGTACACTGGTGGTCAGGTATACTACTACCCAAGCTTCTTATCAATCATTCACAAAGATAGGTTGAGACATGAACTATCCAGGGACCTTACAAGGGAAACTGCGTGGGAAGCTGTCATGCGCATAAGATGTGGCAAAGGTCCAACTGTTCCTGAAACTCTTCAACCATTACAATTCTTGAGATTATTTTTTCCCTTTTTTTTCTTGTAAATTTTAATTTTATTTCTTCAAGATCTTGTTAATTGCTATTTGGGTACTGAAAGTTGAATCTTTTTCCTGTAATTTTAGGTGTGCGGTTTACATCTTATCATGGGAACTTCATGCTAAGATCCACTGATTTGTTAGCCCTTCCAGCTGTAGACTGTGATAAAGCTTTTGCAATGCAGTTATGTCTTGAAGAGACTTTACTAACAACTCAGACTGTATATTTCCAAGTTGCTCTGCTGTATCCTTCAATTCCTGGTTAAGCTATTCTTTTGGTAACTGAATAGATGGATTTTGATGAGAGTGTTTGATTACACACCACACAAATTGAGATATTATTAACATTAAATCAATTTAGTATTTTGGTTCTGATAAAAAAAAATGTCAATTTAGTATTTTATCCTTAGATTTTCATAGGATTGGTTGTATTTGGTTGAAGAAATGTTATATCAGTCTTTGTACTTTGCATAGCTCTTAACACCTTCCTACAGACAAAACTCACTTTAATATGGTTTTTTGATTTCATTTCTGATTGATTTGTTTGTGAAGTCTGTTTCGCAGTGACCAATGCAAAAACCAAGAAGCATATTTGGGCATTTGTAGCTGCCATCTGTGGTTTATGCTTCTGCCACCACCATAAATTTGGCACTGGAAACCTCTTTCTGCTTTTTGGATCTTAGTTTTTTCTTTTCCTTCTTTTGAAGAAAAATCATTTTTTATTTATTTATAAATCTATCAATTTTATTTGAGTTGCCAGCAAACCATTTCTATGAGGGTTCTTTTGGTCTTATATTCCTGGGTGCTTTAATACTGAGATCAATTTAACCAGAGCTCACTAGTCTTTTTGTTGTTTTCTTTGTTTCTTTCAGTTGAAGGAGCTTCTGATCCTACTCTCTGAAAATTTAGTCTATTTTTTTACGTTGGGAAAGAGTAGTTTCATCAGTTCTATATTGTTTTAGATATGTGGCTTTTTGTATTGGACATTAGGTCAATGTTTTTGGAGTTAAAAGATTGCAAGTGTTGAAAGTGTCCTTAATAATCAAAGATACACTTCATCTTCTGGAGAAAGGCGAATCAGGGTACATACGGCAGCGGCACCAGTGGTTGCAGATCTGGGAGAGATGTACCGCCAGGCTGATACTGGTGCTGTAGTGTCTTTATTTTGTAGGCTAGGTAGGATTTGAAACCTATGCTAGTTGTCATATGTGAAGTTGATTTTCAGATGATATTTAATTTCTCTGCTTATGGACTGAAATAATCTGCAGCAATTGAGAAAACTTTGTCCCATAAGCTGGAAGATGCACGGAACTCCGTGCAACTAAGGCTTGTGAAGGCCTTCAAAGAATATCGAAATCTCTATGCTGTGCAGCATCGGTTGGGAGGCAGGATGATATATCCAGAATCTTTGAAGTTTTTGCCTTTGTATGCATTAGCTCTGTGTAAATCAACACCTCTACGTGGAGGGTATGCTGATGCTCAGCTCGATGAACGCTGTGCAGCAGGTTATACTATGATGACTTTACCTGTTAAAAGATTATTGAAGCTTCTATATCCTAGCTTGATTCGGATTGATGAGTATCTTTTAAAGGTAAAGGAATTTCTTTTGGTTTGAATTTTCTCCAATCACGCCGTTTACTACGTGAATCTCTAAAACTGCATCTGCATGACATATTGCAGCCAACTGCTCAGGCAGATGAGTTGAAAAGGTTACCACTAGCTGCGGAGAGCTTAGATTCTAGAGGTCTATATATTTATGATGATGGTTTTCGCTTTGTTATTTGGTTTGGAAGAATGCTTTCACCTGAAATAGCTATGAATCTACTTGGGCAAGACTTTGCTGCTGATTTATCGAAGGTTTGTTCTTTCATTAGTAATGGTTTTAATTAATAGCTTTAAACTATCAGGTTTATATCAGTTTTAATGGTGTATTAGAGAGAGGGAGGACAATGAGATAGGTGTTGATTTCCAAAATGGATAAGGAGTGGCTGACGTGAGGAGTTTTAACTATGGCCTAAAAGTTTGTCCAACTAGAAGAATATTACTCTATGAAACATGAAAACGAGGGCTAAAGATGAATATTACTCTATCGAAGGTTTGTTTTCATGGAAAGTTATTTAATATTGAAGTTAAATTTCAAGTGTTGTCATCTGTTAGTCAGGGCTGGAATCAGCTATTAAAAAAATTATTTTAGTCATGGCTAAATCAAAATAAAATCCCAGAAGTTCAAAATATTTTCATAATATATAAAATGTTTTTTGAGTCACTTGACATGAAAAAAAATAATTATTAAAATTCTGAAAGTTTGGTATAACCTTGCTTGATACGGTTCCTTAGTGGTCAAGGAGTTGGAAATTATAGCATAATGCAGATTCACATGGCACATAGCCACCTGAAGGTTATATTTTATCAACAGTTGCAATGCGTATGAGCATCTAGGGATACCTGAAGCTCAAGATATTAATATACCATAGCATTTCTCTAATCCATCAAGGGTTTGAGGTTGTAATATTCTTCAAATGAGTTTAAGCTGGAATATGAATACCACATCAAATATTTTTTTTATTTTGGCCATGTTATGGACTTTCTTGAATCTTCCTGCATTATTTTTAGTTTAATTTAAATTGAATACCATCTGAAACTTTCTCTAGCTTGTAAGGTATATGTAAGGTAAACTTAAGGTTTAAAACTTCAGAAAGGACCATTTCTTTATTTGAGCTTTGCCTCCCTGGAGTTGCAGAGCCTGAAGAATTCAAATTCCTGACATCTGGGAATAATGCTTTTACGCGGGTTTCAAATATGTTGCTTTGTTCTACTTTGTGTCAGCACTGAATTCATTTAGCTTTCATAGTATTTTGTTGTTGTGCATGTCCCTTGGCTTAGAATGTGATTGTGATATTTCCTTCAATCACAACTTTGTATATGATTGCCTTCTTGTTTTTGTATTAATGTGTCTGTTTTTGACTAAATTCTTATCCAGTTCTCTTGATTTCTAATTGGTGTTTCCTTCTCCTGCTCTTCAGTCAGGAGGTTCTTGACACCCTCTTATACTGTATTTCTTGTTTTATTCTTGAGAATCAGGTTAGTCTTTATGAGCATGACAATGAAATGTCAAGAAAGCTAATGGGCTTACTTAAGAAATTTAGGGAGAGTGATCCTTCATATTATCAGCTATGCCATCTTGTAAGACAAGGTGAACAACCAAGAGAAGGTTTCTTTTTACTTGCAAATCTTGTTGAAGACCAGATTGGAGGTACCAATGGCTATGCTGATTGGATTTTGCAAATACACCGACAAGTACAGCAAAATGCGTGAGGTACAGGTACCAGTGACTGTTAATACAATGATATTTGTAGGGTGCATTAATTATATTTTAACGCATGGTACACATAACATGTGAATTTTGGTTGAAGTAAAATATTATTAGAACTAAATCGAGGGATTACCCTTACAGTTGTCCATTCAGTGTACAGTCCAAAGCATGATGCCTGTTATCATACCGGATATATTTTATCCTACATTGACCAATCCTGTCTGATGTTTTGCCTGAACTATTTGCTTCCTTTTTAAATTCGTGAGTAAGATTTCATATTTTTTCATGGAAGAAAAGTCTTAAAGTTAATGCTGTTATTTGTGACTTGGGAATCACCCTTAGTGTTTAAGATCTTCTGTCATGTTGAAGCGCAATAACTACATCTTTCCTTAAAGTTAAGAAAATCAATCTTAATACAAGATCGTCCAAACTTTTGGGAGTTCCAACAGTTATGATATGCTAGAGGCATCTCAATTTTACCTGTTCCGCTTTGATTTTGATTTCTTCTGGCAGTGCTTTGTTTTAATCGATATATTATCTTTTTAGGGGAGGGCCCTTTTCTGGTCTTCGTCTTGATCTCTCTCCCTGAACAAATACAAAAGATAACCTGTTCTGTCTCTTGAAACATTTAAAATGCCTGGAAAATGTAAACCATCTCATTTGAGCATTTTCACAACTCTTTCCCAGTGATGAGATGCTAACTGCTCCATTGAATAGGTAGCCAATAAATAGTGAGTGCTATTTGCTAATATCACACACTTAGTCTATGTCACCTCTGAAAGGATGTTGGAGGAGCGAGTCTTGAAGTTTTAAGACTGGAAGGAGATGTGGTGAGGAAAAGAAAATTTGAGGCCAAAGATGAGATTAGAAATAAGAAAAAGATGTGCTGAGGAATCTACTTAAAGGACCTTTCTTTTCTCTTTTCTTTTCTTTTCTTTCTTTCTTCCTTTCTTTCATTTTGTTTGTTTTTTTTTTTTTTTTTTTTTTTTAAGTTTAGCACATTAAGCATTAATACGGTTTTAAGCTGATTATGAAAAGAATTTTGTGAATCCCTTCTCTTTGCCTTTTTATATATTTAGAGCAATTTATGGCCAACCTTAACCCTTTTCTTTTCCTTTTGGCTGCAGCAGGTAGCAAGGTGTTAATCATTGGCACACACCGGTTGACAACATTCAGGTAAAGTGATCAAATGTCTTGTTCAGGGCCATTTGAATAATCTGAATTCAGCTGCGGGTTCCCCTTCAATGTGGATGTTGAGTTGACGAAGCTGAACGCTCGAGACATTTGCAAACAGCAATTTGTTGGGTTCTTTTTACGGGATTTAATAATTAGGGGATATGTACTTTTAGTGATATAATCTTGTGCCGCTGTTTTTATATTAAAAATAGAAAAGTTCAAATTTTTTGTGCTTTGATATGGTAACTCAAGAAATTTTCCTGTTTATGTTGTGGCCCGCACCTCCACCCCTCACCCCCTTCTTCCTAGATTGGCTTGTCTTAGAATTTGGTGATGCCGCCATTTGCTTACCAAATTGCTTTAACATTTTTTGGTTACAACCATAAGTTTATCATGATATTTGAGGTCAATTTCTTTCCCTTATGAAACTAGAAGGATGGTTTATTTATTAATTTTTTGGGATATGTTAAGCTAGTGCTTTGTGCTGTCCTGTGACCTCTTAAGGTGAACACAAAATGATAATACGATTTGCTATTGTATTGATAAATGTTTTTGATGTGGAGCTGTGTATTAGGGAAACACTTATCTGGGTTAGCCTAGAATGTCTTTCCAAGTATTTAAATATACTCATCTATCAGGCCAACCAGGACCCCACTGACCCCTTTTGTTTGCAGAAGATTCTGAACCTTGGAACTACATATTTGTATTGTAGCCATGGCTGATGAAAGTCAATTATTGTTTGAAGCGTGGTGGCAGGGTTGCTTGGTTTATGAAAACAGGTTCCTGAGGGTAAAAAGACATGGTAGTTAAGCCTGAAATACCCAAAAACCATTTGGTTTAGTAAGCCTGGAATCTCTTTACATATCAGCAAAAACAAAACTGAGCAACTTGAGGCACTGTCTTCTCGGTGAAAATCATTATCTTATTTGGTGTTTGAGAAAGAAGATCTAGGGTTAGGCATTCTTTGTGCCCTCAGACAATGAACCAAAGGTTCCGAGTTCGAGTTTAAGTCTCCCGAGTATTTAGGTACTATTTTAGTGTAGGGTAAAAGGGTGACCTAACGTCACTTGAGTGTTGCTTTGCCTGCAGGTGGGTTAAATGCCCCTTTCAAGGAGCATCATCCCACATTGCCAATAAAATTAAGGTTGTCGAACTGCATAAACCCTTCCAATTACTAACAATTTTGTCTGCAAAGCCCACTGAATTCAGATCTTCAACTACAATGAAGGGTTTTTTTAGGTTGATGTGGGGTTGAAATTGATCCACAGAAGTTCAAAATCAAAGATTTATACCCTGTAAAAATTGATTATTAAAAGCTTCTATCCCAAAAAAGAACAACTGTTACTTTTTCCTGTACAAAAATGGTTGTGTTTATTGTATAAAGAAACCAACATGTGAAGCACCTCCTCTCCAAATAACAGTTGGGAGAACTTCAAAGGAACGCCTTTAAGGTCATTTGTTGATGATTCCAGTCACTGACGGCATCGATTTGCAATCAGTGAGTTCCCATCTTCAATCAAGTTCCAGAACTACCTTACCAGGAATCTGCCGGTTGTCCTTCGCCTCATGAGCCTCCCTCACTTGTGTTATGGGAAATGTTTTCTCCACTGGTATTTTAAGCTTCCCAGCTTCAGATAGCTTGCAGATCTCGTATAAGCCTTCGGAGTCGGCCCTCATGTATGTCCAAGAATACTCTACACCATCCAACCAAAAAAACCAGACCTCAGCTCAGCGAGCCATAATGCTAACATAATTTAACAAATTCATGCAGATCAATGGATACTAATTTGAACCCATCTACAGAGTCATAGATATTAGAGATATCAACACATGGACCGAGATATCTCAGACCATGATTTCACTAGTACTTTTAAGGCATAGATCAATAATTCAGAGCTACAATGAGATCAAGAGGAGAACCTAAAAATAAATAAGTTAAGAAAAACATCATTACATTTCTGTCTTCTAATTGATCCAAAGTACAATAGGATAGTTAAAATCGTTATACCTATTCCATGGGAAAATCGGTATTGCAGTTGTTTCTTCAGTAGCATGGCCGTAGCTGCTGGAAGCCCAACAGCTAGTCCATACCTATCACTCAGGGATGCTGCCTCTCCCTACATCAGAAGGAGATGGAAAGTTCTAATTGCTTATATGGTAGAGTTCGGGATAAAGCATCTTAAAATCCATGTAAGAGACTCTTAACTGCATGCTAAAGTTGCCTACCTGCAAAGTCATATAGTGTCCACCTCGCTTCAAAAGATTAATTCCTACTCTTTCTGTATCCGGAGCACCAATTGTATCCAAAACAGCATTGAAGTTCCCTTTTAATGCTGATTCAATGTCCTGTGAATTGAAAAACATGTAGGCTCAGCAAAGAGAAAATCGTCATTCTTGGTTCTCACCCAAAAGAGTGAAGTGGAATTATTATCAGGGAAAAGCTACCCAAATTAAAACAGTGGGCAATGTGAACAAATAGATGAGATCATCATCACCTCGGAAGTATAGTCAACAGCCTGCTCGGCACCAGCAGCCAATACCCGTGCCAAGCTTTGGCTTCCGCAAGTAGTAGAAACATGGCACCCTGTAGCTACACAGAGCTGAATTGCAGCAAAGCCTACTGCTCCTCCTCCACCCACAACTAGTATCCTTTGTCTGCATAAATGAGATTCATGATACAACTACGAAATAAACATCAAAATTACGAAAGAATTACCATATATTTAAACCTGGATTTCATGTTTTCCATCTGTTCATACAAAATTAATACACAAGCCAATTATTTTGAAGATGAGATGGAGAAACCACATGAAGAATGCAAACACAACAGCAGAAATTCTTGAGGAGGTAAATATGAAATGCTGTTATTACTACTATTTAGATCCTGCAGGTTGCTCTTTTTGTTAATGGTGAATGCTAACTCCAAATAAAAGAAGGAAGATAAAGAAAGAAATCTTCAGATTGATTAGCATAATCACCAAAAATGGAGAAAAAAGAAGTTGCACATGAAAAACCATGTATGATTGATTCAGCAAAGACGGGATGGAAAAAAGCGAAAGGGAGGAAACTGGTAGACATAATGGTTTTATATTGAACATTCAATGCAACAAAGCTTATTCCAACTACTATGGCCTGCTAAACAAAATTATTTTTTGCCATTAATCTCTATCAAAGGCAATATTTTCCTCCTGTCCTTGTTTGCAAAATGCAACTAAATAATTTTCACCATATTCTAAGTTCCAAATAAAACAGTGTATAAACCATCAAAATTCAAGCATGCATACATGAAGAATGGGCAAAAGAGTGATGATCCTAAAGCATTTCACCCGTCAATTCAAAGAACTTTTCTCTCTCCAGTGTAGCATCAGGTGGGAATATTTCTTACAATTACGATGTTCACCATAATTAAAATTGAGATGAAGTTGCATCATGCATATTCACTGTGAATAGAACATATTTAGACATCCCAGTGTAATAGGACTATTCCTATATGTCTTTCACCAAATTGGAATCATGGCCATTGTGTTGCCCATAGAATTTGAATGCAACGAATGGTTATGTGCAAAATGCCAGAAGAGAAATATGATGGAAATAGGACACCCAATCATGTGAATAACATTATCATTAATACAACTTTTATTGGAAAAGCAACCAGAGACTACATTTTTGTTTTTTTATTTTTGATGAATAACCAGAGACTACATTAAGATAGCTTGTCCACAAAAAGTCAATTTTCCTAACAAACAGAAAGTTAAATTTTCAACAATATACACATACCCCTCAGCTATTCTAGCAGTACTCTTTAGAGCACGCCATGCAGTCAGTGCAGCAAAAGGAATCGCACTTGCTTCCTACATTATCAGACACAGTTTTTTTAAATCATGTGAACTAGTAAATATATACATCTCTTTAAGTAACTCGAAGGACATAAAAGGAAAATTATCATCAGGGGAAACTAATGATATTTGTATATTATGAAAACTTTTGTGGGGGAAATGCAAAATTTTCTACAAGCCATAAAGCAATCCACTCATAGGCTGACTATGATAAACTGAACTAAGAAACAATTTACCACAAAAAAGAGGGAGGGCGGGGGACAGTTCTACAAGTCACAATACACTCCAAGAAACATGTACATACCACATGAGAAATTGATACTGGCTTCGAAGTAAGTTCATCTTCTGAAAGAATTGCATAGTCAGCATAAGTACCCCTCACAGCAGTGGGATGCAGTGCACCAAAGACCTCCTGTCCAACAGATAATGACCTGACTGAAGCTCCAGTGGCTGCAACTTCACCACTAATATCACGACCCAATATGAGTGGCAAAAGTGGTTCAAATATGGAACGACCATAGCCTGATCGCATCTGAAATACCAAAATGTGGATGCTCAATAAAACTATGATTCTAATGCATAGGGCAAGAGTGCATGAATGAAGGGTTTAAGCAAATGGTTTCTCCTCCATTCTAATGCAGAAGTTTCCATTTGTCTTAATATAATTGTTTCTCCTCCACATGCAATTCAAATTAGCTCACATCTCAGATCATATTTACCCTCTAATCCAAGATCAAGAAATAAGTCCCAGAATTCAAAATTTCGTCAAATAATCCCAATTCAGAACAAACATATGGTAACACATGGAAATACTCTGTTTGGTTGCTGGGAAAATGTAGTAGAAGGAGAAATTAAAAGTTTGAATCCTAAATGTTTAATTATCTTCAACTGGAGCAAAGAAAAGAAAACTAACCCACTATTTACTTGCTGCCATCTGAGCCAAAACTTTGCGCATCAACCCACCATTTAATTGCCATTTCATTTTCCCACATTTTCTCAACAACCAAACGCACCAAAAAGAAAAGAAAAGAAAAGAAAAGAATAAAAAACACCCAACGGAGAACATTACAACTCACTCTAGTATCAAGCGGATTAATGGATACGGCGCGAGTTCTAACGAGAACCTCAGTGGGCTTGAGATCCGGAACAGGGGCATCGTGTCGAAGCTCCAGCACGTGCGGTCCGCCGAAACGGGGCAAGACAACAGCTCTGCAAGTGGTGACGATGAATCTGCATCGAAACGACGCCGTACCTGGGATTTGGAAAGTGCGGAGCTTCGAAAACCTCATGGTTGCGGCAGTCAGATGAATCAAGAAGCAAAGAAGATACTAGGAGTGTCTGTATTTTGTGCCTCCATGGGTGACTTTAGTTTTATAGGAGAGGAAGTGATGACGTGGACATACCTATATCCGCACAGGATTTGGAATTTTGGACCAATTTATTTATTTATTTTATTTATTTTTATTTTAAGCAAACATTTAAATCTTAATTTTAAATTTTGAAACATATTTCTCAAAGGGAATTTTTTTTTAAATGTCTTAAAAAGGAAATATAAAATATAATTCATGAAATTTTATATTTTTGATAAAAATAAAAGTATATTTTATTTTGAATAGGATTGGACTAACTTAACCAAGCTGTCAAGTTTTCCCAATAATCCAATTAGGAATAATTTTGATCAAAATATTTTTAATGGTAAAGCTTTTCAAAATTTTTTTTTTTTGGAAGAATTGTTACAAAATCACTTCAAATGATTATTAAAATATTTTAAAATTTGTTAAATACTTAATTTTACAAGAAAACGCTTTCAAATGAATATTAAAAATTATATTTGACAATATTTTCACTTAAAAATAAATTTGATAGTGATTTTAAGAAGTATTTATAATCTTTTTAATATTTAAAAAAATTAGAAACGCTTCCTAAAATTATTATCAAACGAATTTAAAATATTTTAATAAAAATGTTTTTAAAAGAATTAACAATCCAGCTTTTTTTAATAAAATACTTTAAATAATTTTTTAACACTTAAAATTTGTTTGGTAGTGATTCTAGGAAAAACTTTTAATATTTCTAATATTTTAAAAAATTATCATTCAAGTGTTAAAAATATTAAAAGTGTTTTCTAAAATCACTTTTAAACGTATTCTAAAAATGTGTTTGATAATAATTTTAAGAAATGTTTCTAATATTTCTAATACTTAAAAAATAAAGTAATTTTCATATTTGTAATAGTGTTTCTTAAAATTTGTTAAAGCACCTAACTTTTTTCTAAAATGTTTTTTAAGTTAAAAACGCTTCTTAGAATTATTGCTGATCAGGCCCTAAGAAATGCTTCTCACTCTCTGCAAATAACTCAAACAGGATCCAAAGCCTAGAGACCAGCTTTTAGATCTTAAATCCAATGTATTTCAATTTTAGAACAAATTCTGATATAAACCCTAGTTCCAAGCCTCCCAGACAATGACCAACACAAACCAACTTGAGCTTTGAGCTTGAAGCTTTAGCACAAAAATCGGCTTCTTTAATTGTTTTTTTCCCACTAAACTCATTTTTTTTGTAATGTAGCTAGTGCTGTTTCTTCACTGCTGCCATCAGGGGGAGCATGATGCTCTGTTTGGCTGCCAAGAAAGTTGCTAAAAGGAAGTGAAGACTTGGAATCTGAGAACAAGAGATCAAAGCAGCAATTGTATAGCTCAAAATCATCAATTTCTATTGAATTCTCAGCAACCAAACAAAAAGATGCGAAGACTTGAATACCCAATGTCAAATGCCAATGCCATCGTATTCAAGATACACCGATCATCTCAACAAGGGAACATTCAACTGAGGTTCAGATTAAAGAGAAGGATGCTAAAGAGGAGAAGTCTACAGTTAACCTTGCACTGCTTTCTCACCGGGGTTTCCAGCAATGGCATTTGCAGAACTGATGCCTGTCACTACAGCATTTTCTAAGAGAATGCCAGGGTTTCCCCCATTACCAGTGCTGCTGATTTCCAGAGGTTTTGGTTCTGGAGCTGTAGTTCCAGCAGGCATAGGAGTATCAGCAGAAGGAGGCTTCACAACTGATCCAGCACCCGCAATGTCCACTGCCACATGGAGCTTCTGCATCATTTCAGGTGGCGTAGGAAAGATCCTCGATATGCTGCCTCCATAAGAAGGTTCAGGTTTCTGCTGGTCTACAGACCCGGACTCATTTGAAGCATGAAGTTGCTGCAACCTGTAATCAGTCTCAGGCCGGCGACAAACTTTCCTCAGTGGCACAATTTCCTGAGAGAAAAAATATATATTCAAGAACAAAATACATTGTTAAACATGATAAAACACTTACAAAACCCAAATTCAATTGAATGTGGCATGCCAAAATACATATCAATGCACATTTTACCGTAGTGGGTAGAAATTGTTTTGCACCTAAAACCATGCTAAATGAAAAAATAAGAACTTTTCTTTAGGGAGGCATCTCAGAAATATGTGTAACCCTAACCACCTGCAAGACATGTTCGTGTTCAGTTTTATGTCCAAAATGATTTCATGGATGAAAATCCATTTCAACCTACCGCCTCTGACAAGAATGCATATTCTTAAACTGGTGCATGAAAAATTATGCAGATAAGATGAACATCCATGAAGGTTTCATTTATTACAATAGAAGCAAGGAATACAACAGTAAAAATGACATAAATTGGCAGTGTAATTTCGAGTTTCAAGAAATATATCACATTCTGAAGAAAAACAATTAACAAAATTGGCATCCTACAACAGGCACTCTAACCACAACCTCTTGCAGGGTTTCAAATTTTCCTATAACCAACAACCACCTCATACTCATACGGGGATGACATCAGTGAGATATGTGACCACCCAACTAATGAAGTTAAAGGTAACCATAGTCACCCGCCATGGCCATAAAGCATATCAGATCTATTGAATGGACCAAGAACCGTAACCAGTGAAAGGAAGAAGAAAGAATTTTAAAAATCCATGCTAGGACAACATCAAGGGGGTAATACCTCAGATTGATCATGATCATAGCGCACCAGAAACCTACAACGACAACCTCTCACATCATGCCTCCTCCTTTGGGCATCAAGGACATGGGCATCATAGTAAAGAGCCTGTTCTTTACCTTCCTGTAATTTTATTCAGCTGGTTAAAAATAATTCCCAAGAAGATCTGAACAAAAAAAAAATGACCTTCTTGTGGCACTAGCAAAGAAATTCCCACCTGAAAACAGAGTATGAGATCTCCAGGGATAACTACGACACATTCTGATGATTCACATGGGAGAGAGCGTTGTCTAACGTTCCGCTTAACATTAACCCATTCATCTTCTTCTGGTCCAAAACCAGCAAACCGAACCAGGACATCCTAAAATGAGCAGGCAGATTTAAACATTAACATGAAGGCATCACATCAACCGAAGGCTAGTAAAGGAAATGTAATCCAAACAAAATAGGCTAATCTGTAAAGGAAAAGGAGATGAGATTTCAATGACATATTTCAAGGAAAAGATATGATATGCATGTTGGGGAAAAATCAGCTATTGTCCACATTTGAAGGGATTCACAAAGGTGATTGGAAAAAGATCCAACAGTATCTTAACTAGTAAGTTGTCAATTAATGTACAGCTATAGCCACCTTATGAGGTTTTTAAAAGACAAAAGGAATTAATTCATAATAATAATAGAGGAAACAAACCTATAAAACATAGGTAGAAGGGTCCAAAAATGATTCTTTTTAACAAATTGTATAATCTACACATGGGGAAACAAGTTTGAGAATTACCGGATCACCGGTATCAAGATATCTGTGAGATAGAAAGGCTGCAACGTCATACCTGAGAAAGCAAGACAAAACAATCAGGTTTGTTGCCTAAGGTTATCATTAGTCAAACTAAGAAATGTGGGCAAATATCAAACAGCTAACAGCCAAATTTCCTAAACCTAAACGAGCAAGAACTGGTAAATACTGACCATGCACCATCCCTTGCAGATTTAGCTTCAAACTCCATCTGGGAAGAATCTGAAGGAGCACTCTTTCCTGCATTTGGAACTGGCACTAAAATCAAATCAGTACAAATTTGAAGGATGATGGCAAGAACAAGTGGACATTTAAAATAAGCCTCGTCTAAAAACTGTTTCAGGCTTTGCATCAAAACTATTTTTGGTATGTTTTATTTCTAATTATCTTTTTTTTTTTCACCTCTCTACTCAGACAAAGCAACCACCCACAGCTTAATCCTCCCAAAATGTAATCAAACAAATTCACCACTTTATACTCATCAAATAAACCATTTCTAATAAAAAAAAATGCAGAAACTGATTCATTGTTTCTATGTCCAGGTAGTTTAAAACTTATTCTAGTGATCAATTTGACTTTTACTGGACCATGACACAAACAAAAATCAAGCCCCATGATTCTCCAAGAGGATATTGTTGAAGGTTAGGCAGGTTTGTGGGGGTTCAAGTCCCAATGAGAACAAAAATTTACCTATTTAAAATAAATAAATAAATAAAAGAAGAGTGGAATCCAACTCCAGAAGGGATCTTCGAGTAAGCAAGAACATAGTGGTTCGAAGTTGAGAACCTTTTCCAAACATGTGGGAGAAGAATTGACCATTGAGGGGAAGATTTTAGTACTCTCACAAGCTTTACAATAGACCAGACTTCGAGTTTCTGCAATCTATATGTGGATATGTGGAGAGGGATTCTGCAGTTCTGATGTTGGAGTTTAAGAAGGAAAGAGGTATGTGGAAGTTTGACGTGGGCTACACCAATCATATATATCACTAGTGACTTTGCATGCTCTTCCTGGACACCCTGTTTAGCAAATCAGGTTGCAGATCAATTAGCCAGGCGAGAAGCAACGCAGTTGGTGTATTTTGCAGGGAATTCATTACCCTCTAGAGTTGTTTACTGGCATCCTTAAACTGTATAGCTTGTTTTTGTTTAGCATCCATGCAGTGTATTATCACTTTTCTGTTTTTGGTTAGATCTTGTAGCTTTGGAAGGATTTTTACTTCTTGAGTTCAGAGAAAGAGGGAGATGTATAGCTTGTTTGTTTAGCATTCAAGCAGTTTACTATCACTTTTTTCATTTTCTATTGGATCTTGTAATTTTAGAAAGATTTTTACTTTTGACTTTCTTTATACTTTACACACCAGGATGGCATCTGAGTACTTATCACCCTGGCCCTTCACTTCTAATTCTTTGATGAAACACAAATTACTAGTAATGTACATTTTTTCTTGATAAGGAGGACTACTAGCAATGTAAATGGACTAATAATTACCACAAACATATTCATGGAACCAACATCAAGAAAATCTATATATGGATTGCTTTTTAATCCGCTTCAACACTACCAGTGACCATTGATACAACATTTACCACCCCATGTCACAAGAGAACCACCCAAAAAAGAGCAATATCCAACTCAGAAAGAAGAAAAATAAGGCCATCCTTGGAGCACTGTTCAAACAGCATAATTGGACATTGCTTTGTAGTTGGCCGATGAATCTTGCAGCCAGTCAATGGCCTCAAAAAAAAAAAAAAAAAAAAAAAAAAAAGGAAAAACCAACTGATCTTGAGAAGCACAGTTGTACCAAGCAAACACCTCAAAGTTCAGGCCACCACTTAATAATTTGTAGACAAAGTGATAATATTTTACTATAGATTCATTTTTATGCAAATATCTAGAAGAAATCTATCTCAGAGGAAGTTCCTGAAATAAGGGAATTATGGAGGATAATAAGGACTATTATTCGTTTCCACAAAGAGATGTAGGGATGATAAGGAGGCTTTATAACTATGGTGCTCAGTTCAGCAGTGAAGCCAGTATGATAATAAATTTTAATTTCTTATACCAGAAATACCCAAAGGAAAAGAGAAAGAAAAGGCAGAAACCAGAGACACAACAGCAAAAAGAAAATGAAAAAGAGAAAGCAAAAAAAAAAGCAAACAGAAGTCCACACCATCCTGACCTATCATTGAGGTCCAAAAAAGCCAAACCGCTCTCTGGATGAGTTGGCGTATCAAACAACAAAGATCAGAGGGCAGATTATGGAAAATACTCTTTTTTGCAAAAAAAAAAAAAAGAACCCCCCGAGAGAACATTGATAACAAAGAAGTTTCACAATCTAACAATTGAAGTACGTGGAAGAGTAACTCAATAATTAGTTACCAATTCTGGTGAAGCTGATAAACTATTATATGGAAGAGTATCTCTTATTGCAGTATATGGAAGACCATCTAAAGGATAAAATCGTCAAAAATATATGATGCCCTACATATTCACCATAGCTGGAAATGATGCTTGGAGATAGAGCACTTCAGTGATGGAACGGTCTGAAGATGGTAGTGATGAAGAAGAAGATAGTGAGAATGTGGTTAGTTCCAGCAGCAGGGGATGTGGTAGTGAACATGGAAGAGCCTTTGGTTTGTCTCGTATCATTTTCTTCCCAAATGGTGGATTTTTCTCTCAAGAATTCCTTCACCACTTTCTTAGGGATATTTAGGGCAAAAAATTGTATGGATGCCCATTTTTATGATTACTTGCATTTCATGACTAATACAATGACATACACAGAATTGCTGCCTGTTTTTACAAATTTCCCAAGCACAAACATCTTACATTGTAGATCAATCTCTTTTTTCATGGATTGCATGGAAAAGGCTGCACAAGAGCTTGCAAAGAAAGAAACAGAAAAGAATTAGAGAGAGGAGGAAGCTACAAGAAAATAATGATACTTTGTACATTTTGACATTCATTGGGCAAAATAAAGAACTGTATGAGAGACTGACAAACATATCTATATCCATATAAACCGCTGAATATTAACCCCAAAATACTCAATTTTATGAGACTCAAATAATTCCTAAGCCACCAAATTGACAAAATTAGCTAACTCAAGCATAGACAGTTTTGTCATTTTAAAGGACATTGAGTCAGTCAGCTACCATATGATAATCGAATACCCAAATAGAGGTATCAATTGAGCCTACAAGGCTAGATATAAAGCAGTACAAGATGAAACATATATGACTAAATGAGAATGCACAAATACAGGGAGGGTAGAAGGAAGTTCTGAAAATTTGAACATATAGCATACTGAATTTACCTGGTGCAAATGGTGCAGGTTGTGCAGGTTGTGCTGGTTGTGCTGGTTGTGCTGGTTGTGCAGGTTGTGCAGGTTGTGTAGGTTGTGTAGGTTGTATAGGCTGTAGAGGTTGTACAGGCGGAACAGGTTGTGCAGGTAGAGGACCTTGAGGCACATTTTTCACTTGAGTCAAGTCATCCTTAGGCAGAGACGACACACTTAACTTCCCAGGAGCTTTAGTAGATTTTGCCCTAATAGCATAGCGTCTATTTTGGAACCAATTCCACACCTGCAACAAATAATCAAATGAGAAAAATAGGGAGAAAATTTAAATCACTCATAATAATGCAGTAAAACAGAAAGCACCATACTTGCTTCACTTGAACAACAATTCTCCCTGCTCGATCCGTTGAAGCACTAAAACACAAGACAACCATATCAATGTTATAACTTAATGCCATTTTTTTTCTAGTGTTTATTAACTGCAGGCACATTTCATTACAAACCTGAATTTCTCTGAAAGAGCGACAAGAATTTCACGTGCCGGCATGGAATTATTGTGCTCTTGCAAAATATTTTCCATCTCCGCAACCTTAAGAAACAATTAAATAATGCATTACACATGAGAAATCATGATGTAGTCAATGTAACTAGCTAATAACTTTACTTCTATTGCATCATGCCAGAAAATCACAGCAAGCAACTGATTAAGATATTCATAAAAATGAAATTCAATAACATAATGGAGATAATCTATATAATATGAGTCGCTATCTCTCTTTTTATCAGACATCTTCTTCTGTACATATCCAAGCAAATGCAGTGCTCCAACAGATGTAACTCTCGAACGTCTAACAGCTAAGATTGTTCAATAGTGTCATATGATCAAAGGAAGAGAGGGAGAGAGAGGGAGGAGACAATTGTTTGCCATTGCAATCGGGGACTGTAATAAGCCAAAGACATAATCCCTTGATTGGATAACCTTGTATAACTCACACATACACACAACAATACATACAAACATATATATATATATATGAATACATAAAATTGGACGTTCAGAGCAAAGGGCTGAATGTCTAAATAAATCCCCACACTTGTTTTATCATGCACCAAATCCTTCTGCACTAGGAATACTCAACACAGGCAGACACGCACACACACAAACACAGAAGATTGTTTGATACTCTTCTGATCAAGGGAAAAAGAGATTGTTTTATACTGCAATTTGGAGCTATAACTGATAAACTGATCCATTGATTGAATAATCCATGAATAACACAGTATACACACAAGCACCCATGCACACACAACACAAAACACACACACACCTTTAAACATACATTTAGCATTCAGAGGAGAAAGCTGCTCCCAAAATTGTTTCATTATGTAAGGAATCCTTTTCCACTAGGAATTCTCAACACGCACACTTTTCTTATGTATCAAATCCTTAGGAATACTCGCATGCACACACACTCTTGCCAACATCCAATTGGCCATTAAAGGAGGGAACAGAAAATTAGATATACACACCTATCTGCACACATTTAGCATTCAGAGGAGAGCTCAAAAGTTCTAGAGAAACTGTATTATGTATGAAATCCTTCATCACTAGGAACATCAATACACACACACACACAGATCTGCCCACATTGATTTGGCATTTAAAGGAGGGGAAAGCAAATATATAAACATCTAAACCTTTTCTATTATCCATGCACTAGGAAGAATTATAAACGTAGAAATCCAAGTGGCATGCAATTGAACTCCAGCCAGCTCATATTGGCATGGAGGTTCAAGTCCAATGATCTTATAACCAAACTAAATATGTAATCTTAAAAGGCAACAGCTGGCAGTATATGCATCAATCCAGAAAAAGAAACAAAATTAAATGGACTCAGAGAAGAAAATTTCTGAACATCATTAGGGAACTCAGAACATAAAATAAAATAAATCAAATACAGACCCCAACAGTAACTCAACTATTAGATCAAATTGAGGCCAGCTTCTCAGTTTCCTGAATATGTGAGGGATAAACGAAATGAGAATTTTTGGACCCCAGATAACAAAAAACTCTCACTGAACAGAATTTAACACAACCGTTTGGTCCAATTGCAGTGAGTTTCTCAATTACTTAAAAAATGAAAAATAAATAAAAAAATCCAAAACAACATAACGTATAATTCAGAATTTCATTTTATTTCATTTCCTTAGTTTTCCCACCAAGCAAACAGAAGGCAGAGAGAAAAAAGTAAGTGAGAATAAATGGAAACAGACATGAAAATGTTTCCCACAACAACCCCTCGAGAAAATCGAACTACAGAAACCCCAAGTCAGAATGGCCCCAGAATATTAAAAATAAAATAAAAACAAAGAAGTACACTCTAAGCCAGAAAATCAAACACAAGATTATTCATAAAAAAGTCGACCCAGTAAAATTTCCATCTCTAAATGCGAAACTCAATGTGATAAAATCCAGAAAAAATCACCCGCATATGTATAAACCCATATCAGATAAACCCAGAATCAAAACCATCCCAGAATCAAAAAGGAGAAACACTAAAACCCAGAAAATCAAGCACAACATAATTCATAAACAAAGCAACCCATTTGAAATCTTCACCTCCAAACTCGAAATCCGATGTGAACGGCATACAAAAATTCATATAAACGCACACATACGAACCAAAACCCATATGGAGATAGATTACCTCATTGGGTGTGAAGCGAAAGGCGGGGCCTCCATTACTGGGCGGTCTTCCCATGCTATCTCCTTCTCAGCCTCTCCTGAAACTGACGACGAGAAAAACCTGAATATATGTAGAGAAAGAAGTGGGATAGAAATGTCAGGTTAGATTCTCAACGTATTTTCTTCGTATTCGGTCCCGGCTATGATTTTAGACAATATCCAAGAATCAATACAAATGAAACCATGTAAGAGAATCGATGAAGGGTTGCCGTTTGAATTCAAAGAAATTGTGGGCGACCCTTAATATTTTACTTTAGAAAACAGCAAATTAATCAGATTTTCTCTCCCTCGCTCTCTCCTTTTCCTGGGTTTTACCTCGGAGTTCGGATTACGATTATTAATTTGAGAAATTCCAAATAAATTTTTAAGCTTGATCCAATCTAAATTATCTCAAGACATTGAATTTTGATCCAAGTACGATATTATTTAGAGCGCCCGCCAGCCCGGGAAGGTGAAAACCTAAAAAGGCTTTTATTTTTTATTTATGATATTAATTTCTTTATATAAATTTGGTATTTATGAAAGTTTTAAAATCTAATTTTTTAAAATATATATATATATATTTCTTTTTATATAATACAAAATTTTTCTTTAATTATTTTGTTGTGAATGAGAATGAGATTTCTCATTTGAATTGTCCTTTTAGTATGATAATAAGAATTAAAAAAAGGGTTATTTGATTAAAAGCCTCTCAAAATCCAATTTTTTAAATTTAACCTTGTACCCTTTTTTGGCATTATTTTCTTACAAAAATAACCTTTTTTTTTTAAAACCTATATGTAAATACTTAAAATAAAAAAGGGTATTTATATAAAAAATGGGTTACTTTTTTTAAAAAACATGAGAAGGATTAGATTTTCGATTTAGGAATTATTTCATCCCTTTTAACCAAATATTTTTTAAAAACCTTATTTAAAAAAAAAATTATTTATATTCTCACATATGAAACACTACCCCCAATGCAAATGGAAATAAATCTTTCCTTCAAAACCTAATTTATTAACATTTGATCTCAAATTATCAACATTTGATGTCAAATTATCATTTTTGGTGCACTAGTATGGGCACTGTTTGTTTAGAAATATTTTGTTACCAAACCATAAAAACAGAACATAAGAGAGAGAGAGAGATAGGGATATTCTTTTTTCAAGGTAAAATAAAAAAGAAAGAAAGAAAGAAAGAAATGAGAGAATGAGAGAGAACACTATATATGTAAAATGGTTGCATTTGCCATTTAGAAGGGAAAAATCATGTGAATGAAAAAGGTAACCTTGAAGAGCAAATGTTTTCATCCCATGTCCATTTTGCAGATATCTGAATTGAATTCTCCCAAAATATAATCCAAATTACACAACATTTTACTATATATTTGATCCAACATTCAGGTGACTAGATCCTACTAGGCATAAATAGGAAACTATAAACTATTTTCCACCCAATTAGGCCTAATCAGAAGCCAAATCCTAAGCTGTTTTAGTTCTTCCCAACATCTCTGACCTAAAAAGGCTAAAAAGATGGAAAATTAATACAGACCTACATTAATTTAAAGGAAATGAAGAAAGATTATGTTTATTCAAACAACAACATAAGCATCACCGAGTTTTATCAACCATCATACCAAGAGCAGATCCTCAGAACACCCCAGACTAAGCTATAAACTACTGATTGCCTATGTCGATGTACAGAGCGGAGATCCTTCCACCTACATCTAATCTTCATCTTTAGCAGCATCTTCATCAAGGGTGTTCACCCTTTCGCATTCATCTATCCATTCAGAATATCTGCAAAGATAGGATTTTTAGTTGGATAAGGGACTCAGCTAGAGAAAAATATATTATGTATGAATTGGATTTTATATGGGTTTTTGACTTACACGTCGATGGGTTCAGATAAAGCTGCAAACACAAAGAGAAACAGAAAGATCAGTGTCTCTCATATGTAAACTCAAAACAATCATCAAAACATTAGCAAGTAAAAAATTACACCAAACAAAATCAATTCCCTTCAGAATTTCTCATTAAGGTTACAGTTTTCTGTAAGAAGGATTCTGTATCCAGAGGTTTTGGCACATAATTTGGCATACAAGTATTTCACTTCCTTCATGGGTGTGTGTGGAAAGAGAAAGAGAAAGAGCAACTCTTGGAATAGCAGAAACTACTTAAAATAATTTCTTAGAACAAATGCAATAATCAACTTCAAGAAATTTCAAACTTAAAAAAAAAAAAAGAAAAACCTAAATGTATAATCTTCATGCTCAATTTATAATGATTGCCTTAAAAAGTTCTACTTTCTGAAACAGAAATCTTCCATTTCGTTATGACATTTCGATCCAGACAACAGATCATTTCGGTACTAGCATTTTGTGGTAGAGCAAGGTTATCAGGATTCAGGACTCAACCATTATCTTGCTAAAAGCTTTATCCAGTAATCAACAAAATTATGGTACGCATTTCAAGAATTTCAATTTATAACCTACTTCAGTTTGGGCTGGAGCCCCATTATTAAATAGGCCATCCCAAACCGTAAAACCAACTAAGGGCGGAAAGTATTTTATAGTTGGTTTTCCATTTTAAGATGGAAGTTTCTACATCAATGAACTGGAGCTCAGAAGTAATATCCTTCTTTTGTTTAGGGGATAATTGGATAAAAGATAAAGGAGGTATATGCCAATTTACCACTTCTCCTAAACTTCTTTCAACACATGCTTCAATAATAATGGAGCAATATGTCAATCATGAGATATAGAACAATATTTTGAACAATGTATAAAGTAAATATTGCCATTGCATTTTATTTCTTTGCAGATATGATGGGAATGGGATATCGTTCCTGTATGTTCCCCGCTTGTGGATACATGGAATAGATATCGGCTAGGAACTGAAACATACCATTGATGGTTGTGCTAAAGCTTTCTTGGCAAATTCTGCACACAGCCTCACCAATCAAGTTCTTCATGTCACTGAAACCAGATATCTTGAGAGTTAGTGCCAAAAGAATAATAAAATGGAGTGGCAATTATGCACAAACCCAACTTAAAAGACCAAATTGCAACAGCCCATTGGATTGACATATCATATATGATGCCGGAAACACAATAATGGAGATGAAACAGTGTGGGAAAACTGGAGGTAAGGTGGTTCATCACCCTCCAGTGGCATGAATCCCACACTCATGACTGCTGTAGAGATGAATCATTTTATAGTATAGATTCTACTATTTTGTCCTCAATAAATTTAATAATGTCAGTGGGGTTTCGAGGAGAAGGAAAGTCCAACTAAAATAGACACAAAAGAGAAAGAAATAATGACTTGGATGATATTACTTGTTTACCCTTAATAAATCTATCTATCTTGTAGGAACATGCCAAATGATAGTAATACCAAGAAGTCAAGACCAAGGAGTGGTGCGAAAGAGACATCAAGCACACACAAATGGGGTATTGGCCCAAGTAATGGTAATGATACAAGGCACAAATAAAACTCAATGAGACTTACATTCTACATTCAACACTGGTTCCATGATTGCAGAAGGGACAGCTGAAAACAGTGTCGAGCTTGTCCATACGCTTCTTAGGAGGGGGCTTAGCCCTGGACTTCCGTTTCCCCATTTTTTTCCTTCAGCAATAATATCCCAACCTGCTAATTCATTTTGAAACCAAAAGCAAGTAAAAAAGGCAGTTCATTTTAAAAACCCATTCTATATCAAGGACAAACAAATGAAGCTACTAAGCAAAACACAACAATAACAACAATAAAACCCGATAAATAAGAGACTATATATTGTAATTTTTAAATAAGAGACTATGCAGTGTAATTTTTTTTTTTCCCCTGCCTCAAATATTAAAGCCATCCTAAGAAATAAAAAGACTGTTTTTAATGGGAATAAAATGTGATTTGATAGGCTTATTTCATATCAAAGCAATGCAAGTACTTCTCCCTCTGATTATAAGGTTCTACACTCAAACAATTTTGTAAAAATAATCAAGCCAAATGATTTTGAGATTATTCTTCTCACCTATACGATACAAATTCAACGGTAAAAACCGAATCAACAATCGAATAACAAACAAACAGTCCACCTAGTTAGCAAGTTGAGAAAAATGTACAACTAGGGCAGATTACAACATACTGAATGCACCAAACAATAGCAACCCTGGATCACTCTCACAACAATAACTTCAATAAGGGAAACAACATGAAAGAGCTTAAACAACCCGCAAGAAGATCAATAAATTCATGTACTTTTGAATCAAAAGAAACAATAAAACCACAAGAATCAAACCCTAAAGCCAAAACCAAAACTCACGTTTGCCCCCAGTTAGAAACCCAAAAAAAAAAAAAACTCAACAGATAACCAAACGCTAACCCTAACCCTGAAATCCAGAATTCGACTAAACTGAACCCCAGAAACCATATCAGCAAACTACCCAAACTTAAATTCCTTTTTCTTTTTATTACAAAAAAACCATGATCAAACCAATCAAACCCAGTTCAAAATATCATAAACAGCAAGAAAATAAACAATGATCACATTGAAACCATCAACAAATTAGAAACTAAAAACAAACTGCAAGAAACCTTAGTTGAAACAGAGAGTTATGTTGATATATCTATTATATCTAAGTCAGAAAACTAACATCCAATTCCGCTAAAAATTGGTAGAAGGGTATGAAGAGATTGAAATTAGGATTGTAGAATGGAACCAACCTGAGAAAATGGCGTGTGTTTTCTTCTCTCTTCTGTGTGTTTTGTGTGGCTACACATAGGCGGCAGAATTTGGAGTTGATTAAATCGGTCATACCGTCATATTTTTAATGTAATAATAATACTAATAATAATAATAATAATTAATTAATGTAGTAATAAAAAAATTTTAAAAATAATTAATTTTTAGTCCGAGAATCTATCTTTTTTAAATAAAAAAAAATTAAATGATTATAATATTTATATATTTTAAAATAATAAATTTTTTTAATAGCTTCATTTTTTTTAAATAATTTTTTGAGACTAATAATTTTTAAAATAAATTTTAAAATGTTTTTTTTTATTTTGTATAGGAGTTATTTTTTGGATTTAAAAATATTTATGGTATCCTAAAATTAGAGTTTCCTTTTTAAATTTTTTATTGTATCATAAACTTCTATGCATTACAATTGAAAAAATTACTTGAGATATTTTCTTACCTTAATTTACTTTTCTCTAATTTTTTATTTCTTATTTTCTTAAGTTAC
This sequence comes from Vitis rotundifolia, assembly GCA_030254885.1. Taxonomy (NCBI): domain Eukaryota; kingdom Viridiplantae; phylum Streptophyta; class Magnoliopsida; order Vitales; family Vitaceae; genus Vitis; species Vitis rotundifolia. The sequence continues at coordinate 1,817,295 of CM058169.1, read as the reverse complement.
TCTAGGGTTTTAGAGCAATGAATAGGAAATTTTATCTCATGATTTAAGATAATTTGTTCAATATCTTTTTAAAGATATATTTTCTATTTTTATATTATTCATTTTATAAAAATAATATTAAAAATTAAAATTTTAGTTAAAAAGAAAAGAATTAAAAAATAAATATAATTTTTTATTTAGAAAATGTTTTTATATGTTTAAAAAATGATATGATATTTTTTTATTTATAAATTTTAAATATTTTAATTATAAATATTACTAACAAAGTATAAAATTATAAAATGATTTTTAAATAATACTTATAATTTTTTAGTAATGATGATTGATGATACCTTTTCGATCAGTGAGATTAGATTAGGTGCGCTCATGTGTCACCCTTGGCTGATAATATCAAAAGGTGCCATTACCCAAATAGAAAACATATTGGGAAGACTTCCTTGATAACCCATTACCATAAATGTTACTATCAGAAGATCCGGTGTTTTAAGATTTGGAGCAAGTCTTTCACAACATCAAACCCAGTAAAGAAACCTGTCACTTATAAGTTATAACATACACATAAACCCTAAAAGCTCAATGTGGATAAAACACTTCAATCCAGGCAAAGGGCAGCTTGAAACCGATGATCAATGAAGAGTTTCACAGTTTTACCAGAAGGTGGCCACAAAATGCTTCACACCCATGATATGATGAAACAATGATTTCCCCTTGTGTATCAGACTAAAATATGTTTTTGGTGATAACCTCATGTTTAGGATAGATAATTGCAGCAGTCCGCAGTCGCGTGAAGTTCAGCTGAGAATAATAGTTGTGGATGCTGCTTCTGCTGCTTTCTTTCTTTGGATTAATGGAAACTCATGGGCGATCTCCAAATAACATTCATGGAACTTGCAGATGAAGAGTCCAAGTTAAGAAGCTCTTGCAGCATGGTTAACATCTGAAGCATCTCTCCTCTTTGGTTTCTTTTTCTGCTTCCGTTTCTTCTGCTTTTGCCTCAGCCTAATCTGATCTTTGATATTCTTCTCCCATTGTTTTCTGTTTCTCTGATAAAGCAGCATTGCAGCGCGGGCATCTTCTACCTGAAACCAGAACTATCAGTGAGACATGGCCACTGAAGTAGTTTTCCCGTCACGTCAACTATGATCTCAGCTGAGAATGATAGAAGTATATGTATACATATTTGATAGGCAAAGAAAGTTCAGAAAGGGACCCTCAAAACAGGAAGCACAGCCCAAGTACATTGGAAAATGAATAAAAGTATATCCATTAAATATGTAGGCTGGCATCATAATGTTTAGAGCAAGGTAGTTAAAAAATGACGAGGGTCATGAAATATAAGAATGAAAACAAAGCCAAACCTCCAAGACCTTTGCATTTTTCTTTTTTTTGATAGGTACCTCGAAGACCTTTGCTTTAATGAAGGTAAATTAGACTAGTTAATAAGTTCTTAGAACTACTTTAGTAATTAAATGGTCTGATTTTACATTGCATGCAACATGCAACAAATGATAATAAAGATGATACAAGTCATGAATTGCAATAATATATGTATGTATGTAAATATGTGTGTGTGTGTGTGTGTGTGTGTATATATATATAAAATAAATTGTGCATGTAACACTCAGGCTGCTGTTTTGGAGGGTGGTCTATGATGTTCAGACTGTCAGCCAAAACTCAATTTCGCACCTCAACGGTTAGATCAGGTCCAGTCCAAGCATCAAAAGTACAGGCTGAACTGGCCAAATTTTGGGTGGCAAGGCTATATTTTGTAGTATGCCAACTAAATGTTCATCCTTATTCTATAAACATACGACTACACAAGTAAAATGAGATATTATCTTGCAAATGAACAGCACAAAGATGAAGAAAATAATCACCACAATAAGTTAAAAGAACTTACAGGGCAGTGCTCTCCATTCTGGATCTTAACACCAAGAAACTCAGCTGCAAGATGTCGAAGGGCCACCCTCCTGCGTTCTTCCCTAATTCATCAAGGACATGCTTTAAAAGGATATACCACAGGAAATGCAGAACATAACTGACAGTGCAAGTATTGATCGTGGAATAGTTAAAGGGGTAGTACTTTAAAAAGAGTTCACACTCAGATGTATCTCGCATGTCCACCTTTGGATGACTTAATAGCAGAGCCTGTCCCAAGAAAAAGAATTTCAATGTAAACAAAATACCTCAGGCACCCAAATCTAAATACCAGATATACCAACCTTAAGATCATTACGTAACGCATGACCAACAAGAAGTCTTCCTTTAATCAACTCTGCCACTTGCCTCTGAACAGTCTGGAAATCCTTAGCTGCAGCAAAAACATCAAAAGTTTGACTGAGCCTTTCTACAAATACAGTGTAGTTAAAAATTGATATGTTACAGCAGAAAACTCCTACTATGTAATATTTTCAGCCAAAAAAGAAAATAAAACAAAACAGCCACTATGATGTTCAGATGTTTAAAGCATTTTTTCTCTCCTAATACTGGCCAACTGACCACATTTCAAGGATATTTGACTACATTATACCATATTAGAAATTTATAATGAATTACTGCATTCACAATTACCTTTTAAAATTTTACATATGCATACAGTATCACAAACTATCAATTCAGCAAATAACCATCTCAATGTATAAATACTTATATAACATAAAATACAGTCTGCGCTTCAAGGGAAAAAGGAATATAAAAAATAAAAAAAATAAAAAACATTAAATGCTAGAATCGCAATGTGAAACACTGATTTTGCCCAACAAACTCTGCACGCAGTGGGTGAAAGGGATATCCTTAAGTTCAATCAACTCTAATCCAAGCAATGGATACTTGCCTCCAGAGATTTTTTAGTTGCAATTTCCCAATCACTGTTGACATTTGTTTCATTTTAATTCTCATGGAGATAATAGATGTGTAATGGGTAGAGAACAACTGGAATCAACCTTTTAACAATGCAGGATCTTACAGAAACTGGGAAAATCTACAACAAATCAAGGAACGGGGTGCATATGTATATATATTCACACCTAAATTAGGATTTTAAGCTTCTGTTTACATAACTTAAAAGTATTTCAAGTGTCATATTAACATGTACTCTCTTTGCTGGCTCAGACGCATACTATGCACAAAAGTTGTTTGAACTTAAAAACATAATGAATGTTTGGAAAAACAGCCTTTTGTTCATACAAGTTCCAATTTTGCACATACAAGAAAGAAAGCAGCAAAAGAAAATATTAGGCCAACCTTTTTTCAAGTCACGGGGTCGGATTCCACTAATTTCTGTACGGAAGTCAACAACCCATTCAACTGGGTGAACATACTCATCATATATAACATTTCCCCACTTATTAACCTGCCATAGACTAAACTGCAGTTAGTAAACATTAATGTTAAATAAATATGTACATGTAACCAGGAATCTTTATCCATAGAAAAACTTGAAAGTCACATTATAGTATCTGAAATCAATAGTTTTATGGATTACATATAGTTTCAACATTAGCACCACTCAGTAAAGTATTAAATTCCACTATAAAATAAGGTATTAACACCATAAGGTTGTATCCAAATAAAGTAGAAGCCTTAGAAAAGCTCTGATGCATTAAAGATTTAAAGTCCCTAAAGTTCAGGAATCGCTAGGTTAAAGGAAAGTTCTACAGTGCAACTGGCTGGGATCTTTGTACAAAAAATATCCATGGAGATTATCCCAATTATGCATGCTAGGGATATTACCTCAAAACTGAACTTCTGTCTAGCAACATCTTATTAGATGGTAAATGATCTTTGCATGAAGATTTAAAGTCCCTAAACTTCAGGAACTGCTAGGTTAAAGGAGAGTTCTACAGTGCAACTGGCTGGGAACTTTGCATGAAGAAATGTCCATGGAGATTGTCCCAATTATGCATGCTAGGGATACTTCATATTACCTCAAAACTGAACTTCTGTCTAAAAAACAGCTCATTAAATGGTAAATGATGTTTGTATTTAGCTATGGCATTTGCAGGTTTCTCTAGTTTTATCTGCTGCTATTGGTTCTCCTTGACACCCTTTTATCATAAGTTCTCCTGTATAGATAAATAAAAATAGAACAAAAAGGGGGTGCCATACCCAGTGTGGGTCCCATTTTCAGGGTTCTGGGAGGGGTGAACTGGTACAGGAAACTTCAGCAATTTTGCATGAAGTGGCTGCACGCAGACTTAAGCCTGTGCTTCTGCACTTGACAGCCTTTGAAGTTACCATTGCATCAAGCAATGGCTCCTTATTGTGACAAACAAAAATCTGGGGCAAAATAAACAATTAAGGTTATCCTTCTCTGCGAGTTAGCACAGAACCTTTTCAAGCATACATGATATCTTCAGGTCATGATACCAAATTACAGATGCATGCTATGCACCCAATGGGAAAGACAAAGAAACATAAGACAGGAGGAACTACTACCAATGTCACTCGTCCAAGAGCACTTTTATTTCCTTCAGAACCAACACCAACCATTTCGCAATCCATGGCTACTGCATCCGTCAGACTGTAAAATCAGTTAAGCACCATAACACTCAGCAAAATAGAAAACAAACAAGATAATTTAACTTTTTAGAGTAGTATAAAAAATGGAGCACTTGCCGTTTGAATAGAACAATAAAAAAACCCATTCACAATAAATACAATAAGAATTACAATTACTGTTGTTTGACATCTGATTTTAACATAAAACTTCAGAAAAGAACAAAAAATAAATGATCTCTCTTTTGCTTTGACAGTCAAAAGTAAAGACCTGTATGAGTTACTCTACTAACCTGGGAAATATTCTTTTGTCCAATCAATAAAATCCATACTTGAAAATACATTGAATATGAATATAATCTGTTTCAGTCACCCTTTAAAAGTGTGACATGGACCTTTTAAAATTGTGTTTTCAATTTAGCTTTTAAAATTGTGTTTTCAATTTAGCCATTCATATATTTAGATGTTTTATGCTTATTAAAATGGATGTAAATTCATGCAACACAATAGTCAAGATTTTTAAAGGCCTTAACATACAAGTCAAACAATAATAAAATTGAAAACCATTAAAGCAGCTTCAAGAAACTATTGGTAAGTATTTGACAGCAATTCCCTTGAATCATATCAGCATAAATAGATCACTCCCGACATAGATGCAGTCAACAGATGTGCAACATGATCACCAAAAGAAATGTACCAATGTCCCCTAGACCTTTAAAAGGAAAGAAGAGCTAAATCACTAGACAAGCAATCAAGGTGCCTTCAGAAACAATATTAAGTGACACATTTAAGGGAGTAGTTGGTTAGATCAAAAGACCTTTGCATGTTACTTTCTGTGATAGTCAGACTATCCAACTTCACTAAGCATTACCCATGTCAACACAACATGACACGATACAGGTGTAGGTGCGGTATCGTTGTTGGATACTCCTACTTTGCTTTAGATATGGTTGTATGATTTTGATTTTTTTTTTTTTTCCAATTTCCCTAGTATATATTTACAATGAAAAAAAAAAAGTGAAAGCTTAAAAATATTTAGGGACAAGAATGAAAAAAATAAGATAAAAGGGATTAAAAAAAAAGGGATGTTCTTACAAAGATATCTTACTTTTTTTTCTTTTTATTATGTCATATCCAAGTGTCCATACCCCTTACTGAGATCCATTTTAGCCAAGTCCCCATATTCTAAATTTTGAAAAGTAAAAAAAATTGACTCCTAGATATGTGCCAGCACCTGACACTAGCACCCAGGTCCAAGCAACATAGGTTCTTTTAGTCGAGGGATAATTTATGGGAAGGAAACTTGTCATTTTCTTGATTTCATTGATAAGTTGTTGTTAGCCTAGGGCATTATTTAAGGGCTTCTGTTTTGTCCCTCATTTTTTCTATCTTTTACATTTTTTTTTTTGTTCCTTGTGCACTTCCCCTATCCCCTTTAGGTGCTTTTAATATGCTTTTATTATCCATCAAAATAAATAGTAAATAAATAAACATTTAATGTGTGAGCACTATTTAGATTGGTAACATGACTAACAACATGCAAAAATCAGTATGCCATATTTATTGGATAAGTTTCAATCCCATGGCTGCACAAAATACCCGGTACATCACCTTACCTGCTCTAGTAACTATAGTTTATCTTCAGGGTTATGCTATCCAAAACCTTAAAGAGGAATAACAGAAGAAAATATTTATTTGTTTAACAGGTTGAATTTTGGAAAGTTAAACTGTGCTCCATTCTATTCAAGGGAAAACACAGGACAAAAAATAAAATCTCGAAATTGTAGAAGTTGTCGGATGGACTGCATGCTGTCAGATTCCAAGTGTTCTCTTCTTTTCCTACTATTTCTTGTCAACATGGTTATAAACTCTCAAAATATTCACAAGAAGACAGTAAAATATTGATTCAGATTGGGACAAATTAGGACAAAAAAAATCAGCTTTAAATGCTCGATCAAATTCAGGAAACTTCAGATTTAAAATTTTGGGAGAAAATTTGTTATTCTAATATTTTTCAATAATTCGAACAAAAATTTAGCCGAATTATACACAGATTTTGTTGAGATTTGACTCAGCTATTACAAATGAAAAAATTAAAAATAAAATCGGATTGTCCAAACTAAGCTGAAATTTCTACATTTTCCAGACAAGTTCAAATTTGAATTTGAGCATTTAATCCGCTACAAACTAGAGAACTAAAATCTTCCGTGCAATCAAACAACGAATGAGGTCCAAGTAAATTCCAGCAGAAAATTAACTTTCTCTAGGGAATGAATGAAAAGAAACGAAAAAACAAATTTTCTCCGGGAAAAAAGCATCAAAAAGGTTTTAAAGAATCACCTCGAATCAGTATTGGTTGGAATAAGAACATTGCGCTGAGAAGCATCAGGCTCTGTATCGGGTCTCTCTTTGCGCTTACCTGGGAAAAAAAAAAATTGCAGAGAAAATTAGGAAAAAAAAAAAAAAAAGCGAAACTGAAGAAAAAGTACATTACCTAAAATGGTTTTCGGGGTTTGGGGCTCTGCACCGTCTGAGGATTTTTGTGAAGGCCTTGAGCCATGGAGTTTCAGCTTCTGCACAACATCAAGGTCAATAAAGATAGATATTATTTAGAGAAGAAAGTAGAGAGAGAAAGAGTTGTACTTGTTGGAGCTGAGTCCAGTTGGGATTAAGCTGATGATGGCTATTAGGTTTAGGGTTTCTCTGTTGAGTTCCCATCTTTTGCACACTGGATTTGCTCGGAGGAGAAAGATAAAAGGTTTCGTGGACCATGGGCCATGGGCTCAAGGCTGGGCTTCCCCCATTTGCTGCTCTGGCCCAATCAGTGGCATGAAATGTAATTTTGTGTAAAAGGTTTTCCTTTCCTTTTTTTTATTTATTATTTATTTACTATTTATTATTATTTAGGTTTCTAAATTTGGAATTTCCACACTTAAACCAGGTTGTTTAAGTACTTTATAATGTAATTGATCGAGGGTGTAAGGAATTGGTTGAGTTGGTAGGACTCAACCAATCAAGGTGCACTTTGCACTTTCTCATTTTCAATAGCATATGTTTAGTCGATCGAGACAGAATCTCAACCGATCGATGACTAATTAAATTAGTTACAGATTTGAACCCCAACGGCCAGTTGTCAATTAATGCACAACAACTAGTAGTTGGTTTGATCAATTAGTCAACCAATTGATCACAAACTATGTCTAAGTGCTAAGTTGGGCTTCAAACTTCTTGTATTGAAAGAGAAGTAGTTTTAAATTATTCTTGAATTTTATTTGAGTCTTGGGATAGTGTTTTGAGTTTACTTTGATTTAATACTTGTATATTAAATTGATGCACTTCAATCCTAGTTTTTCTTTGTATCATTTAGGCTCAAATTTATATTAAGATTTTATAATATTATATTTCTATCTTTTTTGTAACTTTTATGAGGTGAGTTCAAGTGTAGAATATCACTCGAGGGAATAAATCTAAGTGCAATGTATCATTTGAGGATTGTCAAATGTGGGATGTCATTTAATATGTTATTCGAGAGTCGAGAGTGATTCATCTCTTGAAGATTATGAAGGTCCATTGGAACCTATTAATCCAAGTGCAAGAATGTTGAAGATTTTGACTTTAAAGTCTTGGTGATAATGAAACCCTTATTCGATTAAGAGTTTGAGGAATGTTACTATAAGTCGGGTTGTATCGAATTATTATAAAAATCTTGAGTTTATATTTTCTCTTTCTTACTACATTTTATATATAATGGTGTTTCATTGTATTTATTACATAACTATATATATTTGTCATTTGAATTTATTTAGTTTAAATTTTTAAATAGTAACCATCGTCCTATTCACCCCTCATCCATCGGGTGATTACTTGAGGTTGATACAACTAAAATCCTTACAAATATAATTAAAGTTAGTAAAAAAATTAGGTATCTTTAAATTATTTCATTTTTATATAAAATATGAAAGATTAAATTATTTTTATTCAAACACCTCAAAACCAAAAATATTCAAACATTTATATCATATTCAACAATAGATATCACATCATGTACCTTTCTTACAAACTCTTTCCACAACTTGCAGCAATCATATATTGACTGAAAAGTATTCCAAGGCTCTTATCCAAGGACATACGTCGATGCCACTTATTAATTTACACATGGATATTCCTATCAATGTTTTAGGTTTTTCATCCTATGGTATTTTACCTTTCTTCTTTTAGGGACTCTTACCCAAGACTATTCCACTATTGGATTTGACCTTTCTTTCAAGCCACCCATCATGATGTATTTTTCACAAGTTGTATTAGAGCTTTCAACACTTTTCGTGTTACTCATGCTGCATCAATAAGTTAGTTTCAACAAAAATAGCAAGGTATATTTTAATCATAAGCAACAAATCTTAATTAGAATTTCTTATATTCGAATGTCATACATAAGCAGAACCTTCATAGCTTCACATCTCAATTTATTTTAAATATCTTAACTTATTCTTAATTATCTTTTAATTAGCTTAACAAGCTTATTAACAAGCTAATCATTTTTTTTAATTTATCAACTAAATCAATTCACTAATCAAGTTATTAATTTTTATCAAAAAAATAAATTAACTTAAATTAACTTTTAATTAAATTCTGGTCATTACATAGAGAAAATTTAGATTTAAGAATCACAAAACAGAAGTTTTAGAAGTAGTAGTAGAGGAACTAAAAAAAAAAAAAGGGGGGGATTAATAAGAAAAAATTGAGTGGAGGATAAATTTAGAATATAATAGAAAGAGGAAAGTGAAAGATAAATTTATAGTAAATACATAATTCTTTTTTAAGTTAAATAATATTTGACTTGCTCGATAAAGAATATTACAACCTAAAAAGAATCATATTTCAAAATTTTAAATTAGAATTATTTTTTATTTAAAATTATTTTACCCCTTTTTAATAAAATATTTCTTAAATTAAATATACAAAATTGATTCATACTCAAACCTTTTTGCCATACATCATTCACTCTATTTGGAATCTCCCCTTGGTGGGGTTTGCACAAAAATTAAGTGAGGGAGGTTGTGACTTGGGCTTTTGGCCACCTAATGATACCTTAAATAATTATAAAAAAATAAAAATAAAATCAGAAAACCCACATGATCACCTCACCTCACCTCACCTCATGATTGATAACCCTACTTTGTTGTATGATTAATAAAAAATATTAAATATAAAAAATAATAATAAAAATAAAAGAAAGAGAGAATCTTAGGAAAATTTTTAAAAGGAATTTAGGAGAGGAAGGTGTGGGTGGTGGTGCAGGTAGCCTCCAAAAATAGACAAGCCAGCACATTCTCTAAGGTTGGAAGAGAATTTGGGTTGAACCCACTGTTCAAGCAAATTACAAGATACCTTCATCTTTAGCCTTCTCCACCTCTCCAAAAGTCCTTTTCTTTCGCTTTGCTTTGCCTCTTTCAAAGGTCATCTTTGTCAAAGTTTGAAGGGAAGTAGACCAAAAAAAGGGGAAGCATGCCACGCGAAAGAAGCCAAAATTTGAATTTTTATGTGTTTGATGGTGTTTTTTGATAACTTCCTTTGGACCCACTTACCCATAGGGTTCAAACCTCCGAGTTATCAATTAGTGACCCATCCCTAGGTCAAGACTTAGGAGCGATATTCCCCAACATGATGCTTCTGTGACTCAAACTCAGACCCTGACTTTGATATCAATTCTTAAATCGAATTTTGATAATCTCATTTGAAAATCAATTGGTGTTCAATAAGAATAGATAAAACTTTCTATAACATTCGACATCACATTCCGCAGGCATGTTCTAAGAGCTATCATTTGAGTGACTCATCCTTAAGGTTAAAAGCGGCATTGTTGCATCGTAACACTCTCATTTATAAATATTGTTTACTTTGAATCTAAAGTCTATATAATTTAAAAATACATTTGTAAAGTTAAATAATAAATTTCACACTCGGAAATGTGAAATCTCATTCTTATATATATTGTTTACTTTGAGTTTAAAGTCTTTGTAATTTAAAAATGCATTTACGATGTTCAATAAAATATCTTTGATTTGTGGTTTTGAAATCTCTCTCATAATCATCCTCGCATCTCTTCTTAGTTCATATGAAATTCCATAATTACCCTTATACAAACACGTCTATTAATTTGAATTTAAATTAAATTATAAAATTATTTTTTGAACACTTGTTTCTTATTTCATTCTTAATCCATGAGATGTTTTAAAATTAATTTCAATTATTAAATGATTAATCCTGTTTTATCATTTTAATTTTAAATAAAACTTGTTTAAAGCAATAAGGCATGCAAGTTTCCATCCTTAACCTAATGGAAATTCAAGACATAAAGTCAAGAAAGGCAAGTACATTCAATATGTGATTTTATTTCATATTATTTTTTTATTTTTTTATTATTAGGAATAATAATAATAATAATAATAATAATAATAAAAATAATATGAAATCAAATCAAATTTCTTATCAAATTCAAATTCCACAAATAATTTGCATGTGCTTGTGCTCTAATAGTCAAGAAAGTTCCAACACATCAAACACGTGGTAGAACAAAAAAAATGATCAAGACGGCTACTGAATGTATGAACAATGTCAAACCTGTTTGGTGACTAGGAAAGTGCGGAGGAAAACCCACATGCAAATAGCGGAAATTCAGCTTCCCATGCGAAACAACAAAAGTCAAAGAACTTTCCAGGCCAGATGCTTCAATGTTTGGTTTCGTTGGCCAACTTCCAATAAAATGAAGGAAAAAAAAGACAGCAATATAATGAAAAAAGAAAAAAGTCCCAAACTCTCTTGTTTGGTTTATTATAAAATTTTGAAAAAAAAAAAAGGAAAAAAAGAAATGCAATTAAAATTTTAAAAATGTATATATGTTTTGTTTTCTTACTAATTTATACAAAAGTCGGGTGAAAAGTTGAATAAGTGTTATTTAGTTGATTTTTTTTTTTAAAAAAAAATTTATATTTGTTCATTTTTATTTTATTTTATTTTTACTTTTTTCATGATTAAAATAAAATTTTAAACTTAATTTATGACATCTTATATGAGAAAGTTCATGACACTATATAAGTATGAACTTCTCTTAATCATGTAAACATGTTTTTAAGTCGTGGATGATATCTATATGGTTGGGAGCAAGTTATTACAAATGGTATCAGAAATTATCATCGACTCGAGTGTGAGGTTTGTTTGACCTCATAAGGGGTGTTTATCTGTTTGACCTCCTATGGGACACAATGAAGAGTTGTGTTTGGATGGGGGATTTGTGATATCTCACATTGAATAGGAAAAAAAGTTTTTAACATTATATAAGTATGAACTTCTCTTAACCCTGTAAACACGTTTTAAAGTCACATGGTCAAGAGTCGGTCATTATATAATTTGAATTAGTTTTTAAGAAATAAAAAATTGTCTTTTTAAACTTAATAAGGTCTCATTTGGATACGAGTTTTTACCTAATTTAATATTTTTGTTATAATAAATTATTTAAAAAATAATTTAATATAAAACTAACAAAATTTTATTTTAACAAAATGATAAATATGTAAGGAATGTTATTAGTAGTTTAGATAAGTATGTCATTTCTCCGTTCAAGTACTGCCTTTTAGCAAATAAGTGCCTTTGGTATCACAAATACTACCTTTTCTATATGCCTCAATTTTGTATCCACCTTATTGATCTTATATTAACAGTGTCATTAGCAGCTTAGAAGATTCATGAATACCATAATCTATGGTGTCATGAACATTTTAGAAGATATTTTATATTTCTACATTGGTACGCTTTTTTTCTTAAATATTTACTACCATTTATTAACTAAGATACTTCCTTAGATATCGTGGACATTACCCCTTTCATTGCATTACTTCGATATCAAACTTATCGATTGTTCTTAATAGTCTTGTTTGCATCTTAGTATGCTTATGGATGATCAAATTCATGGTGTTGTAAATATTTTAGATAAGTGACTTTTGTCAATGTAGATATTACATTTTTCTTGTATAAGTACTCACTTTTATTGAATAAGTACTATCTCGGGTATCATTAGTACTACTTTTTTCATGTGCATCGATTTCATATTCACCTTATTGATTTTTACCATACGTAGTCTCAGTGACATGTTAGAACAGTCACAAATCAGTACTAACTTTTATTGAATAAGTACTATCTCGGGTATCATTAGTACTACTTTTTTTCTATGCGTCAATTTCATATTCACCTTATTGATTTTTACCATAATGTTAGAACAGTCACAAATGATCAAATTAGATACAATTTTTTTTCTCATGTGGGTACTACTTTTGATCGAAAAAGGTACTACCTTTTTCATTCGTATCAATTTCATATATGTATATCTATATATATGACATTTTAAAAGATTTATGGATGATCAAATCCATGATGTCATGAATATGTTAGATAAGTACGACAAATATCCGTATAAGAACTATATATATATATATAGAGAGAGAGAGAGAGAGAGAGAGATATTACCTTTTTCATATGCATTAATTCCACATAGATCGTAATGATTCTTATCCTCAACAATGATATTGACATCTTTAAGATCATTCATAGATGATCCAAATCATGGTATTATTGATGTGATATACTATATATTGAATACATCATCATAGAAATATAAATTTATTTTCTAAAAATTGACTATTCAAATAATTTGGTAACCGTGGCACAATGCACATCCATTGATATAAATGTTTTTTAATAATACATTTGTTATCAATAAACAATTGATGATATGATGCCAACTCAAGGGATAAAGGGATAGAGAAGGTTTGTAGTGTAGGAGGTTTTAGGTTTAAGTCTCAAGGAGGCAAAATTTTACCTATAGAAAAGAAAGTTTACCTATAAACAATTGATATAATACAAATTTTTTTAATATTTTATATTTTCATATTTATTGATTTTAATTATTTATAAATATTTTAAATATAAAATAAAAATACATAATAAATAATCAATATGAATAAATTTAATATAAAAATAAATATATGGTGAATAAATTTAGAAATTTAGAAATTTATGACATAAGATTTTTTTTTTATTAAATAAAATATTAATTCATTTTATAAATCTTATTATATTATCATATATTTTATTATTTAATATTTTAAATTATAGAAGATAAAAACTTGGTTGGGATTATAATATTTTAATTGCTAAAATTTTTAATTTTTAAATTTTAATTTACATAAAATAAGAATAAAATATATATTTTTTTAAAATTATATTTAATCATTTATATTAATTTTTTCTTAATTTTATTAAAAATTAAAATTTTTATATATCGAAACTTAAACATCAATAAACACAACTCTCAAAAAAAAAAGGACCACTTCTTTATAAAAGAAAAAAGTAACACTTAAAAAAAAAAAAAAGTAGAAAATCATAATCGTTAATTCTGATTTTTATATGAAAATGTAAAAAAGTAAATAATAATAATAATAATAAAATAATAATAATAATATGATAAAGATGTTTTTATTTAATTATATATATATATAATAAAATATATAAAATATATAAATATTTTTAATATAAATATATAAAATATTATATTTTAAACCTTTAAATTTATTTATTGTATATTTAGTTTTATATTATATATTTATTAAAATTATTTTATGTTTAAAGTGTTTATAAATAATTAAATTTAAAAAATATATATTTTTGATAGTGCGTCTTGACGTTATTCTCCCCCGCTTCTTATTTGGAAAATACTTTTCGCTTATAAATATGTATACCTAAATTACGAAATACGCAATTGGCTTCTCTGTGAGTACGAATCTCTCTCTCTCTCTATCGTTCTTCGCTTTCTCTCATAGATCTCTCGATCTCCTGCGCCCTTGCATCCTCCGATTCGTATGCTTTCTTATTAATCAGCTTCTCGCAATTGCAATTTTTTGTTCAAGTCCCATTTTAATTTCAATTTGCCCCAACTTTTTTTTAAAGGAATCTGTGTCTTTTTGTTTTTTCCCGGTTCAGTTTGTTGAATTCCTTGTGGTTTTAGCCGTTGGGGGTCGGAATTGAAATGGGTATCTTTTTAATTCTAGGGTTTGTAAAACCGATGGTGGTAACCGTTGAATTTTTGTTGGTTTCGAAGGAAGTTAGGGTTTCTTTGGTATGTTTGCAGGGATTTTCGGTATACATTTGGGTTTTGGTTTCCGGAGACATAATCGGTGAAGCTCTATGTTTGTTGAGGTAAAAAAGGTACCGAATTTCAATCTTTTTCTTTTGGATTCTTTTTTTTTTCTGTAATTTTGGTCTCTGGTGACAATTTGTGTGTTTTTTTTTTTAGGGAAAAGTCACCGATCATGATATGTAACATTTTTTTTTTTTGGTTGCCGAGAAAATTGTTAAAAGGAAAGGAATCAGAGAATAAAAAATTGAATTTTAGGTTTTTTTTTTTGGGTATTTTCTAAAAAATTTGAAAATCTAAAATCTGTTCAATTTCATATTCTGGTTTTTGAATTTTCCGGTCCCTAATTAAAAGTCATCTAAGGTCTAATGTTAAAATTTTGAATTCTTTTATTTTGCTGTCTTTTGTCAACAAGCTAGCGGAATGTGAATGCTTGAATTTATTTTAGAAATTGTGTTTTTGGTCTGAGTTTAAATTCTGATCTATTGTGAAGTTTTTTATTTTTTTTTCTGTTTCTCAGAGTGGGAATTTTCATTGGCGATCATTTAGGTTCGTTGCTTTCATATTCTGTTTTTATCGTTCTTGCAAGATTGGTCCTTTTTAAAACTTAGGTCTACTTGGATTTCGTTGAACTGCTATTGCAGTGATAAAACCCAATAAGCATTTTTTACTTCTGGATCATTTCTTAGCCATATAACAGATATATGCTTTTCTTTTTGTTTATCTTTTCAATGTTTAAATTGGTTCATGTGGTTTCCACACTGTATTCCAAGTGGAATGAAATTGCTTTCTTGTTAAAATTTATTTATACTGAGTTTTGATGAAAATATTACAATGAGAAACTTGCTTTATCAGTAGCTTTTTTGCTTCAAAATGACTGTGCTATATGGTTTTGAAATTTACATCTTGAACACATATGCGGTTTTCTTTCTTTTTCTTCTTCTTGTTGTTTCACCTTGAACGTTGCAAACTTTTGCATTGCCTTTGTTCTGATACGTGGTCTCTTATATTATGCCTCCCTTTTTGTTTCTGTCTTGCTTAACCTTGACTGCTGATGGTGTATTGTGCCATCTCAGTTCATTGCCTTTTCTCCTTGGCAATTTTGTTGAACTTCTAGGGAATTGTGCTGTTATCCAGTAATACAGGCAAATGTATTGAATTTAGGATGCAGCAAAGAAGTACAGCTTCTGTGATATACTGTTTTGGACAAATTCAGGTGCAGAATATAAATGTTGTTGCTAGATTATTATGAATAATGTCTGTGATAACACAAAGTTTGGTGGTAGTTGTGATGTATTGGGTAAAGTAGAATCAAACAAATAGGAAGAGAATCAATGAGTTTAGCCAGAGTGCCCTTTTGCCCTTTTGCCCCTTTCCCCTCCCTTGTACAAACCACTACAGTTGTTTTTTTTCAATGATTCTTCTTGAATTTGGAGTATGTCAAATAATCCATTTATTGGGTATAAGTGCCTGTTTATGAACAGCTGTGTAGATTAGTTTAGTAGATTGTACTCCTGTGGAGAATTTCATATCGGGACAAGGACTAAACTTTCAATTATTCTTTGGATCATTTCAAGCAAGTTAGGGGCAAGTACTAGACATGAGTCATTCTTTAGTGTTTTGAGGTAGTCCCAAACTTTTGTATTTCACTTGGGAAGAGCATTCTTTTCATGGAAATTGGAATCAGAGAACAAAGGAATTTTTCACTGTTCTCATAATCAACAAAACTATAGGATTTGATACGCTTCATTAAGAAGCTAATATAGAATATTCTAAATTAAGAGAAGAGGGATATTTGGGTTGTTTATGTACCTGATCTCCCATTTTTGAACTCTGAGTTGAGAATATGCAAGGAGGTTGAATGCCATGTCCCGATTTTGAGCTTTAAGTTGAACATAGATGGAAATTTATTTGATGACTTCTCTTTCTTTAGTTATTCATTGTCTATCATATTCTACCGCCTCCTGCTTGAATTAAGGACACATGACTGGGTTGATGAAAGGTCACCAATTTAGATTTTCTCATGATATTTAGATGTTTGCTTACGTTTTGGGTTATTATTCCCTGCTGACATTTCTGACTGCATCTCTACAAATATTTTGACTTTAAGCAGGGATGACTCACAGTATTGAATTATTCAACAACATGGGGCAAAGAAATATGATGTGCACTGGTCAGATGATTGATTTGCAAATGGATGAACGGAACCAAGGACATCATGGTATCAGTGTAACAAATTTTCCACAGCCAAATATGCACAGCATGTTATCAGCTCCAGGGAATTCAAGTAATTTTGATGTGCGTCATTTACCTGAGCATTATGATGGCTCTGCTATGTTCTATGGGATTGGGCAGTACAATGGTGTTCAACATCATCATCCAGTCCCAAGTCTTGATTTAGGTGTTGCTCCTGGATCCAACATTTATAATCCTTACTTGACCCCTTCATCTGGAAACCGAGGGTTCCCTGTTTCTATAAATTACGGACCATCTGATCAGTTGCCATCTTCCAGCAATCATGGAGTCATTGGAGTTTCTACAGATGAGTATGGGAGGGAAAATCACTTTATGGATGGTGTTAGAGGTGCATGCAAACGAAAGAATGCTGAAGG